>WAAB01021670.1:77997-107546 GCA_013389865.1 Piaya cayana | reverse complement strand
CTCTTCTGCCAAGTGACAGGGGACAGGACAAGAGGGAATGGCCTCAAGCTCTGCCAGGGGAGATTTAGGCTAGAGATTAGGAGGAAGTTTTTTACGGAAAGGGTCATTAGGCATTGGAATATGCTGCCCAGGGAGGTGGTTGATTCGCCTTCCCTGGAGGTGTTTAAGGCACAGGTGGACAAGGTCCTGAGGGCCATGGTTTAGTGTTTGATAGGAATGGTTGGACTCGATGATCCGGTGGGTCTCTTCCAACCTGGTGATTCTATGATTCTAACAACAGGCTTAAAGTTAAGGAGAGAAGTATAATATTGTTGATAGGGACAGATTAATGTGTTGCGGTTTTGGTTTTTTGTTTTTTTTCTTTTCAGTTGGTGTAGAAGATGCAAAAGGATATCTCCTTCCCTTTAAATTCTTCCCACAATCCAGTTCAGCTTTTTCCCCTTAATCCTTATGACAAACCAGAACTATTTCTCCACGGCCACTCTTCCACATCCTCACTTGTGCTGTTAAAACTTGTTTTCTAACAGATACTTCTAAGAGGCAGAATAATTGATTATTAGGACAATTTTACTACTGTATTTTCACTTTAGAGGCTATAACCTGACATCCCATCACATTTCTTCTCTTGCTGCCCAAAGGTCAGTCAGCAAAGGGATCCACACCCCCGCAGGAGAAGATGCAGCACGCTCAGAGCTCTCAAGTCAACAACTTTTTAGTGAGAATACATTTAAAGGATGGCCAGAGCCCTTTTTAGTTTAATTGGCAGGGCTATAGCTGCATGTTTATGGCCTGTGATATACATACTTCTACCCAAAGTTCTCAGCTCCAAATGAGATGCTACTCACCAGTTTGTGTATGGTAAATCTAGAAAGCATAGAAACTACTAATTAGCTAGATTTTACTGGTAAGCAAGACTTATACTTAAAATAGGGCTTCTTTTTTGCTAGGATAAATATGTTGTAGTTTGAGGTGGCTAGCTTTGCTTCCTGTGCACCTGTCTTGTAACTAATAAATGGAAAGATGCAATTTGTTACAAATTTCATATTGGACATAAAACCATAGACCAGATTAGGAGCTGCTAATCAGCAATCCCATCAACTTGTCTGGAACATAAAGTCACAGAAATTATAATTGCTGATTTCATTGTGGTATACAAACTGCTAAATGTGCCGTAATTGGATGAAGCCATAACAAATTTATTAGCATGCAAAACTTAGTCAACATATTTTGTTTGCGTTTAATTTCCTATAGTAAGGCAACATGTGTTGCTCCATGTTTCCCTCTCCTACTCTAAATGATGATGATGATAATAATAATAAATAACAGTTTATGGTTTTTTTCAGCTTCATGTTGTAGAAGAAATTATAAAGCCTTTTCAGTTTGCAGAAGCATAGAATCCTAGAATGGTTTGGGTTGGAAGGGAACTTGAAGCCCATCCAGTTCCAACATCCCTGCCATAAGAAAGAACACTTTCCACTGCATTAGGTTGCTCAAAACCTCATCAAACCTGGCCTAGAACACCTACAGGTATGGGGCAGCCACCACTTCACTGGACAACCTGTAACAGTGCCTCACCACCCTCACAAGAAAACATCTCTCCCTAACACCTCATCTCAGGCTCTCCTCTTTTAGCTTAAATCTGGTTCCCCTCATCCCATACCTGCACTCTGATAAAGAGCCTCTCCCCAGCTTTCTTGTAGCCCCTTTCAGTAGTGTAAGGCTGCTCTAAGGTCTCCCGGGAGCCTGCTGAAAAATTAACAAAGCAAGTTCTGAAAGCTGTTAGAGGAAACTTATCCTGAAAGAAAGTACCTGGGATGACTTACTGATTTTATGTGAAGTTATTAAGCTGCAGGTGGACAAATTGCCATTCTGCATGTCACAATTGCTGTTCCAGCCTTTCCTGAGCTTGTACAGTGCTCTGATTTCTGCTGAGTTTCACTAACCATTTGAGATACTCAGCTTATTTGTTCCACTTACACTGGGCTGGTATTTTATTTGTTAGCTATTATCTAGGGACTTCTGTAGCTATTGAAATGTTCCAAAACACAGAGCTCTCCAAACTGGGTCAAATGGAGTGAAATCATTGAATTTAATGACAGGGAAATCTAAAGCAAGGAAATATTCTTACAGTTTTTACCATATGAAAAGTTCTTTTGCAAATTAGAGTTAAATCCTTCTAAAACTTGGGACTTGACCAAAGTTTAAGTTAGAAACTAAGTTCAAAACCTTTCCTGGTGGGACCAGCAGAAGTGAGATAGAAATTTTGACAGTCTTAAAGCCAGATTATATGGCATCTGCTGCTCTTGGAAGTTTTAGCATTNATGTATTCATTTTCCTGCATCTTTATGAGGTTCACTGCATTGCAGAAAACACCTGGGCTCAGTCTGAAATCTCCAAAGCATCAGTGTAGCTATGAGAGAGTGAACAAGCTTCAGTTGACTCTTAGAGTTTAGTCACTGCTTTGGGGAAAGCTTTGTCTTGTAAGCAGAACAGTATGGGACTTCACATGCAAACTGTTTCCTTCATATGTGCTTCCCCTACTAAGTGATATCATAGATTCATAGACTGGTTTGGGTTGGACGGGACCTTGAGACCCATCCAGTTCCAACTGCCCTGCCATGGGCAGGGACACCTCCCACTGGATCAGGTTGCTCAAAGCCTCATCCAACATGGCCTTGAACACCTCCAACTTGTGTTGGATAGACAGAAATAGCTAGGAATCATGCATTCTCAAACACTTTGTGATGTTTTAGGTTTGGTCCCAGAACTTATACCTATTTTTCTAATGAGCAGAGCTGTGAAATACAGACTGTGAATGATTTATGCTCACTATTAAAAGTTTTGCTCTTCTTTTCCTGTCAAATTTTTTTGCACTGTATTCCTGGTACATCTAGCATATTGCAGTAGGAGGGGAAGTGACTCGTATAATTTATACATCACTGCAAGTCCCCTATTTAATGCTCTTCGTGGAACTCATTGTGCAAGGAGCCAAAACAGAGAAAAATAAAATTACATTTAGTTCATAGGGCTACTATGTTCATTATGGCTCAAGACATAAAGGGAATATTTGTGCCTCAGTACAATTATCCTGTAGTTCTATGTGTGTTTCCAGTACTAGAAAGATCACTAGGTTGCCTTGAATCCACTGTTCAAAATGCTTAGCTGAAACACATATAGACACTTCTGCATGAGCTACAACAGGGTGAAAATTATGCTTTATTTACAAACTTTCCAAATGTTACCACTTATTGTGTCTATACAGAAAGGAACTGAGAGCCTTTGGATATAGAGTAATTTTCCTATAATTGAAGTTAAAATAGTTGTTAAGGTGATTTCATTTTTTTTTATAAATCATAAATCCTCCCCAATGTAACAAAAAGCAAATGTTGCCTTTTTCTAAATATTTTATTGCAAACAGAACCACTTGCATGTCAAGAGCCTGAGCTTTTAGCATCTGTCACTGTGAAATTCAAATATGGTTTTTCTCATCTGAATTGGATCAAGAATGATTTATTCCTAAATCATCTGAGACAACAAAGTTAAAAATTATGATTGATCCATTGTACCAACACCAATCTCTACTCTATGCCAAGCACATCATTGAAACATGGCCATACTTGTAGCTTTTCAACCAGTCCTAAAGATTTTCATACATTCCCAGTATTGGGAGCAGCTGAAAATAATAGCATGTGCTGAAAGGTGTTTTCTTTTGCTCTAACAATACATTTTTTATAATATTCCAAAGAAGTCTGACTCCTCAAAGCCCCTTTCCTGGAGATCATAGAGTCATTGAATCGTAGAATCACCAGGTTGGAAAAAACTTCTTGGATCATTGAGCCCAACCATCCCTATCTGCCACTAAACCACGTCCCTGAGCACCTCATCTCCCTGTCTTTTATACACCTCTAGGGATGGTGACTCAACCACCTCCCAGGGCACCTTGTTCCAGTGNGGAGCGGTCTCACCAGTACCAAGTACAGAGGGAGAATAACCTCCCTGGACCTGCTGGTCACGCCATTTCTTATACAAGCCGAGATGCCATTGTCCTTCTTGGCCACCTGGGCACACTGCTGGCTCATGTTCAGAGCCTTTTGGGCTCCCTTGCTCTTAAAGACTGTCTCCCATGGGACTTTATCAACCAGCCTTCTGAACAATCCAAAGTCTGCCCTCTGGAAGTTTAAGGTGGCCGTTCTGCTAACACCTCTCCTCTCCTCACCTAGAACTGAGACCTCTACCATCTCATGATCGCTTTGCCCCGGTCATCCTCTAACCGTCACATCCCCCACAAGGCCTTCTCAGTTCAAAAACAGAAGGTTCAGGAGGGCACCTTCCCTTGTTGGCTCACTCACCAATTGTGTGAGGAAGTTGTCTTCCATACACTCCAGGAACCTCCTAGACTGCTTTCTCTCTGCTGTATTGTTTTTCCAGCAGACATCTAGTAGATTAAAGTCTCCCACAAGGAAAAGAGCTAGCAATCTCCAGACTTCTCCCAGTTGTTTTTAGAAGAGCTCATCAGCTTCTCCTTGGCTAGGTGATAGGTATAGAAGGCCAGGCTGGATGAGGCTTTGAGCAATCTAATCCAGTGGAAGGTATCCATGCTCATGGCAGGGGATTTGGAACTGGATGGACTTTAAGGTCTCCTCCAACTCAAACTATTCTTTGATTCTTGACACGCTGAGAGGTGGGGTTGTTCAACCTGGAGAAGAGAAGGCACAAGGGACACCTTATATGGCATTCCAATACCTGATGAAAGTCTAAAGGAAAGCTGGGGAGGGACTTTTTACTAGGGCATGTAGTGATAGGATGAGGAAGAATAACTTTACATTGGAAGGGGCAAGATTTAAAGTAGACATTATGAAGAAATTCTTTATGATGAGGGTGGTGAAGCACTGGCACAGGCTGCCCAGGGAAGTTGTGGATGCCTCATCCTTGGAGGTGTTCAAGGCCAGGTTGGATGAGGCCTTGAGCAGCCAGGTCTAGTGGGAGGTGTCACTGTCCATGGCAAGGTGGTTGGAACTAGATGATCTTCAAGTTCCCTTCCAACCAAACCATTCTGTGATTCTGTGTCATTTTGGTGATAGTGGTGGCGTTTGCACACTTGTACACCTTCTCTTTGTGTTACCTCAACTGGTACAGGGGATTTGTGATCAATGTGACACTATTTTAAAGTTTATTTTTAGGACTAAATGCAACAATCATTAGCTAAACACTCCTTTTAAATGTGATCAATTAAGTAGATATGTTTTGTCAAACACACGTAATACAGAGAGATTTAATACATAGCCTAGAGATGAGAGCACAGGCCAACGCTTCCTAGCATGCATTAATTGCAGTCATATTGGTATGAACCAGATAGAATAATACAGATGGTAACTGGGCAACTGTTTTATTTCTTGACCATAGTGGTTTTATATCAACATAATAAAAGTGTCTCGCTCTACTCCAAGAGAAGTAAGAAATAGCGACATCAGATTGCTATAAATCATCCCAAGCTCTCTGTTAACTTGCACAAGACTGTCTCCACTGTTGCATAGATGATGAATAGATTTCCTTGTGTGTGAACATTGAGGGCACATTCATATTCCACTCATATCTTCATAAACTTGTGTGTTCTCACTTCTATAATGTGTCTAAGAATGGCAAACATTCATGTAAAAACTGGGGTGGTTACTTGTATGATAATACCTGAAGCTCTGCTTCATGCTTCAGATATATGCAAGCAACATGAAAAGATAGTTCTTGTTCAGAGAAGTAAGTGACAATTATTAGTACTGCTGTTACATGTTCAGTGGTTTGGAATGCAACATCTCCAAAGCACAGAGAAAACCAATAGGAAAAATTTAGTCATTCTATAAATAATAATTTAAAAGAAATGGGCGCATTGCTCAGTGTTCCTAAATGAGTGGCCCATGTAAGAAGGCTGCATTGTTTTTCTTTTTATTTTTTGAATATGTAAAACACTGCTTGTGACTCAGTTTTGCAGGTTTTTATAGGCAAAGCTGAAATGTGTGATCGTGTCTGCTGTGATACCAGGACTGGGATAAGAATGTGGAGAAGGGAACCAGTCACTCCACGTCTCTCATTCAAAAAATGCATGTGAACAACACTTCTCCCAAGTTACTTCTCCCAAATAACACATGATGGGACAATGGGAAATTGCCTCAAGTTGCAACAGGGGACGTTTAGAATAGGTATTAGGAAAAATATCTTTACTGAAAGAGTGGAGCAGCATTGGAACAGTCAATCCATGATTGGATTAATGGAATCACCATCCCTGGAAGTGTTCAAAAAGCTTGTAGATGTGGCACTTCAGGACACACTTTAGACAGCACAGTAATGTTGGGCTGACAGTTGGACAAGATGCTCCTAGATGTCTTTTCCAACCTTAACATCAAAGATGTGCTTTGGCAGCTTTCATTAAGACGTTTCTACTATTTTCTAAAATTATGTAGATCTTTTAATCTGGAATCAAAGAATCTCTTAACTGAACAAGAGAGTGTAAATACTCGAACTATTTATACATCCATTTTTGAGCTATCGTGAAGTATTTTTTTGTGGGGGGTATAATTCACTAGATAAACTATATAGTTCATGTAGATGCTAATAATCTATGGTTGATTTTAAAGACACTAAGTCATGACTGAGCCAGATCTTGTCCATTATGTGGCCCATGTTGACTGAGCCAGCTGAAAGTTTCTGAACTCCAATAGAGAAGAGTCTGTATTTTGTCTTCTAAAGTATGGTCTTTCCAATTTGAGATAGAACCACAAGTAAAGTGTAAGAAAACCAGCATTGACCTGTCCTAATCTGCATCCTGAGAGGGGAATTTGATTTTCAGGTTATTTTGTATACATCTGATTTACCAGAACCTATTAAATAAAGCCAAGTAAAGAGTATGTAAACTCTCAAAACATTTTCAGTGGGTGGATTTCACACATTGATGGTGGCTGAAAAAATGTAGGAAATAAGTGAATTAGTAATTGCAAAACTGAAATTTCCAGAAATAGTTTAATATTCTGACTTGAGTGAGACTTTTGTGTGATTAAATGAGAAATTCTAGAAAGTCAGAGGATTTGTTGTACAAGGTATAAATAGCTGATTCAGTCTGGAACAGGTTACATTCATTATGAGAATCTGTTTAAAAAAATCCAAAAGTAAAGCATATAATCCTAAAATATCGTCTTTTGAATCAAGCTTACACATCAAATCAAGACTGCATGAGGTTTGTTGGCATAAATAAATGACTTGTTCTTATCTGTTTCAAATCATGCCATGTGCTACTGGTGTCTCGACTCATGCAAGCACATTGTGGTCCTTGATCTACATTTCATTCCAGTTCAATTGGCTTCATCTAGAACCTATATTTTCTTGTAAACTCTATTGTAGACACTAGCAATACCGAAACTGCTTTGTGTCACTTTATAATGCATATGCATTGAATTGGCCTCTTTTCATGGAAGAAAAATCCCTTTTCCTCAGGACTATTCATCATCTTTGCTTTTATGGACATGGTAGTAGAAAGCAGACAGTATTTTGCAAATGTATTTAAAGGTTTATAGCCAAAATACTGACCGGAATTAACATCACTTTGGTCAACTTCTATGCCAAAGCTTCCTCTCAGACCAAATTTGAACAATAAAATCAGGTCCTTAAAATTTTGTAGGAAATTTATTTTACTTCAGCTACAGTTTGGAGGAAGGACTAAGCAGAAAGACATAAGTCTAAGGCAACCACCTCAAGCAGAGAGGAGTTTTGCTGAGGAGCTGAGAAGCTGCCTGTACTGCTTAGAATCATAGAATGCTTTGGGTTGGAAGGGACCTTTGCAGGTCATCTAGTTCAACCCCAGTGGAGTGAGCAAGGACACCTTCAATTGAACCAAGTTGTTCAAAGCCCCTTCCAACCTGGCCAAGCAGGACACAGTGTAAAACCCAGTGTTTTGCCTCTCTAAGCTGAGCAACACAGGGCACTGTCTATTCCAACACTCACTGGAAGCTCAGTTGTTCTGCGTTCAACCAGGGGAATTACAGGTGTATAAGGAAATCACTGTGCTCCTAACCAATCATTTGCAATACCTGATAAATTCAATTAATATGGTGTTACAAAATATTTGTCATATGCCAGCTCCAGCTTATCAACTAATTCCCATGTTAACAGCTCACTAGCAGCAAACAGGGTTCCTCACCCTGCTGACAGACAAAGGAGGTAAGGCAAATGGCCAACTTTTTGCTGGTGTTTTCTAGTGATCACAGTGTGGATTTTCATTCTGTCTTGCATACCTAGTAGCTGAGCTACTGCTGCTAATTTTCAGCTACTTGCTAAATCCTAATTTAAATATCTGGAAACACTGGGGTTTTTAGTGTGTGCCTTGTCATTTGACAGCCTGCAAAGTAGAGGGTGAACACTGACAAGCTTGAGAGCTGGTTATTCTCCAGGGACATTGCTCATAAATGGAAGCAGGAAAAAAACAAGGCAAACGTAACATAAAATGAGGATTGATGTACCTGAAATAGTCTAACCTTGGGCTATCTCCTTCTAGATGTATGAAAACCTGAATTAAACCTTGTTCTGCTAGGTTGACATGAGATCCTGGCCCATAGGTTTCAAATCCAGCACTTTTCCTGAGGTTGAGAGCTGTGGTCTAGATTTGGGACTTTGGCAGTTTAAATGTAAGCTGACTTAAACAGTAGATTTTGATCTAGATACGACGTGTTGTGACATACTCTTTAAAAAGTTATGGAAAAGGGATAAATGAAAGTAAATATGAAATCAGCAAGAACATTAGAATTGTATTCCGAACTAAGACAAAGCTTTGATATCTCAAACTTTTTTGCTTATGCTAATATCATAGGATCATAGAATGGTTTAGGTTGGAAGGAACTTTAAAGTTCAATATCCAACCCCCTCCTTCCATGGTCAGGGACACCTTCCACTGCATCAGGTTGCTCAAAGACCCATCCAGCCTGGCCTTGAACATCTCGAGGGATGGGGCATCCACAGCTTCTCCAGGCAGCTTGTGTGAGTGCCTTAACACCCTCACAGGAAAGCATTTCATCTGAATATTTAATCTAAATCTCCCCCTTTTCAGCTTGAAATCAGTGGGTTTTTAATAGAGCACGGTGAGAGAAGAAAAGAAAAACAAGGTGGTCTTATTCATTTCAATAATTTTATCATGAAAGAAAGAACATCTATTACATCAAATGTAGTTTATATCAGCCACTAAGTCCATTTATCTTACTCTGCCCACCCCCAGAGAAGCACAGGAGATCTTGGCAGTAATTCAATTCAGGCTGAACAAGTGTAGTTTTATCTTCAAGCTGTACCTGGCCCTTTGTTTAGTGGCTGTTGTTTGGTATTTATAGATGTGGCATTGCCCGTGTGTGTGCACATAGATGCTGGATGTCTTTAAGGCCTGGCCCCATCTTTTCCCAGGTACATTATCAGCTTTGTCAGTAATGGATCTGACTTGATGACAGTATTTAGAGCAAATCGAACGCAGCGTTTTCAGCTCCAAAATGCAAGCTGTATACATGATGTTTGTGGCACAGACATTTATCTCTTCCTGTAGTAGCTGCTTAGTGAAGGAAGGCAGTCAGGGAATCACCCCCAGTTGCAAAGATGAATGTAGGTGTCCGCACCTCCAGCTCATTTCATGAGCAAGAATCATTCCTTGTTCTGCAGGCGACACCATCAGATTCCTCACTCTTTACAAGTGTATTTTGGTGTTCTCTTGCAGAAAACTGGTTCCTAGATTAGGTGGCTTGGGTTTTGTTTTGGTTTGGGTTTGTTTTTTTTTAATGAGCTGATGATGATAAAAATAGCAAGCAATAAAACCTTGGCTTTTACTAAGTTCAGCAGCATCCAAATGTCACTGTCACCAACACTGTAAGTGCTTTGTACAATGAAGCCAATCTTACAGTTAGCTGCCACAGGAAATTTGTTTCCAGTGTCCCTGCCTTTTTCTTGCCGTAACACTGGAGTTCATCTGAGTCTCCAGGGAGCTAGAGCTGCAGGCAGCTGTGCAGAAAGAGGGCAACAAAACTGGTGCAGGGTCTGGAGAAAAAGTCTTATGAGAAGTGGCTGAGAGAATCTGTGGCTGTTTAGTCTGGAGAAGAGGAAGCTGAGGGGAGACATCATCGCTCCCTAGAACTACCTGAAAGGAGGTTGTAACAAGGTGGGTGCTGGTCTCTTTTCCCTGATAACAAGTTATAGGACAAGAGGAAATAGCCTCAAGTTGCAGCAGGGAAGGCTTAGTTTGGATATTAGAAAAGATGTCTTTACTGAAAGAGTGATGAAGCACTGGGAGAGGCTGCCCAAGAAGTAGTAGTTTCCATCCTTGGTGCTGTTCAAAAAATGTGTAGCCATGGTGCTTCAGAATGTGGTTTAGTAGTCATGGTGATGCTGGCTGATGGCTGGACAGGATGCTCTTAGAAGTCTGTTCCACCCTTAAGCATTCTATGGTTCTATGAAAAGATATTGCTTTGATTGTCTGAACTGGTTCTCTACAATTAAATCATCTTTACTTTAGCTTGAAAACATGCTGTCAGTAGTGGTTTGTCTTCCTTATGTTATCTTATTTGCAAAAGCATTTAATTCTTTTCCCTTTTAAGAATATTTCAATTTAAAATCTAGACTACCCACTAAATCTGCTGATAAGTCAAAATTTCTGAAGCACAGTAACAAATTACCAAAGATTTCCCAGAACACACACAAAAGTTGGCTAAATCACTCCTTGTAGAAAGAAAAGAAGCAGAGGAACGAGATGGATGACAAATGTGAAAGTGGAAAGAGCTAGGAATGACGGCTGATCTGGTAAAAGGAGAAAGGGTCCCTGTTTAGAGGGAAGGAATAGTATAAGAGGAGCAATATAAATGAAAACATTAAAGTATACTAATAAAAAGAGTAAAAACACAGGGACGAAGGCTGCTGAAAACATTAAGTGATTTATGGGTTTATATTTTCCATTTTGGCTGAACTTAAATTTAGTTTTGTGGAAAGTGTTTTTTAAAAAAAGCTTCTTATTAAACTGAGTGAAATATTCCCTTCAGCTTTGCAAAGCATATTAACTTAGAAAGCCTATCGATTCAGTATGCTCTGTCAACTGGTGCTGCATTACCAACATACCTATCCCCCTTTAGGCTTATGTTCACATTTAGGAAAGATTGAGACAACAACCCCTTACACCTCTCAACCACAGGAAAATAAGTGTTTCTTGAAAAACCTGCAGTTCTATGGAGTTATTGGGATTTGTAAATGATTTGAAGTCAATATATTGTAAACCACTGCATGTGGAAATAAGCACTCTGAGCTGAGATAATATTTAGCTTCTTAGCAAAACAATTTTTTTAAGCTGTGGATGGTATTTCAATGCTAGACTGTTCATATGACTAGCAAAATTTGTTAAGGTCACTTCAGGAGTGTTTTAATGCATTGAATCTTTCCTTCTGAGAAACTTTAAACCATACCTCATCCCTGGAGGTTTTCAAGGCCAGGTTGATGAGGCTTTGAGCAACCTGATCCAGTGAAAGCTGTCCCTGCCCATGTCAGGGGGGTTCAAACTGGATGGGATTTAAGGTCTCTTCTAACCCAAACCATTCCTGATTCTATGACATTTCAGTGTAAGGAAGTAAAGAACCTGGATTTGTGCACCAAAGAGTAGAACAGATACCTTAATAATTTTCACTTTAAACAACTTTGAAAGTAGGTTATTGTCTTGTCTTTTTCCCTCAAACTCAGAAAGCATCTGACAGATTTCTTAGAACAAATGCAATACTGTGACTTTGAGATGGCAAACATCACTACTCTGCTCATAATCACCGCAGTTCACCACCACATCACAGTGTGTTGTGTGTGTGGTTCTCAGATCCCATTCTACTTGAATAATGATGCCATTATGATCACAGTGTGTAGCATGTGTTTGTCAATGCAGCTTGTTTTTCGGTACATCTCTCACATGCATTAGATTGTCGCTTTGGATATAGACTGCTCCAAGTCTGATTAAAGTTTTTCACTGAGCATTATCAGCCACACGTGGAACCACATCACGCTCCTTTCCTTCCATGGTAGGTCAGTCATTGATGGACATGCCCAGGGGAGCTGTTTACACCTCTATTTATGGAGCTGGATACGCCTCTATTTATAGATTCATAGAAAGTCCTGAGTAGGAAGGGCCCCACAAGGATCATCAAGTCCAGCTGCTGTCCCTGCATAGGACAACCCCCAAATTCACAGCATCTGCCCAAGGGCATTGTCCGAATGCTTCTGTAACACTGTCAGGTTTGGTGCCATGACTGCTTTCCTGGGGAGCAGGACAATCCTCTCCCTTGTTCGGCTAGCAATGCCATGCTTCATTCATCCCAGGACACAGTTGGCCCTCTTGGCTGCCAGGGCACACTATTGGCTTATGTTCAAATTCATATTCATACCAGGGTAAGTTTGAGCTGAGTCTCTTGCACAAGTTACAGCAGACCCTCATTGCATTTGCAGTTGGGCTGCATCTTTCCTGACATTTCAGCAGAGGAAGCACTGAGGTTTGTTTTTCAGACATATTCATTGTAATGAGATGTTGAAATTGCACTGAGTTCAGAAACCAGTTCACTAGACTCCAACAATGATACAGAAAGTCAACCACAAACAGGTCTACAATGATAGCACACAGAGTGAAAATTAATATGTGTCCTGTAAATAATTGCCTTCATGCCTCATTGCGAATGCAGTAGTTAAACATTCTTGTCTTATGAGTAATTTCCTATTCACAGTTTGTGGGCAGGCATAAATATAACGAAAACAGGTTTGAGGTCCTTTTGTTAGAATTTTTGTTTTGTTTTTAAGTCTACTAATTTCAATTCACTAACACTGTGGGAGCCTGCAATTCCAATTTTCTTTTCACACTCTTAATGAAAACTGGGCATTGAAAATAGTCAGCTTTTTCCCCTCTAAATTTTAAACCACTTAGAAATACAGTTAAGAATAACAACTTTCTAATCCATTATTACACAGTATAAAACTATGCTCAATTGCTATTATTTCATGCAAAGTTTTTCATAAGTGGTACAAGAGGCTTTTAAAAATCAGTCTCTCCTAAGCCAATCTTTGAGGCAATCTGGGAAGGTTGGTTTTATACTGTTTGACAGAAAAACCTGTGCAGCAGGAAGTTGTTTTAAGAAGGGATCATTGCACTACAAGATTACTTGTGTTTCCTCTCCCTGTTCCTCTCCTTGGTCCAAGACATATTTTATGCTTCTTTCCTCTTCCTAAACCTGATCCAATGGAAGATGTCCCTGCCTATGGCAGGGGGGTTGGAACTGGATGATCTTTAAGACCCCTTCCAAGCTGAACCATTCTATGATTCTGTAATTCTATGATCTTTAATTTATTGTAGATTATTTAAGGATTTTTGGAGATGACTTTTTACTCTTAAAAATCAGGGTTGTTTTTTATTACTTTTAGTCACAACATTCACCTATAGGTATTTTGCTTCTTATTTATAATAATAACCTTTATCTAGGATAGAGTTAGTGTCTTTTTGATGCTGGAGACACTAAAAGAGTGCAGATGTGCAGCAGCCAAGGTTACGCAAGGACACACCTCTGCTGCTATGCCAGAAGCCAGTGACTCTACCTGGTTCATCTACCTGGATGCTGGGAAGAAAACTGCATCATGTGTTTCTCAAAGTGTTGGGAAGATTTCTATAACCTTATAATATTCCCTTGCTCACCACTGAGATCATCTATTGTCCCTTGAAAGAGTTCTTGTCTTGCAGGGGAAAAAAATCCAGGTAAATTCCTATTGCATACTTCAGTCTTAGTCAAACAAAGGTTCTACTGAAATAGAAGGTGGCTGTTTCAGCAATGTTATGGATGGGGAATTGTTTATTTCCATAGATTTCAGTGTAGACTGGCCTTTTTGTTGTGGCCTTTTCCTCTCTGTCTCAGAGTATGACATTTACTTTAGTATGTGCTCCATTAGCCTTCTCTACGCAAAATGAACACAAACTCATATGCTTTGTAAATCTTTCCTCTTATTTCCTCCTCCTTCATTTGTCTGGAGAGGCCCTGCTAGGTTAAAAGCTTATTTTAATGCAACCAGAAGAAAAACAGCAAGAAGTCATTTCCCTTGCTGAACTGCTCCTTTTACTGAAGTCCTAACAAATGTAGCAACAGATGCTTTGAAAGTATTGTAAATTTAAATAACATCAATGTAGTGCTTGAATATTCCTCAGACAGATGGGATAAATGAGATAATTGTGATAACATTCTTAAAAATAAAAGGATGCGATCAGGTGAAAGGCAGGACTGTAGGTAATGTTGAAAAATATTCCTTTTTAGATTGCAACGCTAAAAGAGTGTTTCTTTCTGACCAAGCTGTTAAGTGTCATTTAGAAGACATTAATTGTAAAGTTAGTTGAAGGCATTTGGCCTAAATGTCTGTATTTTAAAGAGAAAGAGGACCGTTAGTCCATCAGGTATTGAAAAAGTTTATTTGGTTGCTTCTATTATTTCTCAGACAGTAATTAATTTCCTGAAATCATGTACAGCAAGATAAGACTTGGTCTCCTTTCCATTCACTATGGAAATACTCAGGAGTCTCTATTCTGCAACAATGCACTGTCACTTGTAAAACAATAAATGGTACCCTATGTGTAAAATAATCTCCATTTTCTTCAATAGCTACAATAAAGACACAGGATCTGAAATAGTCACCAACTGCTTTGAGACAAACCCCAGTTCTTACCTGAGTGACATCTATTCTGAAATGAATCTTGAAGATCTTTTGTGTAGTCATAGAAAACACCAACTCCTAAGAACGTTCAGAGTAGGGGTGGGGGAGGTTAAAGTACTATTTGAGATGAAAGACAGTTTTCTTGAGTCTTACTGTGGTGTCTCTGTTCACAACAACCCTATGAAGCACTGCAGACTTGGGGAAGAGTGGCTGGAAAACTGTCTGGCAGACAAGGACTTGAGGGTGTTGTTTGACAGCCAGCTGAGTGTAAGTCAGCAGTGTGCCCAAGCGGCCAAGAAGGCCAGTAGTGTCTTGGCCTATATCAGGAACAATTGGCCAGCAGGATCAGGGAAGTGATTTTGCTCTACTCAGCATTGGAGAGGCCACACCTTGAATCCTGTGTTCTGTTTTGAACCCCTCACTACAAGAAGGAGATTAGGGTGCTGGAGTGTGTCCAGAGGAGGACAATGAAATTGTTCAAGGGGCTGGAGAGAAATGAGGGGGCAGCTGAGGGAACTGAGGTTGTATAGTCTAGAGAAGAGGAGGATGAGGGGAGATCTTAACACTGCCTAGAACTACCTAAAAGGAGAGTGTAGTGAGGCCAATGTTGGTCTCTTCTGCCAAGTGACAGGCGATAGGACAAGAGGAAAGGGCCTCAAGGTGCACTGGGGAGGTTCAGAGTAGACATCAAAAAAAATTTCTTCACCAAAGTGATTATCATGCAGTCGAACAGGCTGCCCAAGGAAGTGGTTGAGTCACCATCCCTGGAGGTATTTAAAATACTGATAGATTATTTGCTCAGGGATATGGTTTGGTAATGGAAAGCTACAGTTGGACTTGATGATTTCGGAAGTCTTTTCCAACCAAGCAACTATATGATTCTTTCAGTCAAATAATAAGTCACCTCCTATAAACCACTGTGGGATAACTGCCAGGAAGTAGTATTTCAATGGTAAGAACACAAATTGCCAATAAATAAATGAGTAATACTAAATTGGAGAGGGAACTTAGCTCTTTCAGGGGGTTGTGGCTTTGTTGATGTGTTTTATTATTCACAGGTGAATTGTAGATGTCTGTAGCTGGTAGCTGCTTTTAATTCTGGTTGTCCAAAATTCTTGCTATTTTTTGAGAGTTTAAGTTGCATAAAGTACCATCCTTAAAGCCATCATCTTCCTATTACATCTTTATAGCGCAAAAATAAGTGACTGTGGGGCATAGTGTGCTTTTGTGCACCTTGAGCAAGATGCTACTCTATTACACTTCAATAAAATGGTAATTGTAGACAAGGCCTGTTAAAATTAACATTCTAAATATATTGTAGAACTAGTGTTTAATAATATTCTTCATTACCATTTATTTTGCACTGATTGCATTTTTAGCCATGCATAATTATTTAAAATGCAGGTTCTGTAAGCTAACCTGGGTGCTTAATGAGAGTGTTCTGCCCTGCTTGGTGGGAAAGCCTGATTCACTCGCTGCTCTTTTCCTCCTCCTGAGCTCAACCAAGGCTGGCAGTGCTGAGGGTACACAGCCTCTCAGGAGTCTGGAAGTGCTGATATAATCAGAGGAGTATTGCATAGACCCAGCTCACTTCATTTTTGTCCATGACACTTGCTAAATTGCAAAAGATCCATCTCAGCTATTGCCATTTGAAGTGACTTTATACAAAGATTCTGCCTCTCCTCCTTCTGCAAAATGCCATAAAGGGAGGAAATCACTGGAAATGCATAAGCACTATGTGTACTGTGAGCATTTAACCTAGAAATTCCTCTTGAAATTAAGCTTTCATTCCACGTGGCTGTGCAAGGTGACAAAAATGTGCCAGACAGCACAATAGTTCCTATCAAGACTTTACAGTCTTCAGACATAGGTCAGTTCAGTTCATATGGCAACTGAAAACACCAGAGTCTGGGATGAGAGGTGGGTGCTTAGAAGCTCAGCCCTTGCTCTAGGCAATTTGAGAGGGTTTTTTTCTGGTCATAAAGCATTGCTTGAAAGGAATTTGGTATTGGCATCAATGATGAGAAGAGGGAATGGGAGAAGTTGAGTGAACAAGTGCTCAGAAGTTTAGCCGTGTTCAAGGAGCCATGTGAACTAGAAAAGAGAAGGGAGGGTTGGGTAGCTCTTGAAAAGTAAATCTAATTTATTTGGAAAAGAAAAAATAAAAGAAGGAAAGGAGTCATTGAGAAGCTTGCTGAAGGAAGTCTAAAGGAGAGATGATGAAGCTTTGTTTGTAGTCAACTTTTTGGCTACTCTCATTTATTAGTGGGAATTCTGATTTCTTCCCCCATTCTGTTTGATGGTCTGTGCTATAGAATCATTGAATGGTTTGGGTTAGAAGGGACCTTAAAAATCATCCAGTTCCAACTGCCCTGCCATGGGCATGGACACCTTCGCAGTGAGCACTACAGCGTCACTTTTTATTCTTTACAGACGGAGAGAAATAGAGTGGGAGGGAGTGGGAGAGGGAGATCCTTTAAATTTTGGCACACCTGTTATTCCAGCTTATTTAGGCATTCTTTGCTTAATAACAGCATTTGGAAAAATTCTACTTTTGAAGGCTAAAATGAGATTTTTGTTATGGTCCTTTTCCTTGTTTAAAAGCTCACAGACATGAAAATGGAATGGACTGCACATCTAAATATTTTTAGACTGATAGTGTAGGGTACATCAATAGTCATCCCTGACCTAGTAAGCACAGTTAGAAAGATGCATGTTTGTAGCAGGAAGATATTTCTAACTCCTCAATGTGCAAACTCAGTAATAAACTCTCCCTTATTTTATTATCTACCTACAGCAAATCCTACCAGGGCAGGAGGAGGAAGGGAGTACCCTGGCTCGTCTGAAGTGATCCGTGAATCCAGCAGCACAACAGGCATGGTGGTTGGGATCGTGGCAGCAGCAGCGCTGTGTATCCTCATTCTCCTGTATGCTATGTACAAGTACAGGAATCGAGACGAAGGATCATATCACGTAGATGAGAGTCGAAACTACATCAGTAACTCAGCACAATCCAATGGGGCTGTGATCAAGGAGAAACAGCCCAACAGTGCTAAAAGTTCCAACAAAAACAAGAAAAATAAGGATAAGGAGTACTATGTCTGATCTCAACATCTAAAAGAACGCTTGTATAGAAATAGTCTTCATTTTATCTGAGACATAATACAAACTTATTTACTTTACTTTTTATGAAGCACATTCAAAAACAAACAAGACAGGGAATGCAATCAGAAAGGAAAGACTGTTTTTAAAAACAAGCATTTTATGCTCTTGTTTTTCAGAAACAGGAGCTGATAAATTCCCTAACATCCACAGTGTTTTCATTTACTCTGCCTGTCTTTATGTTGCTGGAACATTTCTGAGAGACAATGATGACACCACGCGTTCATAAAGCAAGGAGTATTACAACAACATCAAGGCACAATATGAAACAAAACAAATTAAAAAAAAACAAAACAGGAAAAAAAAAAGAAAAAAGAAGCTACCTATGATTCTGGATTTAGCCAAAGTGCTAGTGCTTTCTTGAGAAGTAAGTTAGTCTTATTGTCAGAGAAGACTGTCATTATATATGGTGACTCAACAAACAAACATAAAGCGTTTGGCGTCTGGTGCAGTGAAGCAGTGATTGGAAACTTGCAGTTGAAACAAAGTGCTGGCTTTTCTGAAGACTTACGTAGAAATACTTTCAAAAAGCCCCTTTCTGGTTGTGAGGAAAATAGTACGGAGGCCTTATTTTCAATAATGCAAACAAAAATCTGGAATATAAGGCACATTTCCACAAAAAAAAAAAATTACAAAAAAGGCGAAAAAAAACAAACAAGAGGGCATAGATGCAATCATTGGGAAATTTTCATGCACGCTTAATATGTTATTACATATGTTTATATAAAAACACATCTATATGTGCTTTCTGGACTGTGATAAGTGATGTTTTATAGCCTGTTGTATAGAAAATGCAAACTATATCTGCTCTTCAGCCATTTTTGGTAAACTCAATGTTATAAGTGTTGCTAGGTATAGAGAGTTTTATGACATCTGGAGCAACAGACATACTTCAGTTTTTTTGCAGCCATTATAAAATGTCCCAGACTTCTTCCCCTTCTTTTATTTTTCTGTTTTCTTTAATTTACAGTGTAGTGGTTATACTAAGGGGGATGTGTATGAATGTATATAAGAGTCAGCTAATTTTTTTCTTACCTGTACAGCCTCTATTCCGTTGCAATTAAGTTTTAGTAGTTTGTATGAAAGAAGTGGACTAGAAAGCAAAAATATATCTCTACTGTAATTTGTCTTCTCCCTCCTGTCCCCATCTCTTGCTCCTGATATGCATCAATGAAGTTGATCAGAACGGCCAATTTTTACATTCATGAATTAGCTAAATATTTAGTGACTTAAACTGGCCTTTGGCTTCCAGTCAGGGCTTCACTATTGGAGAGCATGGTTTGCCTTACAGAAACCTTGTTCTGAAGCAGTTATGAGAATGATGAGTTTCTTGAGAATCTTAGGAAGTATCATATAGTGTTTATCTGGCTTTCAGTTATATGAACAACAGCTACTACAGCATTGGGTGGTCAGAGATCTAAACAGACCCATTTTAATTATCCAGGCTGATTCTACTGCAGAATTTACCCCTTTCTCTGAAAAGGAAGTAATCTTGAGGTGCACGATAATATTTGTCAATGATGGGCATTTTGACACATGAAAAAGTATTTTTAGCTGAGTTGATTGTGTAGTTTTACAAGACATCATAAACAGAGAAATATGAGTTCATCATGTTTTAAAGTAACATATAGCTTTTCTTGCATATATAAAACATTAATGCATTTTAGTTAAGCATATTAAATATAATACTATAATTTACATGTTAAGGGTTTTTTTTCCTACTATTATTTCATTAGGTTCACAGCAATAAATCATAGCGTAACATTTTATTTACACAGAAGTTCAAAGGGAATACATTAAGCAGAAAGAGGGTAGTTCAATAGAAATCAACCAAATCATTGGAAGGCCTCCTGGGAGGGATATAGATATTCACATTTTACAGGCACAAAGGAGGAATTTAAAATGAGCTTTAACCAGCAGGTACAAAACATTTTGTTGTGTGTTATTCACTGTATCTGATGAAAAAGGCTGGGTACTAGTACAGCTATCTATCTGGGAGTCAGAGCACTTTAAAAATACATGTAGCTGACATGAAAACACCTCTTGCGAAGGTTGCCAACAACATCAAGGTGTGTCACATTGTAAACCAAATTAGCATTCCTACAAAAATGAGGAGAGGTTCGCAAAATCCATCTGACATTCTTTTCTTAGACTGTTGTTCACCTGTGACATCCATAACTTCTCGCATCTTTACAAGAGAGCTGTACTCAGGGAACGGCAGGGACAGGAATAATGGAGGTCATTGCTGGAAGCAGGAGATTTCAGCTGGAGGGGGGAAAGAAGAAGTTGAAAGCCAGGTGGTGTTCAGATTTCAGTGTTTAAAGCTATGTAGAAGATCAAGAATAATGTGACAACAGAAGATTGGACATGACAGAATGTGTTTGGGGTGAGATGTAATGGTCTTTTCTGCTTGGTACTGATTGCATTAATGAAATAGCGTGGTCAGGTCAACTTCCAGGCAGTTTGGTAGATTAATCTTTAACTAAATCCATACATCAAGGACAAAAGGATCTGCTACTACTATAATAAGGAAACACAATTTTAACACTGTTTCTGAAGGTTCTCCTTTTTCCTCTTTAATTTCATAATTTAACAAAAATATGGATGTATCAGAAGTGCCAGCAAGTGGATTCAAAATTCCTTTTTTGTTTAAAAACAGCAGCAACAACAAACAAACAGACATAAACCAACTACCTAACATAAAATTGGATCCTTTCTCTATAATAACCTAATTTGTTTGACTGAGATGGCTTCATTTCTATGACTGTATTGTGTTGCCTTTTTTAACAAAACACTAAATAACATGTGAAACTTTCAACCCTAAGAAATCGAAGAGAGGCCCAATGCCCCTAACCGTATAGTGCTTTCTGTGATAGATATTTACGATTTTTTTATTTGTTGCAAGGCCAATTTATTCATTATTGGAAATGCTAAGCAAGTGGAATTTACTGTTTTGTTAATAAAAATGTTTCTTAATACAAATGCTGGCTTGTTTCTTCTCTTGCCTTTAGTTGTGGAATATCTATTCATCCTAAAGCAGTGAAAGAAAAGGTAGACTAGTATGAAGTTACATCCATGTCATGTAAAGGTGACCTCAGAGCTCTTTGTACATTTAAATGAAAGCCTTCTACAAGTCTTGTGTTCAACTGGCCCAGTTAGAAAAGCAGAATTACATTAATGCATTGTTTGGATTTGAGTAGAATTATTTAATTTGAAATATTATGTCTTTTATTATTTAAAAAAAAAATCAAGAAATTTCCCTCCTCCTATCAATGAAAAAAAGGATTCCATTCCTTTCCCTTCCCTTTTTTTTGTGGTGGAAAGAAAATGGTAGAAGGTAAGGCAATAGAGATGAGAAGTTAAAAGTGATGTTTTGTCTAGAAGATGCTTTCAAAATTAATGGAAAAACAAATGTATTTCATGTCCTTAAAAATAGTCCTAGATAATAATTACAAAATTTCAACCGGAGCTAATCCATTGCATAAGTATTTTCCTATTTAGCATGGCATTTAAATTCATGGCTAACTTCAAGCAAACATCTAATCCTATTGATTTAAGCAAGTCTCTAAAGTTGCCTAAATGTATTGCTGAATGGGATTGGAGTTAAGCTGTTGGATATAACCTCCAAATAGAATTTAAGTACGTATATTCTTTAATCACATCAGTAACTTTTTTTACTTCAATGGGATTTGTTCATCTGCTTAATTAGATATAGACTGAAGTATTTTAGATAATTTAAGCTTGAGAATATCTGGGGAAAACAGCCCCTATCTTACACTGGTATAAACTAGTTTATAGTTAAACTTACATTCTAAACTGCTTTATAGTGGGATTAGTAATTGTCTGTCTGTGGTTAAACACTGAACATTCCATTTAGGTAAATGCCTAATACATATTTAAAGGAGCTATAATAATATAATAGTGATTTTTGTTATACACAAAAAACCCTCACATTTAATTGCATACTTTAATTCTAGGCTCTGTTTGCTCATTGTTTTCATAAATTTATACTGTGGTCTCACTTTCACCACAGTACGAATGACCTCTCAGTACCTCAGTATCATCTATCATCAGCTAACTGCTTTAAGTGGTGGCCTCCATAATCAGTCACTGTGGCCAAGTAGCTAAAAAAACTTCACACAATAAGGAAAAAAAGAGAAAAAAACTAAACAACTATCCCTCAAACACAACTTAGAAGAGAAATAGAGCATGCATGTAGGCTGTACATAACAACTGTGTTAGTTCCTCCGATATGACTTCTTTATAGTTTGGCAAAACAGTTTTAAATTGGTTATCTAGGTATGATTTTCATATTGACTACAGATATATGCTTCTGAGTTCAGTACAGTCCTGTTTAGAGGTGCTACAAATATAGAAACATAGAATGTTACGGGTTGGAAGGGACCTTTACAGGTCCCCTAGTCCAGTCCCCCTCCAGGAGCAGGGACATCTTTAACTAGATCAGGACTTGGGATGAAGGCTATTATTTGCCTTTTTTTAAAGCCCTTACTTTGCTAGAGTCTGTAAGTGTTAAAATGTTTCTGGCCCGCATGGGATGGGAGAAAAGGAAATGCACACTGCATTTAAATCAATTTATGAACTGATGAATGCTTGGGAAAGATAAAATTCCTTGCCTGCCTGCCTGCCTCTGATTTGTCTGGATGGTCCATTCTTCCTTTGGCTGGTCATCGCTTTCCATCAAACCAAAAGAATCCCCTGCAGGTTAAGCTTTGAGTTAGAAATTCCAGAAAAGAAGCAAAGAAAGAAGTCCTCAATACAGGTCTGCTTAGTTTTGTGAGGTGCAGGGCCAGAACTTATCCAGTTCTTTACCTGCTTACTTTGTAGGCTTCTCCTTAAGCTCTTTAACAGATTTCAGCCATCAACTCTGACCTTGGGAAAAGAAAGTATAGCCCGTTGCCTTTCTCAGTTACTAACTACCATAAAAATAACTTCATTTGCTGTTCAGAACAAGCAGAGTTCCATACAAGTTCCTCCAGTGAGGTTGAATTGTGGTAGACTTTGAGGTTTTTTTAAAGTAAAATCATGGCAACAGAAGAGACAGTTATTTCAAAGAGTGTGGGATTCTCAGTGAGTAAATTGCCTTTAAGGACAGTAATTTCATGCCAGCATACACTTGAGAGGTTTAAAAATCCAGGCCAGTAATCCTCAACAACATCCTTTCTGTAAACAATAAAGACATTAGCTTGTTTGTCAGTGAGCTCAGGAACCAGCAATGCAGGCTATCAAAATGTGAACGTAGCAGTCTGGTTTCAGCAGATATAACACAGGAAAATGCAATTTGGGCAGTCAAAAATAACCAGTGGGGTGTTGGCTAGACTCTCAGTAGTGAGTCCAATTACAAACCAGTAAGCATTTATCGGATGATAAATAACAAAATGTTTCTATTAATCCTAGTTTGGGATGCAGCAGGCTGAGAAAACACAGACATGGTCTGCATGGTAGAATTGGCTTTCTCAGGCCTGATGGCCTCATTGCTGTTTAGATGCCTCCATTCTCAGAGACTGGGCTGGTTTTACACAAACTGCTTGCTGCATGCCAGCTGATCGGCTGTTTCCAGATAAACCTTCCTTTTCCCTTTCATATTAAAATACTTTAAAAAAAAAAAAAAAAGTACGGCAGATTGCTCTGTGATACAAATTAGAATCATAGAATTGTAGAACTGTATAATGGTTTGGTCTGGAAGAGACCTTAACGCTCATCCAGTTCCAACCCCCTCACCATGGGCAGGGACACCTCCCACTGGATCAGGTTGCTCAAATTCCCATCCAACCTCGTCTCAAACACTTCCAGGGATGGGGCATCCAGCACTTCTCTGGGTAACCCGTGAAATATTTCCCTCACAGGAAAATATTTCTTCCTAATATCTCATCTCAATCTCCCCTCTTTCAGCTTCAATCCATCCCACCTCATCCTATCCCTGCACTCCCTGACAAAAAGCCCCTGCCCAGCTTTCCTATAGCCCCTTTAATTACTGGAAGACTACTATAAGGTCTCCCCAGAGCCTTCTCTTCTCCAGCCTGAAAAGCCCAAATGTCTCAGTCTGTCCTCATACAGGAGGTGCTCCAGTCCTTCAATCATCTTCATGGTCCCCATGAAGGACTCACTCCAACAGATCCATGTTCTTCTGTTGAGTTCTCCAGTGCTGAATGCAGGGCTCCAGATGAGGTCTCATGAGAGCAGAGTAAAGGGACAGAATTACCTCCCTCAACCTGCGGCTCTTACTTCTTTGGATGCAACCCAGGGTGTGGTTGGCTCTCTGGGCTGCAAAAACATATTACCAGCTCATGCTGAACTTCTTATCCACGTAGCTCTTAAAACACGTCATGGCAGAAGCAGCACTGTATGAAATAGAAACCAGGTTGTGAGGAGCCGGCAGCAGGTCTCTGGGAAAAACCTCCATCCTGCTCACAAGAGCCCTGGCCTCAGGCATAGAAGCTGGATATGGTCCATAAATGAGATGTCCTCACTCATGCTGGGGCAGCAGCTGTTACCTTCGTATTCCCTGTGCACAGGGCAGGGCATTGGGTGAGGTGCATGGGGAAACCCTGCACACCATTATAGGCTCATCTTGCACTCCAGGGATTGACAGTGATGGCCAGGACACAAGGAAGGGATTAGTGTCCCTGAAATTAACTCCAAAGGGCTACCCTTGCTCTCACTCCCACCATCCCTTAGGTTGTACTCTGTCAAAACTATGGGTCAGTGCATGGCAGGACCCTGTGCTCCCAAAGCCATTTTCAAGTCCGTGCAGCAAGCAGGGGACAATGAACAGCATTCAGCTAGCACACGATTGTGTGTGAGCCGCCCTCTGGTGAATGCTTGAAACAAGATTGTTGAGATACAAGCATTTCCCTTTTGGTTTTGTTTTTTTTTTAGCTCCTGTGGCAGGACTGAGGCTCTGCTACAGTCAGGAGCCAGTACGTTTGTGGATGGGTGGCCATGATGAGGGAACGCACAAGGACTGAGCACCCAGATCTGAAATGAGTGCAGAAATGGAGATACGAGTGTCTCTCAGCCAGAGCTGGGCAGGGAAATTGCCACAAGGCTCATGGCTTAGCAAAGCTGAAGTGGGCTTTGGTGGAAGCAGGTCCAGGTTCTCTTCAGTTGACAAATCCCTCAAAGAAAGAAAGAAACAAACAGAAAAAAAAAAAATTCTCAAAAAGGTGGTGGCATAGGGAGTTTAGGAATTTCATTAGGAGTTCATTTAGTGTTTCCTTAGCACTTTGCTTGCATTTCATGCCAGGATGCTGCATCCCCTGAGTAGGTATAAGATACCCCTGGTTTTCTGGGACACAGATTTGCACCAGAAAATTGGCTGCAGACAAAATGCAGCCACATCCTCTGGTAAGCACAAAGAGAGAGGGACAAGCTTGAGTATAAGAAGCTGTAACAAACCCTAAGGAAGAAAATAACAACACAAACAAACCCCCACTTCGCCTGGGAAATTCCACACCACCTGCTACCCTCTGACACACAGTTCCTCAAGCTCACAGGTGGGTTTTATCCCTTGCAGATTACACGTGGAGAGGTACCAGGTTTGTTCCATCTGCCCATCAGTCCCACCTGGCAGAGTTTGCCCTAGCTGCCAGATACTTTGCACCACGTGTGAGTTAATTGTGCCAAGGTTTTCCTTTAGATCCAGGCATTTCTGGCAACCAATGCAAAACAAGGAGTCACATCAGGGCAGAATTTAAAGGCCAGATGCACATCCTCCTTTGCCTTCTGGGGTTTTATTGATTTCTACTTGATTTATTGAGGGTCTAAAGAAAAGAGCATACTCCAAGGAAAAGAAAAGGAACAAAGGTATGCTGGTTTTGTCTTACACTGTTCAGTAGCCCCACATCTAGAAAGCAGAAGAATTTAAGGTAATTAATTTATCTAAATCTTAATTTGTTGATGGGTGGTGCTTGGGGAAGTCTATGTTCAGCTTTCCTGAAGGCTAAGTTTTTTTGGAGAGCTCATTTATACATATCTGTGGGCTCTTTTTAGGGGAGTCTTTCAATTTGCTGATAGCACAAATATAATGCTCGTTACCTAAACCAGTTTCTCATCTATTTTAATAGCTTTGCCTAACTAAGGATTCAAAGTTAAGGTGACATCTGTACCAGGAAATATAGCTCAGTAAGAGTAAACTTACAGGGCAAAGCAGTTGATGCTAAGGACCTGACCTCCAGCTCCCATTTCAGGGTTCTCTTTGAAGCAGTTGTAGTCTAGCCCCAGGGACTGAGTGCCAATTAAGTAGTTAGATGGCATTAGATCTTTTCATGGAGTTCTTATTATTTAATCTGGAAAGTGTCCAGTTCCCTCATGCAGAGTACTCTGTGAGGTTAATTGCAGTGTAGTAAGTGGGAACAGCTGGAGCTGCTTCAGAACTGGACTCCTGATCTGAAATAAAGCTTTCTGGATAAAATCCCATTTGTGCATTGCCAAGTGCCAATGTGCTCATAGCAATTTTTTATAATAAAACTGGGGTGTTTTTAGTATAGAGTGACTGGCCTCACACACTAAGACCTTCCTGAGTATTTTTCCAGGACTCAATGTATTTGCAATTTTATCTCTTGTCTTCCTGTTTAACTACTGCCTCTACTTCCTGGCATCCCCTCTACTGTCTTCTTTAAACCTAAAGAAATAATGCTTTCGAAAACTTGTTTCCCTTGAATAGGCTGAGATAAATATGAAAGTATTTTCAGATGGGCACTGTTGATGCAGCTATGTTACCAACACTGAGATAGATAATAGTGCAATCCCTAACTCATAGAAATAAACTGTAAGTGAAGCCACTGCTGCTGGAGCTGTGGGTGGAGATGAACAGGAAGTTAATGGGTGGAGCAGAGCTGGGTTTAGGCACCACTTAAAGATGTGGAAATGCAGCGAATAAACTCAGTCTTTGGGAAACTCTAGTGAGACCTTCCCTGTAGTCCTTTGTTCAGTTCTGGAGTCCTTGGCACAGGAAGGACATGGATTTGTTGGAGCGAGTCCAGAGGAGGCCATGCAGACATCCAAGGACTGGAGCACCCCCAACATGAGGATAGGCTGAGGGAGTTGGGCTTCTCAGCTTAGAGAAGAGAAGTCTCTGGGAAGACCTTATGGCAGTCTTCCAGTACTGAAAAGACCTAAAGAAAACCTGGAGAGGGGCTCTTTTTTGGGGGAGTGTGGGATAGGATGAGGGATANGGGAAAGGAGGTTATCTGGAAATAGCCAATCAACTGGTGTGTAGCAGCATTCTAGACATTCTTCTCTAACCTAGTTCTTGTTAAAATGAATTCTTTTCTGTAAAGGAATTAATGAGTTTTCTGATTTAGTCAGCGTTACAAATATAATGAGAAACCACAAGAGACTGGGCTACACTTTGAGGTCTTTCCTTGTGCCTTCTGCAGAGAGGNAACAGTTTTAAACTGAAAGGGGGACATTTAGATGAGGTATTGAGAAGACATTCTTTAAGGAGAGGGTGATGAGGCACTAGCACAGGTTGTCCACAGAAATGGTGGATTCCTTCCAGGTGGTGTTCAAGGCCAGATGGGATGAGTCTTTGAGCAACATGATGCAGTGAAGGTATCCATGCCCATGGCAGAGAGGCCGGCGNGAAAGCTGCCATTTCCATCAGAACCGAAACTTTGTTGCTCCTTTTAACTACAGTGTGATTACGCTTCCCTCTAGCATACTGCATACTATTATGAGCATTTCTTGCAAGCATTCTGAATAGTCATCATTAATTCTTTTAGATTTTTAAGTGTTAGGCATCAAAGACTGATGATACAGATTGATGAGAAAAGGCTTTCTAAATCTGATTTCTTGCAAATCAACATATTTGTGTTTAAGTGGCTGCTTATAAGTTTTGCCTAAACTCTGAAAGCCATCTTGAGGTGTCTATTTTTATCATTATATTTTGGAGAAAGTTTATTGCTAAATATGGAAAGAAACATTCTCTGTTTTTCAGGAACAGTTTGGTTTTAGCAGAGAACAGTTCCATTTGGCAGCAAGAATGTGATGTTAGTGCTTTTAGACATATTAAGTGAGCTCTTGGTATCATCTGAGTGAACTTGGAGATTTTTAGAGGCTTCACAATCAAAAATAAACTTAGAACTGTTGTTGATTGGAGTCTTGATGGGAGTTACCACACATCCTGGGTGAAAGTTTTAGTGTGTATGGATAAAGTTGGGCCAAAAATCTGGTGCCTGATTTCACACATTTCACTTCTGCAAGGCAGCTTTGCTAGACTGGCACACGAGCACAGTCTTTGCCTGTTCTGCTGCTCTGCTCCCCACATGAAAACTTTCAGTGATTACCCATGCATGGGAACCATTGCACAGACCCTGCTGTGCACCAGCAAATTCCTCTCTCAAAAGCAGAACTTGGCATTAATATATACTCTGTTTGAGGCAAAATTCCCACTAACTTCAGTGTAAGCGGGGATTTCATCCTGTGTCGCAGCAACCCAGATAAATCAGTAAATTATAAATGCTACTGAAAGCAGATTGAGGAAGGATACAGCCCTGCACAAACATCCTGAACACTGAATATAGAAAAGCCATTTCAAAGAAACTAAAACTATTCCAAAGAACTGAAACCAATCTGGTCTCCTCAAATGGGCAATAGGCTGGTGTGGATACATAACTTACTTTCTCAAAGTCCTAATGGCTTTTCATAACCTGCTTTTGGTTCTGCAGACTGGTGAGATCGGAGAGTCCTGATGTACCAGCAATAAGTAATGCAGCCTCACAAAACAGAGACTGTACAAACAGGACACTTCAATTTTCAAAAATTGTGCAGTTCCTATATAATGAAAATGGAATAAAGTTCTAAGAGTGGGTTTCTGTTATGGATGGGACAGCAAGATGATGAAGGTCACCAACCATGGTAGTTGTAACAATCTGAGAAAATAAGGAGGAACGAAAAAGAAGGAAAGGAGCTGAACAGCCCTGAATATCCCTGATCAACAATGAGATTTTGCTTTTGTTGTACCCTTGTAAGGCTCTCTGGTCTGGAAACACCTGGTGATTGTAGTGCTCTCGGTTGTTGTTGCTGCTGGCTAGTGAGATAAGCTAGGTGGTATGGCTGTGGTAGCCCTGAGCTCAGTGTAGGTTTGCTGCTTCAGCAGCTGATGGGCTCCTCTTACAGCTCTGTTGTGCTGCAGACATGCAGCTGGCAAGTTCAACATCCACTCGAGGCCTCCATGCAAGCTGCACTGTGCACACTCAGACCTGTTTGTCATGCTCTGCAGGCAGAAGATTCACTGCAGAACTGGGCAAAGCACCATGCCTACCAAACCTGGCCCGTGGGATGCGGTGAGGGACAGAGAAAGGCAGAACTCCTTTGGAAACAAGGCCAAGACACTGGCAATTTCATTCCTGTGGGGCCCCACTTGAATTTCATAGAACCATTTATTCACCAGGTTGGAAGATACCCACTGGATTATTGAGTCCAACCATTCCTATCAAACACTAAACCATGCACCTCAGGACATTGTCCACCTGTGCCTTAAACACCTCCAGGGAAGGTGAATCAACCACCTCCCTGGGCAGCCTGTTCCAATGCCCAATGACCCTTTCTGTGAAAAACTTCCTCCTAATCTCTAGCCTAAATCTCCCCTGGTGGAGCTTGAGGCCATTCCCTCTTGTCCTGTCCCCTGTCACTTGGCAGAAGAGGCC
>WAAB01021670.1:66454-77662 GCA_013389865.1 Piaya cayana | reverse complement strand
TAGATGGGCACAACATCAGCCAGCCTCCAGTCCAGTGGAATTTCCCCAGTCTTCCAGGACTGCTGGAAGATGATGGGAAGGGGTTTGGCCAGCACATCCACCAGCTCCCTCAATACCCTAGGGTGAATCCCATCTGGCCCTATAGACTTGTGGGTGTCTAGCTGGGCAAGCAAGGCTCCGACCTCCTCTTGGACCATGGGAGCCTCATTTTGCTCCTCTAATTTCAGGGTTTATACACAGATGAAACAGCTTTCTTTACAATTAAAGACAATTTAATTACAATTAAATTTGACTTAAGAAGTCTCATCTTCCTTCAAATGCCTATTGAATGCTGTGAGTCAGTGCTTCTTTGCTGAACAGCCACATTGCTTTATTCCTTAGGAATTTTTGAAATGAAGAAATTTTTTTGCTTTGTGTGTGCTTTTCTCTTTTCAGTTGCTTTTAGGGTTTTTTCCTAATACTGGGAAAGAACGAACAAATTATATCAATTTTGAGTTAGTCATAATTATCTTTCAAATTCCTATATGTTCAAATATTATATCTCTCAAATAATAGAGCATTAGAGTGTTAAATCATTTTAACTGAAGAATATACTGAAAACTTACAAAAAAGGTTCCTTAAAAAGCTCAAACTAACAACAAATATATTAATACTGTCAAGTCAGTCTTTCTGTTGCAACAGTAGTGTCCATTCCAAGCACCCAAAGTACATGAACCAGACTAAAAAGCCTGAGGCTTTCATTAAAATAAGAGTATTTACAGCAGATGAAATGTTAGTGAGAAGGGGCAGAGAATCTCTCCTTCTGAGCTTTCTTCCTAGTTAAAAGTTAAATAATTATTCAATTTCACCAGCATATTGTTTCTTCTGAATACAATTTCACCATTTATAGAGCTTTTCTTTTCCTAATGTGCCTGTACCCATGTAAGTATAAATATGGTAAGAAATAATTTCTAAAGCATATCCTGCTCAAACTGATCTTGCTTTCTGTGTTAGCATGTGTCCAACCCCCTGTGCATACAGGTGTGACTGCAGCTCTGCAGGCATGCTCAGCGATCAAAGGGAAGGAGACAGATCCACTCTAGTAATAAATAGTGAAGTATTTACTTAAATAAGTGCCTTCCAATACTTAGAAGGGGCCTAAAGGAAAGCTGGGGAGGGTGTCTATATCAAGGAGTGCAGGGATAGGATGACAACAAGTGTTTTTGAGCTGAAAGAAGGGAGATTTAGATGAGAACTTAGGAAGAAAACTTTCCCTGTGAGGGTATGGAGGCACTGACACAGGTTGCCCAGAGATGTCATGGATGCCTCATCCCTGGAGGTGTTCAAGGCCAGAGGAGTCATCGCTTTGAGCAGCTTGATGCAGTGCAAGGTGTCCCTGTCCATGGCAGGAGGGTCAGAACTGGATGGCTTTTAAGGTTCCTTCCAGCTCAAACCACTCTGATTCTAATTTGTTTTGCAAAGTAATCTGCTGCTACTATGCTGTTTTAATATGAAAAGGAAGATTTATCTAGAGACTGCTGATCAACTGGTATGCAGCAGCAGTTTGTGCTTTGTCCCCCAGACTGGAGACACCTTAACAGCAACCTGGTCCTCAGCTCTGAGAAAGTCAGTAAGGCAGCATGTGTTTTGTTAGCTGGCTGTATCCCAAACCATTCTATGATTCTAGTAAATGTTAAGTTTGAATTTATACATTTTGAGACTAGGAAACTTCTTGATTATCCAGCTTTCCATTGCATGCAGTGGGAAATGAAGGGAGGATGTTATTGTTTAACAGAACTCCTGTTAGAATCAAATGTTTGTATCCAGACTTGGACCACCACCAAGGATCCAGGCCATCACAGAGGCAGAGAGCAGGGTGTCAAGAAAGGTGTTTGCCACCAGGTTAGCCCCTGGATATATAGCAGACGTATTTCTACAGAAGATGATTGGATTCTGGTCTTATTTAGAGGAATATGCCCACGTCACTGGGATTTACAGTTCAGACCTTCCTTCAACCCCATACAAGGGAGAAGGTCTTGCTTTCTTATATTTTTATTTCAGAGGAGAAATTAAATTTCCATTGTTACAGCACTACAACACAAAGAGCAATAGATGTAATCAAAAGGGTCTTTTTTTTCTTTACCTTGTTAGAAAAATCAGCAGTTCTGCAGTGCTGATCTTGAAGGCATAGCAGAGCACTTTGCTACTACAACCACAGATAGCACTTGACAGTACCAAGTTAGAGATGAACTGGATCCTCTTGCAAGACCAGATCAGAAATAAAGTGATTATGATAAATCTGCTGTGCATGAAGTTGGTGTGATTAACAGGACAAATGAAGTACCTTAATTTACACAGAAGCTTCTGCATTGTTTCACAGCCCCTCAAATCAAAACAAGGAAGGAATGTACCAAATATTCAGCAATTAAATCCATTATCCTAGTTCTGTTTTGTACTGTTCTTCAAAGAGCTGGCCCCTCTCTTTTTTAGGGATTGAGGCAGGTTTCTAAGCAAGGGGTAGCAGGTTACTGTTTTCACAGTAATGGAAAGGGCTGTGCCTAAGGGAAGGACAAGACCTTCCCAAGGGCCTCTGTGTGAAAAAGAGAATGTAAACTGCCTCATCTTGGATCAGCTGCTTCCTGTTAAAGCAGGTCTGATGCGCTTTTTCCTCTGTCCTTTGGGGATATATGTAAAACACAAGGAATACAGGGGAAAGAGGGCAATCTCACCTTTTTCTTTCCTACTTACCCTTCAGCTATCCTCCTCCTTCTATGAGAGACATGGGATCTCTATTCTTACTAAGACACCCTTGGAATAAATGCTGGATTTGAGTTACTTCAAGCCCTGAGCCTGTATAGGCACCTTAATGCAGTCCAGCTTTCAAAGGCACACAGTGATGTGAGCTATTATGTGCTGAGCTCTTTAGAAAAGCTGACTGTAGGTTCTATTTTGTTTACTAAGACCCCATCCGTGCTATTGTTCGTGATGCAGAAATAAATTCCATAAATTGTGCCATGTTTTCTAGCAGACAATCTGCTTATACTCGGCAAAACATTCTTGCAGTAAGAGAGGTTATAAAGAAAAGAGGGATAAAATAGCAAACACAAAGCATTGTATTAGTGTATCTGTATTTAATTTAGCTCCAACTGCTGATGCTGGGGCTGCTGCTTCTCCTCTGTCTTTGTGTGGGTTGAGAAAGGAGCATATCCCTAGAACAATGCTGCTCTGTCAAGGACAGTTCCATATTGGCTTTGCCTAAGCAAAAGCTTAGGTGAAAGCTAGCAGAGCAGCTCTGAAGAACTAAATTACTGAAGTACAATGCCAATCTGTGATGAAGTAAGGCTATTGGATGGGATCAAGTTACAGAAGCTCATTAAAGCTATTATGTATTAACAGAGCCACATGTGTGCATGCTCTGAGATGGCCTGAAGAGCTGTGTCTTAACTTAAGCAACAATGAATGAGGCTCATACATTTTGCCTTGACTGCAGGGGGGAAAAATAATCTGTAGCGGAGAATGATGTCAACTGAGGAGATGGGGGGGTAACTTGTTAAGCCAACCTGATTCATCCATGTTAAGTCTTCTGCCTGCACCCTTAGCTGAAGCCATCTACACCAGATGAAGAAATAAATGCAGGGAGCATTTCCATGCCTGTTAAAATTAGGAGAGCCTTAAATAATGCACTAAGTTTTTAAAGTTTTACACTTTGTCATTGATTTCTTACCTGCTCACATATTCGCCTTCCCTGGAGGTGTTTAAGGCATGAGTAGACGAGGTCCTGAGGGACATGGTTTAGTGTTTGATGGGAATGGTTGGACTCGATGATCCGATGGGTCTCTTCCAACCCGGTGATTCTGTGATTCATTGTTATATGGCATATTGTTGAATTCCTGACTCTTGCCAAACTGAAACTATTCTTAAGGAGCAGCAGCAAAACAGAGCCTGATCTCTCCATTATCTTAGTATACAGTTTGACCACAATTTCTTTGTGCTTTTAGACAGTTGTATATTATTAAAATGAATATTCAGTCGTTGAATATCTTCAGCTTTCCTTCCGTTGTCAGAGTACTGATGAAGTTAAACCTTTCCGTACTATGGGGTCCTTAAAACCACAGAAATACACTCAGATTCTTGAAAAGTAATAGGATTAATTTCACCTAAATTCTCTGTATATTTGAATAGATCTACATTAAAAAAATCTAATCTGGTTTCTTTTACAGTCACCTCATACAGATAAGCGCTTTCAAAGGGTAATAAATATATACCTCACTTTTGATGTTTGCATTGGGAGAAACCAAATGTTGCTCTCTGCTACATCTTGAGAAAGCCTAGAGAGCTCAACTTACAGTGGGTTTTCTTTTCTTTTTTTTTTTTTTTTATTTAAAAAACCCTGCTTAACTGTGGCAAGATATTGCTTATATTCAGCATCTCCGATCTGGAAAGATTTTCATCTTTAATACATAACCCAAGCTGAGGTAGTAAAATAAGTTGTCTCCTATTTTGTTTGAAGCACAGAGGCTACTTCATCCTTCTGTATAGATATGCTTCTCAAACGGGCATTCCCTTAAACAATGGAAGCACTAGCTCTATGAATATCCCAAACTCCCTTATCCTGTGTAACCAGTGTTTTTCACTGGAGAATATTGGCTGATTCCATGGAGATCCTAAGGTCCTTCTTGGTTCTGGTGACACACTCTGATTCCTGCATCAGAGTCCTTGAGCCCTTCCTGGTAGTCCTTCTCTCCAGCCATCCTTCCTCCTTCACTGTCCTTCAGGAGAGAATTCTTAGTTGTAACTGAAATTGAAGACGATGATGGTGGTGCAGAAAGAAACCCTTTATTAGTCATCTAAGTAATGCTTTAGCCCTGAAAATATGTTCACACTATGTAATGTTTTGCCTGAAGGAAGCCTGCTGCAGGTCTGGTCATCACATACAAGCTTCCTGAGCCTTAATCTTAAATCTCTTTCTATGTAGTGTGAATACCTGGCAAAATACTGGTATGTGCAGAACAATAGCTTGTCTTCTTATCTGGAGATTAGAGAGGCAAAATAAAGAAAATAATGTCTATTTCTTGTACATGGGGACTGTGAACACATAGCATGTAATCCCAAGACTGATTTTAAATAGAAAATTCATTACGCTTTGATCAACATAAAGTGTTTCATTCATGGAACAGCATCACTGGAATTGATTGTGGTAGCATCAGGATTATCATTACAGCCTTGAACATTTGGGATGGCTGGGAAGGGGGAGGGAAGCAGAGATGACACCACCCAGTAGGCTACAGAGTGCTGGGCAGCTTTTTTTATTCCTCTCTTTTAGTCCCTTTTTCAAAGCTTCTTCCCTTCTGAGCTTAAAATGTTAATGACTATGCGCTCTTCTGTACCTAAGTAAATCTTCAGGCAGAAAACAGTATAGATAGGTTTGTCAGTTCTATGTTGCTATATTCAGTAAATTACTGTTTCAAGCATACCCAGCTTAAATGTATCTGCAATAAACCTTTCCAGTGTTTAGGTTGTTTTCATTTAGTTTTTAGCATTCCTGCATTAGAGAGCAACCTTGTGTTTTTCTGTGCTGTAAATACCTCGTCCACATCTTAACATGATCTATTCCTATTTAGCTCTTCAAGAAGGAAAATGGAAAAGATCTAGTACAGTTCCAGAATAAATAAACATTTCTTGTGTATTTCTTCCTCAAATTTTATGGGGTGCTTCTTAGTACACAAGATAATTTTTGAGGTCTTGTTTTTTTAAAAAGCTTGACAATTTCAAATATTTTTTCTTTTTTTTGAGAAAGACAGTGGTCATAATATTTCTATCACCTCTTCCAGTAAAAATATAGACTATGGAGATAAACACGTCCAGCACTTACTCTTAGTATAATATTATTTGCAATATCTTTTCCCCCTGTAATTGGCACTGGTGAAGCCACACCTCTAATGTTGTGTTCAGTTTTGGGCCCCTTGCTAAGGGCACAAATAAGAAGGATGTTGAGGTGCTGGAGTGTGTCCAGAGGAGGACAATAAAGCTGGTGAAGGGGCTGGAGAACAAACGTTATGAGGGGCAGCTGAAGGAACTGGGGTTGTTTAGTCTAGAAAAGATGAGGCTGAGGGGAGACCTCATTACTCTCTGCAGCCACCTGAAAGGAAGTTGTAGTGATGCTGGTCTCTTCTCCCAAGTAATGAGTGATAGGATGAAAGGAAATGGCCTCAAGTCGCACCAGGAGAGGTTTAGATAGGGTATTATGATTTTTTTTTTTTTTGCTGATAAGAGTGGTGAAGCATTGGAAGAGGCTTTCCAGGGAAAGTAGTAGTGTCACCATTCCTGGAGGCATTCAAAAAATGTGTAGACGTGGCACTCTGGGACATGGTTTAGTAGGCATAGTGGGGTTGGACCAGATGATCTTACAGATCTTTTCCAACCTTAATGATTTTACGATTCCTTAAACTCCTATCCATAAAAACCAAATGAGTGAATTCCCAGAGTACTCCTAGAAGGAGAAAAGTCTTCTGTGGTCTAGATTTAGGAGGAGAGACCCACCTCTCATTTTGATTTCATACTGCTTTACATGATTACATTGTCTTTCCAAGGTTTCTCATTCCTGTCTCTTTCAACACCCCTGGCCTGACTGACCATTTCAATCTCATTAGTAATTTCTGGATCCCTTAAAACCAGAGCAGTCTCTCCTGATGCTCTCACCATCTTGACCCATCTTGTTCTAGTGTCCCCTCCTGCATCTGCTCTTGTTCTACTACCCAGCACACACCTCTCTATTGCATTGTGTTCTAAAATTATTGTCACACAGGATCTGCAGTGAAATAACCCTTGACAGTGCTTGCCAAACACATTTATCAAAAGACTTCTAGATAGGCATTTTTCCTCACTACTCCATATCTGATTCAGCTGATGAAACTACACAAGAACAAATGAGTTCACTGAATTTTGAGACCAATTTTGGCTCTGCTTCACTCTGCGGCTTCTCATGTCTTGACTGATTGATTGATTGAATCATCATTAACAGCCTGAACCTTTGAATGAAACCAGTGGGAGTCTTGCCACTTTTACAAGCAAGAATAGGCTGCCACATAAGTTTCCCAGATGAAAGTACAATTCAGTAACATGTAAAAAGGTTAAAAAAAATCCAAAAGACTGAGATCACAGCTCAGAAGTCTGTTTGGAACAGAAATCTTGCACTGAGGCAGCTGTTTGAGTACAATAACAAAAATCTGAGGATGGTGTTTTATGTTTACGCACTGATTTCAGTTTGTCTGACTATTTTTTTGCTTAATTTGTGTGTCTGTGGATGTAGGCAGGGGTGTGCTCAATGTACCTCGAGAACTACCCCATCCTTCTAATTTTTCTGCTATAGTCTCTTTCCTTTCTCATCCTCTCCCCCACATCATTTGGCACAGTTGTCCTTGGGACCACTGAGGATAGAACATCTTCCTAGGGAGCTATCAGCGCTGCACTTTAACTGTCAGTTTGTGTGGGGTCTGTGAGGAGATGCATGGTAGCAAGCACTGGTTGAGCTGTAACAGAATCATTGAAAGTATAGTCTGTCAGAGAATGGACCTACCATGAGGTTACTAAGGCAGCCTCACCAACCTTAGCACTAATATACCTGTTTTAAGCTCTAAAATCCAAGGCAAGTCTTGAACACAATAGGAGACTTTTACAAAGGCCCCTGGGTAAGGCACTGGGTGTCATAGGTTATGCTTAATTGAGCATCCTGATTTCTTGGTCATAATATCAAGGAAAAATATAATTAGATTTATATTTATGCACTTCTTGAAACACATAGAGTTAATTTCTGTTTAGGTTACTACTACTGCTTCAGGAGTACAAACAAAACTCATGAACGTATTATTATACCTTTATGAGGGCAAGTTATTTGATGTATGAATGCCAGTGACAGTTTCAGTACTGTGCTCATGATGCTCATTCTGATCAGAATGATTTAAATAATACATGAACTCATACATATACATATTGCAGCTTAGCTCTTTCATTAGGAGCCTTGCTAAATTCTCTCAGTGAGTCCTCCCAAGCACTCGCATGTTTTCAGAGTGAAAGTCCTTTTATTTGTCTCAGGCAGGTTGCAAAATCTTGCTGAGATATCATTTTAAATTTGTTTGGCTATGCAACCTAGTTTAACAAGGGCAGCTTGCAGTCTTTGCTTTTGCTGTTCTTCCTGGGAAGAATAAAAGAAGCTTATGTGAAGTGTTTTACTGTATGAAAAAAACATATGCACGGAAAAGTGGAAAATTGGATTTGGTAATTAAGATTTTGTGTTGAGGCTGCAGTGGTCTCAATTCAGCTCCCTAGAGTTTCTGTATGACCTTGGGCAAGTCACGCTAATCTTCCTGAGTCTCTGTAAAGTAGAGTAACAGTTCTTTCTTTTCTTCTCCCTGCATCTGCTCTGTAAAGCTCAGGTACAGATTCTCTGTGTGTTTATGCAGTGCCCATTGTACCATGTCTTCAAACATAGTTAGGAATTTTTATGCAAATTACGTACTAGTAAGTAAAATCCCTACGAACAAATATTTGGTGCTCCAATTCTGGATAATAACATTAAACAAATATGTTGAAGAATGTGTATTTTTAGAGAAAGCTCCCGCTCCCAGTGTTTTTGGACAGAAAATCAAGAGCCTGTGTTGAGAGCAAGATAGGATCTGTGCATTAAATACAGCTGGCAGAGGAATGAATCCATCTTCCCTGCCTGCTCTAGGCTCTGTGTGCTTTGGAAGCTCTGCAAGAGAGTGAGAAGAAATTCTAGAGAGAAGCCTGACATATGGCAGCAGGGGAGACTTTGGAAGTGGTGACAGACAGAGGAATGCAGGTCACCTTGGCCAAGTCACACTAATCTTCCCAAGTCTCTGAAAAGTGGGGTAATGGTTCCTTCTCTTTTTCCTCGCATCTTGTCTGTTTGGCTCAGGTACAGATTCTCTTTCCATGTGTTTATGCAGTGCCCATCATTCTGTGGCTTCAATCATATTTAGGATTTTTCTATTCAAATTGAGTACTAGTAAGGAAAATACTCAGAATTTTATATCTTTGGTGCTCCAATTCAGGATAATAACATTAAACAAATATGTTGAAGAACGTATATTTTTAGAGAAAGCTCCTGGTCCCAGTGTTTTCTGGGGAAGAAAAGTAAAATGGTGTGTTGAGAGCAGGATGGGATCTGTGCATTAAATACAGCTGGCACAGAGGAACAAATCCATCTTCCTTCCCTGGGTTCTACATACTTTGGAAGCACTTCAAGAAAGCAAGGGAAAATTCTAGACAGAGGCCTGATGTATGGCAACAGAGAAGTGTTTGGAAGTGACAACAGACAGAAAGGAATGCATACAGGGGATCCCCTTTGGGAAAGGAAATTACAGTTGATTGTGTGTCTTATTTGTAAAAGAGTGCAGGCTTGCATGGCTCTGTTTCTCAGAATATGTGTTCTTAGTGTCCACAGTGCTTCCTGAAGTGAACCTAAGTATATATGGCTTTGCACTGGAATGGCTGTGAGGATTTCTTCCTTCCTGCAAGCTAACACTTGCTATTTCTGCTGAAATAAAATGAAGGGGGTCTGAAAAAAAAAAAAAAAACATGCTGCCCCCTGCCACAGCCAAATCAAATTACTGTAATAGAATAGAATTCTAAATCATGAATCACATACCAGCACCTCTCTGACCAGGATATTGGGGTCTGCTAATGAAGCACTGCTGTTCATCACCTGGAATGCATGCCCAGCTGCTTCAGTTCAAGACAGTCCATGCTCCAGAGCTGCTGCTGTGTTCTCAGAGGTCTTTTGGGTCTGCAGCCGTACATGGGGGGCATTCACAAAGAGGCAAGACAAAGCCAGGATATTTTTATTCATACTGCAATAAGTCTGCACTGCTCCTCCAAATCCACAAAGATAACAGGACAGAACACAACTAGGGGCTGTGCTTATGTCTGCATCCTTGATTCATTAGCTTTGATTACTATGTTAGATACACCTGCATCCCCACCTAGTTCTGACACCATCAGAGTGACCGGCAGCAATCATTAATCATTCTGTTCTTAAGGAGGTGGATGATGCTCTCCTGGGCGGCTCATCAATTTCTAGTGTCTTTTCAGTTGTTCTGTTTTGTGAGCCATGCTTTTCCCTGAGAATTTACTTTGTGTGAACTGCAATGGCTTGAGGCAAAATATGGAGTAGTCCCTTAAATGAGGAATTTCCAATCTCTTTGCTGTCACTGGTCACAACTTTTGCTGGAAGTTGTAGAGGATCTGAAGAAAATGGTTATAACAGAGATGCCTTGTAGCTTTCTTGCAATTCTCTGGCAGGTCCATGAGGTTTTCATGTCTTAAGAGTATCACTGGCACTGAGACATCAGTTAGAAAATGTATCCTCGTTAGGACCTTGTCACACTGATGTGCTCCAGGAACAAAATGCAATCTTATAGTCCCCTGTACCAAGAAGGAAAGAAGTAAATTCCAGGGGGCTCTGCTTAATACCTGGCATGACTTGATGTCTAGCCACTCGTAGGGTCTTGCAGGTTCAGGAGGGCTCCAGACCAGGAAAAGTTCCCTTGGGTGATTAGGTTTATTTTTAATATTGGGTGTTGTCTTAGTGAGTTTCACACAATTATGTACCTGCATGTATAAACAGAAAAGGTTTTGAAATACCAAATCCATGATTACTGTGCTTCTCCAATGATTTTCTAATAAAGCATGTTTCTGGAAATAGTAAGAGAGGGAAAGAAAACATGAGAACTTCTCTTGGTGTTGTTATTTTTAGAACAAAGGGGCTGTTCTCTCTGTGAGAGTCTCAGATCAGTTTTTTTGTTCAGGACAATCTGTCAAAGAGAAAGACAGAAATGATCAAAGGGAAAAAGTGAGGTGGCTGTTAGTAAGGAATGACTGCTTTCTTTCTTAAGCTGGTTGGCTGTAGCTCTCGTCATGTCACTGGTAGCAAAGCTTGAACAGTTTCAGTGGCAAAAGACCCTAAAGGAGAGTACCAGTCTCATAATGTAGAATCATAGAATGGTTTGGGTTGGAAGGGACCATGAAGGTCATCCTGTCCAATCCCACTGCAGTCAGCAGGGACACCTGGCACTGCATCAGGTTGCTTGGAGCCCTATGCAACCTGACGTTTCATGTTTCCTGGGATGGAGCATCTACCACTTCTCTGGGCAACCTGTGCCAGTGTTTTACCACACTCAGCAAAAAAAAATCTTCCTAATATCTAGTCTA
>WAAB01021670.1:37502-66379 GCA_013389865.1 Piaya cayana | reverse complement strand
GTGATCACTCTGGGCTATTTTCTACCTACCTCTTACCCTCTATTCTTACCCCACATTTATGTGTAAGTAAAGTTCAGAAAGCTTGTTACAGCCAATGTAAGGTAAGAGAGACTGCCAGCCAGTCTGTAGTTGCCACATGTCATCCTCTCCAGGCTTTTTATGTTATAAACATTTCTTTTTAATACCTCAAAGAGAAATACTCTAGTAATTATAGCAGCAATTTCCTCTCTTAGCTTTACTGTTTCTTCTCTCCTGCACAGATTATTTCATTTAAGCTGATATCCTGAGCAATTATAGTACAACATCATTTGAGACATAATCACCTCTGGGTAACCTCTTCAGGTTTTCTTGGATATAAATGTGTTGATGCCTAAGCATCCCAATGAGAATATTTCAGTGAGAAAAAATAATATGAAATCTAATATTTCCCAGGAAACTTGGTCAGGAATAGAATAGAATAATACTGTCTGTTAGGGAGAGGTAAGGAGAATCAGAAGATATTACATTGATTTTATTGCCAGAAATAATAACTGGGATCATCTATTCCCATTGCCTGCAAAACACAAGCCAAGATTTTGGCTGCAGCTAGTGCTACTGGCTGTAATGGGCCACATCCAAAATGCTGTGCAGTCATTGGGAAAAAAATGTTATTGGCTTTAGTGAGAGCTTTGGATCAGGGTCAGTGCAAACAGAAGCCCAGCAGTGCTGCACAGCTGTGGGGAAATCCCTGGCTTGTAGTGAGCAGGGATCTTCTGCCAGTAAATGGACAGTATCTCTCGCTTCCTGATGACAGGGCAGTGCCTATCCCAGCATTTCTTCCCCATCTCTGTGGCTGGGATGGGAAGGAAACTCAGGGATAATGACCAGAGAGGAAATACTGGTCTCTACCTCCCCGCTTCATCTGTAGCCCCTACAGACGGCTGCTCTCAGCAGCAGATGCTGTAGCTGTTCAACACATGCACAGAGTAACTTCCCTCTTCCCTGCTGTTGATGATACAATACAAATAGCTGGAGTCTGGTGTCCCTATCTAATGTTTTCATTTAAAGAAAGAGCTATTTTAATTATTCAGTAGAGGAATATATTGATCAAAGTTGATGAAACTTGGGTGTGTGAGTGCAGGTCAGTTCTGCAGATCTATCTGACTGGTCTTGAGGAACAACATAAACAATCTAGAATAAAAAATGAAAGCTCAGAAGAGCTCCTCTGGGCCTCCTCTGGGGCTTCAGAGCGCAATAATTCAAAAATGCTGCATTTTGTGACAAATTTGCAGTTTGCAATTGAGCATTGGCAAAACTCAGCAGAAATGTATAATCAATGTTTCCCATTCCTACAAAAAAAAGAGAAAGATAAAAGAGGATCACATTGTGAAGGAAATGATACATCAGGATAATCCCCACTGGTGATGTAAAATCCTCACTTTCCCACAGTTACAGCTGCTGTGGTGTGAATGTTCCCTTGAACAACTCTGCAGAAGCAGTGAAGGTGAAGGGGAGCCTGCAGGCTTTGGTATTTTGCATAAAAATATTCATTTTCAGGCCACAATTTAATTCCTTCCCAGGTGACTGATAACTTAAAAGTGCTAAATATGGCGCAGGGTATTGTGATATGCAAGAACCCTGGAGCCTGCCAATTGTTCCTCATGAAAAACTCACCAAACCAGGCTGCCACCTGACCCTTCCAGCAGAGGCAGCAGCCATTGCAGTTGTCACTTCAGCTTCTCAGAGCCAAACCACATCTCACTTGTAGGATCATGTGCACTTCTCACTGTGCTGGCCTCCCTGCTGTCTATCTGCAGCTTTGACAAGGCTTACAAACCTAAACAGCATTAGCTCACCCTTCTCATCAAGTTTCCACCTAGATGAGGGAGCGATATTTAGGAATACTTATTGCAAGTTGTAGGTTGCATACACACAAAGACATGCAAATATTCAGATGCATAGAGCTTAACCTATGGCCAAAATGCCCCTATTTTTGAGTTTAGTGAATTACTCTTAATTGCCATTCGTCAATGAGTGATTGTTGAGTCTCAAGAAGTCTGACTTTGCCTGTATGTTTCATTGGTGTTACTGGATGATCTTTGGATCCTAGTGGAATTTTTGTGCCTTCATTGACTTTTGTTATCAGCCAATATTTTAGTCTTAAGTCTACCCTGACTGGCATCCGAGCTCAGGATGGGGTGCTGATTGCAGCTTGCTGTGATTCTGGAGAGCTGAAGGGTCTTACTTTAGATTGTTTTCTGTAGGATTTGGAGATAATTGACTGTGGTCAGTAATTTTCTCTTCTGGTGACAGCTTCTGTTGGGTAGTTCTGGTATTTTCTACCAGCTGTAGAATTCCAGTACTTTCCTGGTGGTACAGATCTGGTACTGTCTATTTAAGAATACAATCCAGGCAGGGAGTGTTCTAGGCGACATCAAGGAGTGACTGATCATCCCTGCTCACTGTCCTTGCTAGGTAGCAGGAGTGCCAGGTGAGTTCAGGGAGTGTCTCAACTCCAACTCACTGCATTTGTACAGAGACAAGGACACAGTGGGAATTCTCTCCCAAAACAAGTATGGTTTACTCTGAGGTCATAGAATGGCCCAAGGGTGTCAGCTGCACCACCATCATACTTTTTCTTTCCTTTCTAGTTGTGATATTTTGCTGTAAAACTGTCAAGCAAGTTGGCCCTGGCAGACAGAAGTTGAAATTTAGATTCCCATTACCTTGAGCACGTACATCTGAAAACTCCCAATCCCTGGGCATTGGGAGGTGCCTGAACACAAGTGTTTAGCATCATTTTTAATGCCCTCTGTGCCCTGACTTTCAGCTGCCTCTCTGCTTCCAGGCAGAGATTTCCCTGTGTCATATCTGTGTGTCCTGTGACAGTCTCACACTCTTCTGGAAAGGCAGGCAGCTGAAAGGCCCTGGTAGGCCAAACAGATTCAGCTGCTCGAGGGGCTTTGATGGGACATGGCAAGGCAACACAGGGAGATGAGAGACAGCTCTGCACAAGTTCATGCCAGACTCTATTGCCATACCATGCCAGCTGGGCCCATAAATTCAGCTCCAGTCAGCACAACCACCCTGGCAGAGCAGCTTTTTGATGTAGCTGTTTTGTTCTTAATAACTCCATTAGCACAGGGATAAGTCTGTTATCCTTGCAGAATGCTTCATTGCACCACGTAGATAATCCCCTAAGGAATTGTTCTAAAGCCTTTGATAAAACAGGAAGGGAAAAACTGTGGATCAGGACTTGGATCACAAAGCCCCAAGAAGTGGCACTGGAAAGCACCTCTTAGGACTCACAGGCAAGTTGAATATTTGGTCAAAACATTTATCTTGGCTGTAGCAGTAGACTGATTTACACCAACAGAGACTCCAAGCCTCTGTTCTTTTCACTCTGGTGTAGAATTAAGGTGGGTATGTGCCAGGGAGGATGGAACAGGACAGGGTATGCATAAATCTGCTTTGTCTCTAAGGTAAGGGGAAGAAATACGGCTTGTCTAGAGCCAGTTGTTTCCCTTGATATCTACCTTCTTGCAGCAGCAGGAGGAGAGACAGCTACTTTTGGGCAGAATTAGTGCCTTCTGCTCTAAGGAGCAGCTTGTGAGCTTTGCATTGGTGTTCAGGAGCAGGTTTACTTCTGTCTGATTAGTTCTGAATGAACACCAGTGTGGGCATTAGCGGCATCCCTATTATGTTTCTAATAGTCTTGTTAACATGCAGGAAATCGATGCTAGGAAATGCTAAGGAGTGTACAGAGGAAAGTTAGTGTACTATGCTTTGAGGCCCATCTGGATTTTGTCAACGATAATTGCTCTTCTCCAGGGATCTCAGTTATTTCTTTGTCCTCAGTCAGACCAAGCCAATAAGTGACATTGCCTGAGCTCTTTGTCTTTTGCTCAGTTGTCTGTGGGCAAAATGTCTGTGCCCTAGGAGCAGGGACCATACAGTGTTTATCTCAGGAGCAGTGTTACAGCATAGAAGTGAAGTATTGAAGGTCTTTAAGAAGATGATTAGGGAATCAGTGAGGAAAAAGGGCCCAGTGGGAAATGAATTAACCTCACATTTCAGAAATCTTTTTCAACTCTTTCTACATCACAAGCTTCCTCTGAGCCTCCTGGTCCGGCCATTTCATTTCTGCTTCCGTGCTGTTAAATGTGGATACAAGTCCTCTGCAATACAAAAATATAGCAAGATATGCAGATGTTAAGGGGTTGGGAGCCACTCAAGCATATTAGTAGAGTTTACTTCTCCAGTGACCATATCAGTTCCTTTGACCTCACTCATGCAGGTCCTCCCCCCACCCTTATTTTAACTTGGAAGATTCAGAAAGGCTCTGTGGCCTCTAGGAGGAAGAATTCTTCCCACTTTATCCCTGGAGAGTCAATCAGCAACATGGCCAGTGCTATGTTGTGCAAAAGAAGACAGACAAGACATGGCATTCTTTTGCTGAACAGTGTGTGCTCAGGACAGAAATATTAAGTACCACTTTCCCCAATATTCTCCTGCAGAAGACACTAATAATGCAGATTTCTGCATTTTCTGAGTATAAAACAGATCCAAAAATACCTTGGGACAACACTAAACCACAAAATATTTATCCAGAGCCTCCAGTATTAGCACTACGAAATGAACTAAGGAAGGACAAAACCATAGGTATAGGGGGATTGAGTGCATTGCTGGGTGCGCTGCTCCCTACTGGTTTCCTTCCCCTACTGCTGTTTCATGGAACAATCGCTTCATCTTTTATGCAGAAGAAAAGGAAATATGACACTGTTGATCAGCCCTGCTTCTGCCATTGTAATAAAGTGAAATGAGATTCAATGTACTGAGCTGTTACCCTAGCAAGGCAGACTTACTGACCTTCACTGTGGCTATTAATGTGGAAACGTCTTTGTCTTCCAGCTGTAAAAGCTGTCTCTCATTTCTGAACTAAGAACAAGGAAAGAAAAAAGACCAAAGGAATGAATTTTACACCTATGAACCTCTCCTTTTTTTATGCCTCAGTGTTTTATCTCAGTCACAGGTACCACGTTATTCATTACATGTTCCCACAGGATAAAAAAAGTCTTGCTGTTTGCCCATGCAGTCTTAGTGTCCAAATAACTTCTTTCAGACCCTCAAAATATCTCTGTATGTTCAGTCAAAACCAGCGTTTCTCTAACAACTACAGATAATTCACAATTTATTAGTCTGCCAGGTTTTCACAGGGAACAAACTGTCCTGTGGCATAAGCGTACAGCAGGATGAACAGTGCTGGGGGTGGTGGGAGAAGGTGACTGAACAGAGGCACTACTTACTTGACAATGCTGTCATTTGCTTGGGGAGATGTTAATGAGCCTTGCTCAGCATTTCATGAAAATTCCATTGCAGCACACAGGGTTCTCTGACAGAGGGGCTTAGTTGAATCTCACAGAGGTGATTTAAGCTGTTACAGCCTTCTCCATGTGCTCCCTCTGTCCGTCAGGCTTCTCATCCTATGGTAGCTCAATAAAAAGAAGGGCCTGAACCCCGTCTGCTGGAGCTCAGAGTCTGATGTATTATATTATATTGTCAGTGAAGGTAATGTGCATGTGGAGAGAGTCATGCCTGGAACACATCCTGACTGTGCCAAAGAGCTCTGAGTCAAGGGGGAAAAAACTGAGCTCTTCTTCCCTGAGACACACACAAAAATTGCAGCTGAGTCAAAACAGAAAGGACACCAACTGAATTATTGGGTTGTTTTAGTTGTTATTACTTTTAGCGCTCAGCTCTGGTATGTACTAAGGAAGTCACAGAGAATCCACACATTTTTCAATAGAAGGGAAATACTTTGATCATTTTCTTCAAGACCAGGAACTCCCACTTTGATTTTCACAACCAGTTTGGTTGCCTCAGGGCTCAGATGCATGATCCATTGCAGACAACTGCATATTAACTCTGTGCCCCCAGTACAAGACTATTTCAATTTGCTGCCTAGACTGATGTATGCAAGCTTGTTTCTGCTTTTAAACCCAGCCTTGCTGCTGCTGTGTTTAGCAGCTGGTTAAATCTGACTGGGTGCCTAACACCTAGCTTGAAAGCTGGTTGCTGAATCTGCACTGGAGTTCCTGCACAGACTGCAGCTGTGTGGTCCAAGTGTAATGTGGGTGGCTTAGAAGGAGCAGCATCCTATATAGGAATAGCCTGCTAGGAGGGATTGCTGAGAGCAGGAACCATTTCAGGTGTCAGCTCCTCTTGTTTCACGCAACATATGGGCTCAGCTGGATGAACAGAGGTGACAGCTTTAGGGACAGGTGATAAGATTACTGTATGTATTTTTATGCCCTGGGAGAAAGAGACATCCGAACACCTGAGTAATAACTCCTGAGTCACTGCAGTTCACAGTGTGGCATTGTACGAAAATCAAAGTAGCTGATAGCCTCTGATAGATCATGCGGTTGGAAGAGCTAATTGGTATCCAGTGGGGTTAATCACACCTAAACTCCCATAAAATGGCTCTCTTGGGCACTAGGAACACTGAACCTTTATGTTGTGTGGCTGGCAGTACAGGGCTGCCTCCATGTTTACCTAGCCACGGCTGTAAGAAATATAGTTGTCTCCCTAGAAGTGAAACAGAAATGTCATTTAAGCTTTAACTGATTCCTTATAGAATTATGTTAAAAGTCATGTGTCAGGATTATAAAATCACATTAAAGGCATCCACATTTTGCTTTGTTCCTGCTTAACTATGTTGGTAACTGCTCTGGGAAAGTAGTGCAGTGTTGAATATCTTTCTGAGGTAATTACAAATGGGTATGAAAATGAGCTACAAAACAGGGAAGTGCTTTTATCCTGATTTTGCAGATGGAGAGCTGAAGTACTAAAGGCCAAATCTAATAAAGAATTACAGCACTGCAGCACCTACCTTGCAGTCATCTGGTGCCCGTATGGGATCCACAACACTGTTAGACACCTCATCTCCATTTAGAGGAATTTGCATATACAGGACAGGCTCAGTTTCTCTAAATAGGAACTAAAATAGCCAGTTACTGAGAAAGAAGCTAACTTATTAAGTACACTTGGGTGTCTCTGTTTCAAGCTATTGAGAAACACTGTGAGCACAGGGATAGGTGTTAGGTTGTGCACCTTGGCTACCTCATTCAGGTTTTCAAAGAGGAGTTTTGGTTTTGGATCATCATCCGTGCTGTCTTCTGGATGGATGTCCCATCATTTTCCCGGTGCTTAGTAGGATTCCATCAGCTCTTTAGAAATACAAGAGGAAGAGGAGGCTCCTCTCTCTCTTCACAGTCCTTTGGAGGTCTGATATGTATTCAGGAAGATCTGAGTTTAATTTCCCTTTTCCTGCCTTCCCACACTGAAGCTGTTCCCTGCATCAGAAATAATTTCAGAGCAAGGCAAGCAGTAGGAGGGGGTTTAGCTCTGCAGTGTGCCACCTGGGGATAGTGTTCAGGGAATAGAAACACATTCTGCGTATGAACCAAGACTTGCTTTGGTGCATTCTGATAAACACCCTAGCTACAGTAGTGTGCATACAAACTCCTTACACACAATTTCTGAACTACTTTTTGCACAAGGATGCAGCTGTACCATAGCTGTGAGGATCCCTTTCTTCAGTCCCTCTGGACTCTCATGTGAGACAGCAGACACATCTGAATCCCCTTAGGGAGGTGCAGTAATGGGACCTTTTTGTCCCAGGTGTCCTTTAATGACTGTGATTTTGATGCCCACCCATGTTTGATAACAAGAAGCCTGACGTGCCTGTGTATAAAGTTTTTCCAAATTACAGTTATACCTCCTTCGTCTGTAGTCGCCTACATCCCATCTTGAATCTGACCTTGAGGAGCTTATTTAAGTACCCAGGCAGAGTCTGTGGCAGAGAAAACAACTAAACCCAGTCTCCCAAGTCCTGATATATTTTTGGATCTGTCTTTCCCTTCAGATGATTTAGATGAGACCTCGGCTCTACTTGTTCCTTGCCCAAACATAGCTTCTCTTGATGTTTACACTCACAACCAAATATTAATTGAGATCTAGAGACTGAAAAACAGATGCTATTCCTCACAAAATAAAAATGAAAAGCACATTTAAGTGAAAACTTTCCACAGAAGAAGTCAGATGCTTTTGGTATTTTTCTTATCTAATACCACAAATACAGCAATGTCAGCTCCTAACAGTCAGGTGCACACAACAACATTTGCCAGTTTTACTGGCTGATAAAAGTGGGACCAACCCCTCAAAAGAAAGATATTTAGCTGTGGAAACCTCTGAAGTAATGAATTCTGCAGGATATTGCAAAACAGGTGGGCAGTGAGCCTTGTGCAACAAGTTAACCCATCACTGAAATAGTGCCCAACCCGGGGATGGGTAGGATGTTCCTGGTTGTACATACAATATCAGCATTAGAAAGGTCTGAGATACAAATGCAGCTTGAAATTATGATCCTTAGGGCTTTCCAGAAGGGGGACTGATTAAACCACATGGGGAGTTTTTAGGCGCAACAGGCCAGATTCTTAGTTAATATCTATAAGCTTCATTCCACAGATGATTTACCACAGCTGGAACCTGTACCTTCAAAGGAACAACTCACAGTCTCCTGAGCAATTGAGTCTGCTTAGATTTTTACCAGTAAAATTAACAAGGCCAATGTGTGTTGGGGGGGGAAAGCAACCATTAATTTAACAGAAATTGTTGAGACTTAAATAGTAATTTCTCTAGTTACAGGCTTGAGAGGATTTTCTCTCAGCTTCTTAGACATTTTGCTGAACTTCACAATAAAATCAATACTGAAATAACACATCTGAATGGCCTTGGATGGTAGTAAAGCCATAAAGCTTCAGGAGGCTGTTAAAATGAAAATCTTCCTTTCTAAGTGGAAGAAGTTTTTAAGGACAAGACAGCAGCTGCTTCAGAATGTCTTGTGAATTCTTTCTCTTTGCAATTAGTAGCAAACAATAAAGGGCTCTTTTCTGAACACTGATGGCACTTTCTTGGCTTTGGCAGCTTTTGTCTTTTCTAAATGATAACAACTGTGTGGTTTTGTTTCTGTTTAGCAAGGAATGTGTATCTCTGTAAAGTGTGCTCCTTCTATGTGCTAGCTGCAGGCATGTTGTTCTAAGAAACTGCTTCAAGTCTGGGCCTCTGTAATTAGTATTTTTACTGATACATAATCTAAAGCTGCTAGTGCTGTTATGATGAGCTTACATGAAATTGGTAAATAGTGAAATCTCTTACTTGCCCAGCTGCTCAACAGTTGTCTCAGTCCCCCATGCCCTGCAGATCTTTGCGCTTCTACCAGGGATAAGAGTTTGCTTTGTGGAAGTGAGGAAAGGTCTGTTTGTCTGCTTTCAATAATTTGTACCTATGTAAGTGGTTGAGATTCTTCTTTTTTTTTTTTTTTTAATATTGACTCAACTGCCAGCTTTCAGGCAGCATTTGAATGGAAAATCTCCTGTGAATTGACTGTTGTCTCCCTTTACTGGGGATAACAAGGCATTAGTTGGCAACATAAAAAGCTGAAGCCTGTTCCTACCACTGACAGGGAACTGGTGTAAGGGTTATCCACTTATCTGATGATGTTTTCAGCCAAAATCCTTTTCTTGCCAAGCACAGTGCCTTGATTTCTTCAACAGACCTAACTTTGAGCTGCAGCTGAAAGTTGTTTATAATTTACAGAACCCTGAGCCAAGGAGCTCGCTCCCTGGAACACCTGGTCATTTTCAAATGTGTTTCCTTTATTTCTGGGGTAGGAGGCATTTCTAGAGGAGTCTGCTAGTTACTTTGTCCTTTCAGAATAGATTCTGTTTTCTACAGGTGGTGAAGGACTCTCATAAAGATAAAACCAGACATTTCATCTTTACTGCTGATGTAGTCTGGAGAGTTTTCTTCTTTGAGTTTACTTCCGCTTGAGGAAACTCTCACTTCTAGAAAGTGAGATTGTTAGAACTGGAGAGGACTTAAGTTGGTCTCTTGAAACACATTCCACATAAAACCAGAGAGGATTTCTAGCTTCTCCTTTAGCATTCCTTCTCTTTCATCAGATCAGGACAAGAACTTCTGCTCCAGCCACTGTACTTGAGGAGAGGAGATGATGGTAAGCCTGCAGCTGCTCTTCCAGATAGTAATGGTACAATGCTTCCAGTCCTATGCATTCAAATATATGATTCATCTGTCTAAAACTCATGAAACAATTTAACCTCTCAGGCTGTATTTTTATGGTGTTTGGGTCATTTTTTAAAGTTTGTTTGCTTACTATTAGGGCTAAAGCACTTCTAGAGGCTGAGATTTTGTTGTCTGATTCCAAGAGCTGGGGCTTTAATTAAAATTATTAAGCAGTTAGCAACCTTATGCTTTTGCTCTAAGTTTGTATCTTAAAGGCAAAGAAGGGTTTTTCAGAGTGTATAAAACCTGCAAAGGTCACTTGTTCAATTTGAGCAGGGCTGGGTGTTGGTTGTTTTTTTCCCCAACTACAGTCTCATCTAGGAAACTTAACAGAAGCAGGGAAGTAGAAATGATTTGGAGATGGTGTGAAAACAAACTCTGTGAAGAAAAAAAATCATTTTAAGCATTTATATGAAGATAGGAAATTTATTCAGCTGATGAGTCTGGGCAAAAAAACAACTTAAGAACATAACAAGGCATGAGTACTGCAGTTTGCAAAGAAAGAAGCACAGCACCAAAAAGCATGATTCATTTTGTACAGATTTATAAAAATACAAACCCTAAAACAATTACAAGGCTGAGCTGGGGGTAAGGCTGATGTTCTGTCTTTCAAAATGTTTGTGTTAAAAGTGAGTGCCTTTTTAAAAGGTATGTCCCAGCTCAAGCAGAGCTTGAAGCAAAGGTTACACGTTAAATTCTCTATACTGTGTTATGCAGGAGGTCAGGCTTCATGCTTATTTCAGTCTTTTAGTATCCACATCTATTAATCTATTTTTGAGCACTGATAATGTTATGTGCTCCAGCTTCTTCTGTCTCCATGGGTAAACTTATCCAAGGGAGGAGGCTCAGGTTTCCTTCAATCTCAACCTGTGAACTGCCTCTAAGTTTGAGTGAAAACTGTTCCATCAGAATGTATCTCATCCACCCAAGACTCAGGTGCTGTAGAGAGGTGAGTGGCATACATGAAAGAAGACAAAATTAAAGTTGCTTGAGTGATTTTTAAATATACATGTCTGTGCAAATCTCTGTGGTGTGGCATTCTGGGTTTTGCTGTTTTTTCTTTTCTTAGTATAATCTGAACTTTTAAATCTCAACATTTTTTAGGGTTTTTTGGCAAATCTCCAGTATTGTCTTAAGGGTGTTTTTTTTTTTTCCTTCAGCTATAACCAGCTGTTTAGAAGCTTATTTCCAGCTTAATGAAATTGGTTTTGTCTGGAAATTTTCTGTAGGCCCTGTCAACCAGCCTTTTTTCTGCAGCACTAGCACAATTTAGCATAGAGATGAGGAAAGGGACTATTCCCTTTTTCAGGTTTCCACAGTGACTGCCAACCCCACAAGTGGGTCAGCTATGCTGGTGGAGCTCCTGTTACAGAATCATAGTGTGACAAAATTGTTTCAGTTGAAGAAAACCTTTAAGATCATTGAGTCCAAACATAAACCTGACACTACCAATGCCACCACTAAACCATGTCCCTGAGAGCCAAATCTATACCACTTTTAAATTCCTCCAAATCTGATTTGGAGCTTGTTCTGCAGTTCAGACAGAAACATGCCTCCGGAGCTGATAAACCACTTCTAGTGGATACAAAGCAGAGCTGTTGACTACAGGTGAAAGCAGCGTTCTATATCAATTCTGTCTGGCAAACCTTAATGCATTGTTTTCCAGTCACCCAGGGAGTGTTAGCAGGCTCCATAGCCTTCATGAAGCAATCATAGTGGAGCCAGTAGAACCCAGAAGAAGCAGAAGTGCTCTCCTTGAGCCCCTACATTCAGGGACAGATGTGGTCATTGACTCTTCTAGCCAGAAAGATTATAAAAATTATAAAAGGATTATAAAACAAAAATTATAAAACGTTTTTATTTTGTACTTCTTCATCCCAGGATAATTATGTATCTTGCTCATCAGCATGCTGGATGAGATGCACTTTCTCTTATAAAAGAGTGCTTGTTCCGCTGTTCATTCATTATAAGAAATAACAGGGCTCACATGCCAATTTCCTTCTATTTGAACCTAATTCCATGAATCCCTGCGGAAAGGTACATATACCAACTCAGTTTGCACTTAGGAAGCATATCACTGCATTTATAAATACTCTAGTCTTCTCTATCATACTACATATATTCCACTGCTGGAATTAAAATTAAACCTAATCTTTTATGTTTTACAAAACTTTGAGCCTGCTTTCAATTTTTGTCTTTTTTCTATCTTAGTGGTAGGCTGCTATCTGGACTTATGCTTAAGGGACCCTTCTTGAGGCTGTTAAGCTACAGTACAAACACCTATATAATTCTTTGGGGTTTTTCTTTGATGCCACATAATTCTTGAGCACGTTACATAAATGCCCCATAAATGGCCATTGCTCTTCAATCTGATGGCTCATCAGCTGTCATTTTAGAAAATCCAAAAGACAAAGACCGGTTACTTTGGCATGTTTAGAAGTATCCAAGCAGAGATTAAGTGCTTCCTTGTAGGGTGTTAGAGAGAGGTCCAAAAATGGAATTTGAAGCCCTCAAATAGAAACTGTTTGTTCTAGATCCTTTTGTTGTTGTTGTTGTTTCCCACTCAATATCCACCTTTTTCATACAGTTTTTCCATGTAGTTCAGTAAAATCCTCCCATTAAAAAAACCAGGAAAACAAAGTTCTTGCTGTGTCATGTCAGCCTAAACTGCCACAGACTGAGGGAGGTGATTCTCTGCATCTAATCTGTTCTTGTGAGGCCTCACCTCAAGTTCTGCTGTCAACTCTGGAGTTCTCAACACAGGAAGGACATGGATCTGTTGGAGCAGGTCCAGAAAAGGCATAAAGACAATCCATGGGCTGTAGTGCCTCCTATATGAGGACAGGCTGAGAGAGTTGTGTTTGTTCAGCCTGGAGAAGAGAAGGCTCTGGGGAGGCCTTAGAGAAGCCTTCCAGTACTGGAAGGGGCTACAGAAAAGCTGGTGAGGAGGTCTTGATCAGGGAGCGCAGGGATAGGATGAAGGAGAGGATTTAAGATAAAAGGGGAGAGATTTAGATTAGACATTAGGAAGACATTTTCTCCTGTGAGAGTGGTGAGGCACTGGCACAAGTTGCCTAGAGAAGCTGCGGATAGAATCATAGAATCACCAGGTTGGAAGAGACCCACCATATCATCGAGTCCAACCATTCCTATCAAACACTAAACCATGTCCCTTATCACCTCATCCACCCGTGCCTTAAACACCTCCAGGGAAGGTGAATCAGCCACCTCCCTGGGTAGCCTGTTCCAGTGCCCAATGACCTTTTCAGTGAAAAATATTTTCCTAATGTCTAGCCTAAATCTCCCCTGGTGGAGCTTGAGGCCATTCCCTTTTGTCCTGGAGATGTTCAAGGCCAGGTTGGATGGAGCCTTGAGAAACCTGATCCAGTGGGAGGTGTCCTTGCCCATAGCAGGAGGGTTGGAACTGGAGGGGCTTTAAGGTCCCTTCCAACTCAAACCATTCTATGATACGCTTCTGTGCCTCTTTACTCGCTTTTTCATACTGGTGAAGAAACTTATGAAAAATGTACTTTACTTCCTAAAGTCTCAGAAATGAGATGGCAAACAAGAATGTAAATGTGGTTGGTTTCTTTTCTTTTTTTTTTTTAAAGAACGATTTCTTTTAGATATATATAATGATTTTTTTTAGATCAGTTGTGTGCCTCGTTAACATTCAGGGTTGGAAATACTTAGACTGCATATTGTTTCCAGTTGCATCTGTCCTATACACAGCAATCTGTTACACTAGCTTTTGATTTGGAGCAATATGACTGAGAGGAAAGTTCTCCTTTTAAATGAACTTAATTTCTCAGACTCTGGCAGTGTTTAAAAGTAATCTCCACCACCTCACTTTGCTTTATATTCAGTTCAATTTGAGGTGTTTATTTTCATCCACACCTTTATATTATTTATTGCTCCCTTGAACAAAGTAATACATATTTCTTTCTCACCAGAGGAGAAACATGGGCTTGTTTCCAAGGTATTTTCTGAGGCAAGTAAGCCATAGTTGCTTGTGAAGTAGAGGACCCTCAGCTACACTCTTATCTCTGTGGTTGTTAACTTAAGGTGCATCAGTGACCTGCTTAATTAAGAATTCAAAATGGATTGAAAAACAGTCTACAGCTTCATTCATTCTGTAGTTTTGCCCAATGTATCGCTTAGGAATAAACCAAATGCTGTCCAAAAAATGACTTGAAGTTGCTGTGAATGCAGAGAGGTGTTGCTATGAATAATGTGTTCACTGGACTGAAATTGTTATGGGCAAGAAAAGTACTAGCATAATAGGAAGGAATAAAAAGAGTAACCTGCAGGTAATTACTTGCTATCTACAACTTATTTCAAGTATGGAAAAGGTTCTATTTTTGGTCCATGTGAAGTACTTTGTTTAGTAATTTAATTGTCAGCCTTTTGATGTACGTTGTAAGCCTCTAGCAAGATGTTCTAGCATCCTATTTGCCTCTTTTGTTAGCGTAGCAGCATACCAGACTGGATGCTTCACGAGTATTTCTGAAATAACTGCTAAATCTTCTTTTTGGACAGGCTGCTGTGACACCTCTCTATTTAATGTATAATACCTACTTTGAGTCGTTGCTACGAGTCTCATTATTTTATAAACCATCACTGGCTGTATATGGCATTGCTTTAAGTAGGGGATGTTTCAGTAGTCTTTCTCAATCAGCTTTTTTCCCCTATGCTGCATATAGCCTCTCTGTGTAGAACATAAACATAGATTATCAAATTTATTTATTTATTTCTTATCTGAAGCATACAGCAGAAACGGAGGTGTCTGGAAAGCTAAAGATGATTAGAGTATGAGAAAGGGTTCCATAAGCAGACAACCAGAGAAGATTAATACTGCTTAATGTAGAGATACAAGGCCATGCTGTAGCTACACTGAATAATCAGTGTTACAGGGAAGGCAAACTGCAAGCATTTTGCTTCTCTGCAAGTTAAGAGCACAAGGATTCGATGCAACTGTCAAATTATAGTGCAATGCATGTGAAAATGCAAGGCAACACCTTTGAAAGAACTCATCGCTGTGAGGCAGCCCCTCTACCCCGCTCTCTTTTACACCACAGTGGAGGCCTGATCCATTAAAAGCTGATATTGTCGCATGCTTGTAGGGCCAGTGAGAATGGAGTAAGCGGTGCTGCCGGGTGAGCCTCAGGAAGGACTTGTTTTTTCTGGAATGTGGTTTGTAGTAAATGTCTGGAGAGCTGACATGGCAGAGCATGCGCGGGTGGGGGCCCAAGGTGTGCCCACATGTCCAAACAAGTCATGAACATCCATATCTTCATGAACTGCCCTTGCATTGAAAAGCTCCACAGCAAAGCTAAAACGTGAAAGCCCATCCATACCAAAGCATGGAGTACCCTACTACCTCACTTAGTGCCCCAGTAGCCATGTACAAGCAATCAAGGGTGCTGTTCCCAAAATTGAAGTGATCCATCCTCAGAACATAACCAGCTATTTGGCATCACAGCCCTGGTAGTGCCTATCAACAGTTTACATCCACATCGGGAAGTGGTTTCCCAGTGACACAGATTCCACATACACTGAGGAATGCGTGTTCTGGTTTGTCTCAAGCAAGACACCTGCACCCAAACCCTTTCATCCAGAAGACCTCAGCTGTGTCCAAAAAGCATCTTCGTACTGGCTACCACAGCACTTACCTAAAGAACAGGCAGGTTTTGAAGCACTGCAGACTGGCCGTTTCCAGAGGGCAGGTACTTTGCTCTAGGTGAATTTGATCAGAAGTGACACAGTGGATTCATCAGTTTGATAATTCTTTGGGATATGCTAGAATCAGACATGGAGAAGCCACCAATGCCTCTTCAGTATCAGGCTCATAGCGATGTGACAGCCTGGCTCAACTGGAATTGCTTTGGTGTGTGTCTGGCAGGGAAGAGACAAACTACAAATTCCTTGAGGGCAATCATGTTCCTAGTGCTGACAATCCTTTGATCCTAGAGTTATTCAGCTTGCCGGGTCATCTCCCTGGTTCTGGAGGTTTTTGTTGAATTTCTTTTTGGAAATGTGGTGGCAAATAGACTTCCCGCAAGCTTCATTTTATGCTGCTGCAGAGGGTAGAGGTCACCCTGGCTGGCGAGACCTGTGATCTTGGGAGCTGTGGAGGAAAAAGCCTTCCTGGATGATGGGGAGCTAACAAAACCCGTGACTGCACCAGGTTTAGTTTACGTGACTTTGAAATTATACCTATACAGTTGCTGCAGTCTGGTCTGTAATTATATCACCCAAGTCAGTGTCATGAGCTCTGGACTATCCTAGGTTTTTACATGGTGAGGTGGAAAACTATTTCTCACATTCTGTTCTCCATTGCTTTGCAGGATTTATAAGATGTAGCGGGGGGAGGTGTGTGAAGTAGGGTTGGTTATTATGTAGACTTTGCATTGCCTTGAAGAATGGAATGTAGAAGCCTACAGAGGCTTAGCTTTGGACATGAGGGGGAGGAATTAAAATGGCATGCAATCTGCGGCTTTTTCTTTCTCATCATTATCTAAATTAATAGTTTATTGTTTTCTTTGTACCTCATCTATTATAGGCTTAAGTGCTTAATCTAAAGTTTAAGGGCCTTAGTATGAACAAATTGAGGGAAGCATGTAAGGAAATTCATCTCTGGTTTCTCGACAGAGGTGGTATTTAAGGGATCAAACACACAGACCTCCCACCCTGCAATTTTCTGGTACAGAGAGAGTAAGCAGCCTCTCCACAGAGCATGTGGCTCTGTGTTACCAACTCACTTGGTGAGTTTGAAGGTGGGAAGCTTGCTGGGTAGAGGTCACTCTGTCTGGTGATCCTTGTGTTCTTGGGAGCTGTGGATAAAAAGCCTTCCTGGATGATGGAGAGCTAACAAAACCCATGGCTGAACCAAGCTTAGTTTAGGTGACTTTGAAATTAAACCTGTACAGCTTCCCAGCTTTGTTAAATTCCTTGTTAAATCCAGAGGGATAACCTCACCCCACTCCAGAGCCATAAATATTCTGCACTTGTAAATACTTACCTGCAGAGATGCTACAAATCCTGCTTTGCTGCTAGAGGAGACATATCACAACTCTTTGGTAGGGACTGTGGGCAGCCAGAGGATGCAGAGGAATACCAGCTCAGGGACTTCAGCGTGTTAGAAACCTTGCATGATTTTTTTTCCTAGAAGAACTTTAATACCTCATATCAATCATTTCTAAGAAGGTTTTTTTTAATTTGCTTTGTTCTTTTATGTTGCTGGCTGCTGTTCCTGATGATTAAACATATTGTTTTCTTTATTTCAACATTATCAGCTGGTTTTATTAAGGTGCATGAAGAGTTCTGGGCTTGGTCAGTCATTATTTATAATTTATGCTGATTATTACTTGAATCCCTGATGAAAAGGAATACAAATCACATACAGTTTATCTGCAGAGCTGGCCTGCAAATGAGCAGAAACTTAGGATGATAAACCTGTGGGTTTGTGCTTCCTTCCTCTTGTTAGACTTCTCCTAACTGACTTCAATATATTCAGGCATCATGCTTAGACTCAGGGAGTGTATTAATGGCAAGATGGAGAGAACTTTCTTCTAGAGTATCATTGTTCGTGTTGCTGTCACTCATTTCCCCAATGTTTCCTCTTAGTTACTATAATAACCTTGGGACCTGGAGCTGTTACAGCTAAAGAAGCTGTCCCAGGCCCAGCAAGCTATGAAAGTGGACCAAGGATGTGTTTCTGAATTGTCTTTGTGAGCCACCTGAGCCAGCCCTGCTGGCAACTCCACAGCTTTAGACCTGTGCTCCATCTGTTTTGTACTCTGGGATGATGAATAATTGTAAACTGGCAAGTTAGGATAATTTTTATGGGGTCATGAAAGGTGTTTCAGAACAATCCTTTAGCAGACAGTAGCAACCTGTCATTAGAGGAAACTGATAGAAACAAGTAACAATACTAATGTTAATATCCATCAAAGGCAGATTCTTGATTGACTCAATCACATGAAATGATGCTCTAGGACTTGAAAACTGGAGGAGATTTGCATGGTTGAGGGTCTTATCCTTGATGTAGTAGGAACACTAATAAGAACCCTATTGCCTGGTTGAAGATGTTTTGTTAAGGTTGGCTGAAAGAAAGATTTATCGCAAAGTGTGACATTGTATCTTGCTTTTTTTTCATGTGGAAATTGGCTAAAGCATAAGCATTCATTGTTTGTTTCTTTTCAGTTTAAGCTTAGGTAAAACGCTGTGATTTCTAAAATGTCACCCAGATCTCCCTCAGAAAGGATTCTCTTCAGATTGTAATGTTCTTCAATTTTTCATATGTATATTGACCTGAAATTTAATTGCCTTGAACATTTTAAATTCACTATGTGTGATAGAGTTTTTAGTTCTGAAAGACAATGTCTATGAAAGTAGTGGAAGCACTAGGTATAAAACACTGATTGTGCAGTTAACCTGAGGGTTTTTATGGCAAAAAATTTTTTGAGGTTCACTCATAGAATCATGGAATGGTTTGGGTTGGAGGGAACCTTAAAGATCATCCAGTTTCAGCCACTCTGCCATGGGCAGTAACACCTCCCACTAGACCAGGCTGCTCAAGACCCCATCCAACCTGGCCTTGAACACCTCCAGGGATGGGGCATCCATGACTTTTCTGGGCAACCTGAGCCAGTGCCTCACCACCCTCATCATAAAGAATTTCTTGAATTGTCTTGAAGAATGTCTAATATTATTCTTCCCCTTTCCAATGTAAAGCCATTCCTCTGATCCTATCATTACACGCCCTTATAAAAAGTCCCTCCCCAGCTTTCTTATAGCCCCCTTCAAGTACTGGAAGACAGCTATGTCTCCCCAGAGCCTTCTCTTCTCCAGGCTGAACAACCCCAACGCTCTCAGCCTGTCCTCATAGCAAAGGTGCTCCACTTTGAAGTGATGTTGCCCCTCATAAAATTCTGACAACAGAAAGGTGAGCAAAAAGTGGTTGAATGGGTTTTGGATCAAAATTCTATTTAAGAATACCCTTAGACCCATCACTGAAAAGGAATGGAGTTGGAACAAGGAACAAAAGAAGATCTCATCAAAAGAATATAGACACTGGTTGCTTAACCCACTCACATCATCTTGCTTTCTGGTGTTATCATAAAAGGGAAGCTTCTGAGATAACAGGTCATGATGGCCAGCAGCGAAACTGTGACACCACAATTGGAGCTGGGCCATCCTGGGAGGAACAAAGCAAAAATAAAAGAAATAAAAAGTTTTGGTTTTTTTTTTATCCTGTAGCTGTGGGACCTGAAGTCCAGAGCTGAATGTGTGAAAAGGAGAATATCTTAATCTACTTTATCAAGTTTTACCTGCAGTATTGAGCAAAAAGTACAGAAGGAGAAGTACGGCTTAGGAAAAAAGATCACGAATTGTACCGCTTATTACAGAAAGACAGTGTAAGAGATGCTGTGCATACAAAAAAGCTGTGCATGATACTTGGGGGAAGTTATCCAAAGAAGAGGAGTTCATTGTTGCTCAGGGGTTAAGCTGAGTAAAAAGTAGATTGCTAACTGCACTGTGTTGTAAAATACTGTCCTTGGAGTGACAGGAATAGTGGATTTATGAGCCCTGACTTTCAGAGAGCACACACTTTCTTGGAGCCACTGGGGTCCACTGCTTTGGTAGAGGATGCTTTGCTCACTTTCTACATTTAGAGGTGGCACTTCTAGCAGTGATGTTGCAGAGGTTGACCTGGCTTCTACTGGAGATTAGGAAAGGATTAGGTGCCCCTGAACCAGCACCTTCAGGATACTCAGAACTTAATTGTCCTACCCATCAGGTACCCTCGCTCACATATACACTGCACATGGGCCAGGACACCCACCTGAGTTCAACCCCAATTCTTCATTTCATGTTGCTAGGCAGTTGGGGAACTACTCACTAGTCTGGATGCTTTGGGATGGTGCCAAGGATAGTGAGGGCACTACTCCATGCTGGGGTCTCCTTGGTTCCATGTTTGTCCTGCTGCTCCTTGATTCTGTTTTCATGGCACCTTGTAAAGCTGCATTTCTACCATGAGTTAATGAGCAGATGTTCTTCCTCTTTACTTCAGAAGAACCATAGGTAGTTGAAAGACTTTTAAGTGTTTCTCTCTTTTTCATTTTTTTTCACGCAAGATGTATAAAAAAATCATATCTGAATAGTACAACCACAGGTAAGCTTGGAATAGAAGTTAGAAATCTATAATTTTTGGAGGAGTGAAGTTCTCTAGAAGCCTCTTATTTCCCAAAACCAGATAAGTTTCAAGTAACGACTCATGGAAATTTATGAAAAGGATTATAAAATATAGTGATGTGACAGTGAGGGGCTGAATCTCAAGGTATTTCTTCCAGATCTTTTTCTGTAGGTCTCAGGATCTTTGTGTTAGAGATTCTAGAGAAATATTTCTCTGGAAGGCACTTATCTTTACTGGTTACTTCTGATTTTTGAACCTTCTTCTATTGCATTGAGTCCATTATTGTAAAGTTTCCAGCACCTTCCTCTTCTAATGGCGTTTTTGTCCTCTGGGTGCTTTCCTCCATCAGAAAGGGAGCTGCCCACCCTGCAGATCAGCCAGTAGTGCTCAAGTTGGACAGGAATCAGTCCTGTTCCAGTGTTTACTGCTTCTGTAGCTCAAAGTACTCTCTCAATGGGGAGAACTGGGATTCCTCCAACGTGTGTTTTCCAGGCTTGGATCTGGCGTCTCAGTGAGCTAGCATTTCTTCAAGACCTGGAAGGCCTTAAGGCTTCACATTTCTTACATCTTTATGCACAAAAGAACAAATTTTGGTCAGTTTTGATAGTTTCTAATTATTCCCTCTGAGCTCTCTATAGCAGGTAATTATACACCTGCTTTTGCAAGGAATAGAAACATGAAAGAGCTTCAATATATTATTTTTTTAACTGTCTTTAACTTTCATCAACAAGTTGTGTGGTTTTTTAGTTATTTATCATGTTTTTTGGGTAACATGTCTACTCCACAACATATCTGATAGATGGAGACATTGAAGTAAAAATACTTCTAGCATTCCATTTATATTACCTGCAAAATGCACCTCTAGACATCCCTTTTTTTCTATCATGTCTTACCCACAGGATTGTCTTGTCTTCATCCATGAGGTGACATGCATTAATGAGGGGTATTGTGGTCCTTGTATCCCAGGGGAATGTGCAAAACCTTTCCAGATGACATGTCAGTGGGGGAAAATGAAGAGGACAGAAGTAGGTGGCTTTGAATGAGCTCTTAATCACGTGGCTGTGTATGTACTTACTATTTGAGAAAGGGGAGCCTTTTCTGTCTTTGTCCTCTTCATCCTGCACCAGTATTGCAGATATGAGCAAGTGGTGGTTCTTTGACACTGAGTCTCTTCTTAAAATATCTCCCTACCATACCTGTGCGGTGTTCTCAGCATAATTTCTTGGTTTATCCTGCAAAGGTGAATTTGCAGGCTTATGAATGACTGGCAGAGAAGAAATTCTTGCTGTTAAGCTTACTTCCAATCCATAGATCATTTGCTCTGTCCTACTCCAATTCACAAAATTATTTTGGGGAGAATGTACGGTGTGTGAGAAAAGAGGATAAAAAACCATATTAGGAACATAAGAAGCTACCTTGAGCAAAGCCCATACTGTATGTTGTGGCACTGTACAATGGGAGGTAGTGAAGACCCTAGAAACATTCTAAGTCAGGTTGGATGGGGCTGTGAGCAACTAATCCGGTTAAAGATGTTCCCACTCCTGCAGGAAGTTTGGACTGGATGAACCTTAAAGGTCTTTTCCAACCCAAAGCATTCTATGATTTTGATTGCATACCATTCCATGCATGGGCAGGATTGTGCAGGGAATCCTTAATATTTAGAATCTGGCAGGGTTAGCCCTCTCAAGGATAGCAGGAATGTTAAATACAGAGGACAGCCAGTATATGTCTCTGGGTACACCACAGCAACACTGTTTGTCCTCTATGATATTTACAGTTTTAGACTATAATAAAAGCCAATTTTGTTTCAACAGCTGAGGTATCTGCAACCATTTTTCCTCATGTCATTATTAAAGAAAATATTATAGCCACTATGAAGATATTTTAGCATTTATTGCTAGCTTTCCTTGACTGAAGTAGTACATGCTGGACAAATTATCACTGTTTGTCTTGCTCATTTTTTTCTCCCTAATCTCATGGCTTTTTTTATCTGTTCTTCGGAGATGTAACTCCAAGTCTGACAGTGATAATGTGAAAGACTTGGAAGTCAAAAAAAAAAAAAAAAAAAAAAAAAAAAAAAAAAAAAAAAAAAGCAGAAGTGACTGGCAGGAACAGAAGCCAGTAAGTACTGCAATAAAAGTGCTATTTAACCTGCTGGTTAATTCAAAAAGGTTATTTCTACAGCAACTAGTGGAACAATATATTTAGCAATTAAATTAATCCAAACAAATTGAGATTTTAACCCCATTGTCCTGGCTAAATTCCATCTTGGGTAATTACATTGTGACTACCTGCATTCCCGCTGGAGTTTCTGCTGGATAAGTTATGGCTTACACCATTGCATGTGTGCATTGGACTTGTTAGGAACAGTTGTGTACCCTGTCACGATCTGGTAAATCCTATCTGGTAAAAGGAAGCATAGGTAAATGGACTTCAGGGGAAGCAAGGAGTGCCTGTTCTGTCATATTTAACTTACTACTGGAATTTGTGGTTGCAGAAAACATCAGGACTAGCACATTACAGTGATGGCCATAGTACAGACAGATAGGCAGCGGTTAGAAATACACAAATGGACTGACAGACAAGGTAGATTAGCACTTTCTTTCCCCCCTAGCCTTCCTATTTCAGATTTTCCTGTGCTTGCTGCTGAAGCCACTTTAAAGTGGCTGCCTGTTTTTTCAATCAGGTCAGTTCATCCCCCTGATACACAGAGCCACCTCATACACAGATGCACAGGTGGAACAGAGAAGCGGCACTGGGGAGAGGAAAGGGTCCGCGTAAACTAGGTTTGAGCCAAAAACATCCTCTTCCAGTGGCACATGGACTACTCCAGGCTTTGAGGAGATCCAGCTGAGGCTGGCTCACTTCTAAGCCCTTCTGGATAAAATCAATGAAAACCTGAATTCAGATCTAGCTCCTATCTCCTACTGCATCCAGTACAAACCAATCTCTGACTGTGGTTTTGATGCCATTTTGAAGGGGCGAATATCACAGTAATTTAATTCATTTTATTGACTGTAAGCTCATTGGGAAAGGATCTTCCTTGCAAAGCTGAAATATGAAATCATAAGTCAGGGTAATGTACTGTGTTCTCTGTGAAAGTTCCTTTTCTTTCCCTGTTCCCTGTCAGAAAAAAATGGCACACTTTTTGAGTTGACAAGCTGTAGCTAACACACAATGAGCAGGTCAGGGAGTACTTTTCCCCCTCTGCTTTTTAATGGAGCTGAAGAGAAGGCTCATCTTTCCAAACATGAGACACTAAGAATCCATTCAGATTAGTCACATATAAGTGGGTAAACAAACTGGTAATTGGATGTGGAGCCCCTAGGGAAATGTAGACCCACCAGCATTTTAATTGTGCTTTCAGGAGAACTTTGCCAAAACCCCTGCAGCACGTTATCATAACCTGGGCTTGGAATTGTCTCTTCATGGTGCTACTTGTAGAGATTGAGGATGTATTCAGCTTTGGCCAGGAGCTGCAGTTACCCAGAGACTGGATACATGCATGTCTCACCCAGGGAGCATCCAAGGGCACTCAGCTCATTGTTACACACGGTAGAATGAATTAACAGCAATAACGAGGTCTGAGGCAAAGAAGTGGTTCTTTTCACCTAGACAAATGTTTCAGCAGCTGTGCACAGCACTGAGGGTCCTTGGGTGAATGAATTAATAGAAATGAACATTGGAGAGCAGATTGTGATGAGAATTGCTTTTGATCACAAGGATCATTGGGAATTAAGTAAAAAAAATCTGAAGACTTTATTTTTTTTTTTATTATTTATGAAAGGGAGAACACATTCAGCACTGAAAAAAACCTGAAAACTGGCTTTAAGCTGTTCTTAACAAGTTTAATTTACTTCTGTTAAAATCATTCAACCATCAGCTATTCTCTACAATAGATATTTTGTTGGGGGAAACTAATTTGAATGTGTGTGATAGATGAACTGCACTGAAAGTTTCAATTTTTATCAGCTCTCACCGTTGATCTTAATTGACTCCACATCTGTCTCCATAGAAACCAACAATACAATCAATACAACACTACAGCCAACTACTCATATTGAAGAGAATGCAGAAAAAAATTACATTTACTTCTGATCAGTTTGTGGACACAGCAACAAGTGCAGTGCATTGCCCTTAAAAGCATTACCAGGCTTGATTCAAGGCCTGATCCCTGCTAGAGAGGTACATCCCATAGTGAAATTCCCTCTGCTGCACATGTAAGCAAGATGTAAAATAAAGATGGTACCTTTCTTATTGACTGACAGCAGTTCAGATGGGAACAATGAAAGGAACCATGTCTGAGTTTTCTTCATACAGAGAGGAATCAGATCAACATCCAATACCTATTCCATGGGAGAAATTCCTGAGGCTTATCCTCTATCCAAAGGAAAAGGTCAAAGCAAATTGAAGAGGTACAGCTGCTGTGCCACTTGCACAACCGTTTTTGGGAATGTGTAGGCTCTGTGCTCAACTATTTGAGGAGTACAAAATTAAATGCAATAAATTCTTAGCATCTAACTCCTACAACAATGCTTTGTAAGTGAAGTGCACCGTTATGCCATGTAATTTTCAACCTTCAGAGTAGTGCACTTAGAAGTCTATCAGTGGGCACTCTGTACTTTGCTGTTCCGACCTAAGGTATTTTAGCCTAAAAATGTTGTTAATCAGTGATTACAGAGTGCATCTCCATTTTTTTAAAAGGTTTCTTGATGAAGAGTTCTGTAGAAAGAAGCTGTGCTCTGTGATGGGGTCAGAGGCTTGGAATATTATCCTGGTGGAATTCAGGATAGGGTGGGACATAACACTTAGTGCCATATAATCTGAAAGGTATTTACCAGGTAGGATGGGCCTGGAGAGTGGATAACAGTTTTTATAGGAAGATTCCTGTTCAAAGACATTTGACAACAACACATTCATGCCAGTCAAGGTCCAAGGCCCAGTTTGGATCTGCACCCAGGAAAGAGAAATGCTTACCCTGACTGATTTATTCTGGTCGTGGCTTGCAGCTCCTGTGCATAGCGTTTCCACTAGAAAAATTAATCATAAAGGTACATCATGTAGATGCAAAACACCCAGTCAGCTTTCTACATGGTATCAGGTAGCTGTGAGGGCAAATGTCCAACTCATTAGGAGCCCATTGACTCCACTGTGGCTGATTTTTTTGTAATCTAATTTCAGTCACCGGGCCAGGACTGTGTCATGTGTGTTTTATCCATCTGTATTTTAATACATTTTTATAGGAAGCATAGTCTCCTGTCAGTGTTTGTAAAACCATTTTAAATGCGCTGAAATACTCCATGTTGGGTTTGGGTTAGTCAAGCACAAGAAAGGGCTTTACTCGCCCTGTCAAACATAGAGATGTCTCCAAAGAGGAGTACTTAATAGTCTAACAAGAAATATCAAATAATCCTATGAAGAAGGATACGGGAATTTCATTCAATTAATCCTCGAGGAGGCTTCTTTGCAGGGGTGCAAAAACCAATACTAATGTATAAAGCAGTGGTCTGAATGTCTGATAACCTGAAAAGCTGAAGGTGTGAGACAGGTATTACAAATAAGATCCTTTTTAATTGTGTTTGTGTTCTTTGGATTTCTGTAAATTAGTACTTACTGTTGGAGTCATTTTAATGTTGTGCAAGTTCAAAGAATCATAAAATGGCTTGGGTTGGAAAGGCCCCATCCAACCTGGTCTTGATCACTTCCAGGGAGGGGGTGCCCATAGCTTCCCTGGGCAACCTGTACCTGTCACTGTATCCTCACTACTCTCAATAGGAAGAATTTCTTCCTAGTGTCTAATCTAAACCTTCCCCCTTCCAATTTAAACCCATTCCCCCTGATCCCATCATTGCACACCCATGTAAGAACTCCCTTCCCAGTTTTTTTTCCAGGCTGCCTTCAGGTACTGGAAGGTCACTATAAGGTTTCCTTGCAACCTTCTCTTCTCCAGGCTAACCCAAACTCGCTCAGCCTGTGAGAGAGAGGTGTTCCAGCCCTCTAATCATCTTTTTGGTCCTCCTCTGGACTCATTTCAACTGTTCCGTACTGATACAAACTTAAATTTGATATTATTGTTAAACAGTGATCGTATTACCATGAACAGAAAAGGCAGGGGATTTGAGGGCATCACGCACTGGCAACAGAGGATGCAAATAGATTTTAAGGTGGATATTGTGAGTACCACAAGAGTACCAGCACCTAACACTATCAGTGATGCATACATCTAGCAATTTGACTTTACTGTGGTACTGATAGTCTGTCCATCACTAACAAGTGCCAGCTCATGTTTTTGAGAACAGCAAGTGGACTATACGATTGGAATATGCATATGCATCTGAGAGGGATGTGATAAATTGCCCAGAAAATTAGTTTTTTATGCTTTATATATTTTTGCCTTAAAAAGTTCCCCTGGGTGTTTTTATTTAAGCAAATGAAATTATAAAGCATTTGTATTATGTTCACATTTCTGTGAGTGTACCTATCTAGATTATTAGATTATTTCCTAATTTTCTGTTTCCCTTGTCATGGCAATAGGCACATGCACAAGAAGTTTATGAGTGTACAGTTAGGTATTTTTCTGATAGGGCTGGTGGCAGTTTCTATGATTAAAGTTGCCAAATACTTCTCATTACAAGAAACCAAAAATAGGATGCTGTAGCTCTCTAAAACATGGATTTTGAAGACAAAGTTTTCTATAACAGGCTCATTCAAATTATGTATATATGTGTGTGTGTGTGTATTGTAATTTTGACAATTGTGTGGTTGTTTTACAACCAAAACATGACAAAACTTGTCAAAATTGGGTCATCAGATGGCTCTAGTATTCCCACTTTCAGGGTGAGGCTTCAAAATCTGGATGGAGAAGGAAGTTTCTGCCAGGGATGCTCCCATTGTTAGTCTATTCAAAAATAAAAAAAATCATCAGTCAGACTCTAAGCATTTGAAAATATCTGATTTCTGGAGTTCAACAAGTTCATAATTTGACAGCCAAGTTGTCCAAAGCTTATGCTTGGATGGGGTAGAGTTTAGCGCAGGACTGAAAATGTGTGCCTGGTAATTACATATACTGTGTATAAAGCACTACCAATAAAAGGAAGGATTTTGTTTGTCTTCTCCAAGAAAACAGAAGAGTTACTCCTGTGCACTGATACCAGAAATATAACCCCTTCAGAGGAATACGAGATAGAGTTTGCTGAGGAGACAGGTATGTGCTGGTAATAACATGAAACAAGGCAAAAGGGCAAAAGATGGAAGAGTAGAGGTGGAGGAGGCAAAAGAAGAAAGAAAGCCTGAAAGCTGTGAAGAATGGAGATGAGGACTGCTGGGTAAGATAAGCAAGGAGAAAACAGGTCAGAGGAGGTTAAAGTTTGTGTCAAGAAACAGAAGAGATTGCAAGACTGACTAGACTAGAAAAATGGAAATTAATGGAGCATGGGACAGTGAGAAATGATGAAAATCTGCTAAGATAGAATGGATGAGATTTGGGAGAAATATCTGGAAGGAGGAATACAGAGGTGGGATCAAGACTGGCTAAGGAACTGGCAAGAGCATTTCACACTAGGAGCAAGTGTGAGAAGGGAAAGTGAAGCGGAGTAGAGAATAACAGAGATAAGGTGAAAAGCTGGCAGAATAGAAACCAGACGAATTTGAGAAATGACACAATGAACAAAAGAAAAAATGGGACTCTAATAGAAAATACTGTAATTTAGTAGTCAGTAATTTTACTTTGTCACAAATAAGGCATCCAAAATGAATATATTTTCCCTTATTTTAATTTCTTTGTACGTTTCCCTTTTGTAAACTGGTGATAGTTCCACCCCCTTACCTCCCAAAAGTGTTAGGAAGATAAATCGCATACCATTTGTGAAGCACTCGTATACGCTAATGATGAGCATCAGAGAAAGAGCCAGGAGGAAATTAATAATTCTGTCTTCAGAATCGCATTTGTAAATGTGCAGTAAATAAGGCCTGGGGCAATACATTGAACAACAAGCTGAAAACAAAATATTGAATTCTGCTCCTTAAGTGATCACAGGCCATTCCACACACAAAAGGAGGCAAGAAAAATGCTGCAGCAAAAATACACTTGTATTGTAGAAAACGGGATCTGAGCAGAGCCATCACTGCTAATCTTTCTTTTTTTTCCTTTCCTAATCCTCCAAGAGTTTGTCTTTATGACCTTAATAACATTCTCTCAGTGGTTTTGTGTTTGCGAAGCTGTAGATATGTGAAACAAAACGGCATTTCATGAAGCTTGAAAAGCACAAGAAAGCAATATGTGTTAAAGAACAGATTTTGGTTCAAATAACACAAAACCAGTTGATATTAGACTGAGATTTGAGATAAGTAATTGCATTTTACCTGGCATGGGTATACTAATAACTGTAATATAAATTTCCTTATGTGTAGAGAAAAAATCAGAGGGGTTAGGGCTCAACTGGAAATCAGATTGGCTAAATCTGTGAAAGATAACAAAAAAAATTTCTATAAATATATAAATAATAAAAGGAGAACTAGGGAGACCATACAGTCCCTATTGGACACAGAAGGAACA
>WAAB01021670.1:0-37261 GCA_013389865.1 Piaya cayana | reverse complement strand
GAAACTGTCAGCCTCCGGCCTGGACAGGCACACGCTCTCCTGGGTGGAAAACTGGTTGGCTGGCCGGGCCCAGAGAGTGGTGGTAAATGGTGTTATATCCAGCTGGAGGCCAGTTACAAGTGGGATCCCCCAGGGCTCAGTGCTGGGTCCAGCCCTGTTCAATGTCTTCATCAATGACCTGGATGAAGGCATTGAGTGCACCCTTTGCAAGTCTGCAGATGACACTAAGCTGGGTGGAAGTGTCATTCTGCTGGAGGGTAGAGAGGCTCTGCAAAGGGATCTGAACAGGCTGGACTACTGGGCTGAGTCTAATGGCATGAGGTTTAACACGGCCAAATGCCAGGTCCTGCACTTGGGGCACAACAACCCTATGCAGAGCTACAGACAGAGTGCATTACCTCACTGAGAGACCTGAATTCTTCCACATAAGGATGTGAAACCTATAGCTGGTGTTCTAATTAAACCTGAAGGCCATTCATCTCTCTAATTGCAGCAATGCCCTCCAGGATAATTTCATCCTGGGTGTGCCATTCTTCTTTTGCCCAAACAAGTGACTTAAAAACTATCTGAAGCTCCGCCAAGTACGAAGAGAAAAATTTACTGGTTATGATATCACACCAGAAAGCATTAGAGGATGAAAAATTGAAGAGGTCAAGCAAAATGGTGAGATATTTTTTATCTCGCATCTGGATGTATTAACATTTAATACATGAATACTAGTGGTCATCTCATCTAATTTTTTCCTACAAACTAGTAAGAGTCATCTGTTAATGAGTAAAGATTTTGTAAAATGTTTCATAACCTTTGGGGCTGCTGAGTTTTTCCTTCTCATGGAAAAAAGGCAAGTGAATTACGCTTGTGAGTTGAACACACAATAACAGGAAAGCTGCAGAGCACCGTCAGCAGAGCACCCTGAGCATGCAGCCATAGGAAATGGGTTCCTTTGTGAAGGAGACACAGGATTAGTGGGGTTGGGTTTTACAGACCCAGCACTACTCTCCAGACTCATAATTTAGGACCTGACCTGAAAATCATAAAAGGAAAAGAGCACATTTCTTTATTCTTTGCAGGTTGAGTTCATTACTGTCAACAATATTTTACATGTCAGATTGATTCAGTTTAGCCCCAGGGTACATGCAATGGATTTCACGGCTGAAGATTAAGAAGTAGCGTTAAATATCACTTACTTAGCCTAAGGATGTGCACTGGGAAGCTGCTTTGTTTTTCAATGGGCAAGGGTCACCCTATTAGCTTCAATATTATTTCACCTATTCTCTGGAGTGAGAATCCTCATTCTGTGGTCTACCAAGCTGCTGGAAACAGTGGACACAACATTAGAGAGGAGACTACTAGATCTAAAGAGCTTTAAGGCTTTGGTGAGGGCAACTGAGTCGTTGCAGAATACAAATCCAATGTTTCTCTATCATCTATTTTTTGCCTCAACTACTCAAGAACCAAAACATGGAGTTGATCTGAGACATAAATTCTCAAAAAAATGGTACTATCTCCTACCCACTGATTTTGCTGAGAAATGGAAAATTATCACCCATTCAGCAAAGTGGTTTTTAGTGATCATAATTATCTTTAAAACATTGAAAATTCTAGAATGCAGACACAGTAATCTCCATGCAATTTAGTATGTTTTTATTAAAAGATAAAAAGCAACAAAAATAAGAAAAAGAATCATGGAATGATTTAGATTAGAAGGGACTTCAAGGCCCCTCCAGTTCCACTCTCCTGCCTTAAGAAGGGACACCTTCCACTGTATCAGGGTGCTCAATGCCCCATCCAACCTGGCCTTGAACACTTCCAGGGATGAGGCATCTGCCACTTCTCTGGACAGCCTGTGACTGTGCCTCACACCCTCACAGGAAAACATTTCTTCCCAAGATCTCATCTAAATCTCCTCTCTTTCAACTTAAAACCATTCCCCTTCATCCTACCCCTGCACTCCCTGATCAGCTCCCTCCCCAGCTTTCCTGTAGCAGTTTTCAGCACCAGAAGACCACTATAAGGTCTCCCTTGAGCCTCTTCTTCTCCAGATTGAACAAGCTCAACTCTCTTGGCCTGTCCTCATATGGGAGGTTCTCCAGTCCTCTCCATGGCCTCCTGCAGACTTGCTCTGACATATACTTGTCCTTCCTCTTCTGAGAACTCCAGGACTGAACACTGGATTTCAGGTGAGAAGCCTTGATCCATCTGAATTTGGTAATTTTCAGGTTTTCTGTGGTAATTCCCAAATGGATCATGTGCTACCAGCAGCCAGATCCTCTCTTTTTTTAGAAATCAGTTTCTGCTTTGTAGTACCATATGCCATGACAGGCAGGACCAGGCATAAATGAATACAAACCTAGGTATGTCTTTGTAAGATCCTCTCTCCTCTCCCTTTTTTCATTTTTTAAGAGCTGAAGCTTGAAAAGCAGTTTTCAAACCAGATTTTATTTTGCTGGAACACATAGAAAATCAATTGTCTCCATTGAGCATTGTGTGCACCAATATGATTTGTCATTGTTGCTGCAGAGGCATGGATTCGATGACCCAAAAAAATTATTGATACGTGAGTGGGGATAAATTAATGCTTCTTCTGGATTACTGTGTGTCCCAGTACCTTGGAAGATACAGCTGGTGTCACTTCAAGCACCCTTAGGCATCTATGTGCAGGGTAGCATCCTGCTATTTATTAGTAGTGGCACAAGTATTGCTGCAATAGTCATAACTCAAACTTTTATAATATAAAGAAGGAAATGGTGGAATGATGATGTGGGAGTCCCCCACAAACATGTATTCACAGATGATCCCTGGTTCTAGGGGAGAAGGGAAGAAAGACGCTTGGAAGAGCAAGATAGAATTAATAGGATTAGGGGGGTTGGAGGGAGGGGAATCTTTCTCAGCCTACTAGTGAAGATTTCACCTTGATTTTCATAGTTTCTCCCCTATATCCTATCCTGGACACTTAGCCAGGAGCCAAGTGTCAGTTCTGGTGGCAAAGGTTCTTCCTCCACTCTGGTATGACCTAGAAGCGTGCTATTAGAATTGATAGTGTTTACACTCTCATGAATTTGAGAGCTATTTATCCCTTGATCCTGTAAGATGCATATTTCCATGTCTAATTTATATACCTGTGTAGTCCTATCAAACAATAAACTCAACACTTAAAATTAGTGTTTTGTTGAAACATGTCTTAAGTGAAATGGATGGAAATGACATTTGGCTTTACAATTGCTGATTTTTCAAAGCCTCAGTCAGGAAAAAAAATAGATCAGTAATGCTTGTCTTATTTTATTCAACAGTGAACAATACACTACAACAAAAATTTTGGTGGTTCCTGTATAATTGTGAACCAGATCAAAGGTCCGGGTTTTAGTCACTGACACTTTTTGTGCTGTGCATATTTGATAGTGAAATAGTGGCATTTTTATCTTTGAGGAAATTGCAAGAGCAAACTTCAAGTAAACTGAAGTGTCTTTTTCTTTTGATGGAATTTATGACCTCTCTTGAAAGGCACATGAGCCTGGTAAAATGCAAGATGGAAAAATATTCTGTTCATTATAACTAGAACAGTTTTCCTTCTGGTGCTGTTTGGGAGTTCTTGTCTGTTTAGATGGAGTGAGAAAAATCTTTAACTTAAAGCAGCAGCAACATCACCGCATGACTCAAACACAAGGGCAGGTGGGACCAGAAAGCATCTTAGACTTGGTGAGCGGCACTCCTATCATCTCTGCCAGTGGCAACTCTGTCCCATTTTTCAAGGAATGTGTTGCTGCTGCTGTTTCCACCATGATGCCTAGGAAATCATTTTGTTCATAACCTGTCAATAAACTAGTCTTTTATACTGGTGATTTTCCCTTGACTTATTTTTCCATCACTTTCCCTTTCAGATGAGGGCAAAATAAAGGTTTTAGTTTATCCTTGCCTTAACCCTACCACAAAAGAATTTATTGCTGGATCCCACCTGAGATAATCTGATGCCATTCCTGGAGTATGGCATTCGCCATTCCCTTGAGTTCAAAAATAACAATTAAATGCCGTACTTAATTTCTGCTGGAGGGTTAATGTGTGTGTGTGGTTTTTTCCTTTTTCTCTACTAAAATGCAATATAATAACTGTTCTTTCCTTTATTGTCTTAAATGATCTACTGCTCCACAGGGACAGAGATCTCTTGTATGTGAGAAAGAGAGAGAGCGCAATTGTTTCTTGGTGCAATGGAAATAAATGAAGACAATGTAAAGGGCAGGTAAATGACAGTATCTTTCTGAAAGATATGCAGAACCTCTCCTGCTTATTTGGAGGTACTTGCAGATGTTGCCAGTTACTTGCCCTAAGGTGAGTCTTAAAATGCTCTATTCCAGTTAAAATTCACAATATGGGTAATTAAGGAAGTCCTTATCACTGTTCCCATTTTAACACTCTTCTGTTTCAGTGGTGGTTGTTTCCTTTCCACAAAGATGACAACTCTAGTTGCTGATAAAACAAAGCTCAGCAGAGACCTAAGCAAGATATATTGTTCTGAGACTCTGCTCAGCCTGAGCTTCTCACTCATCTCGCAGTATGTAGTGGTTTTTCATAGGTGGGATTGGCCACTTCTGCTCATAAGGACAATTTGGATTTCAAATTTTGGTTATACCTGTGTTTGGATATCAATATTAAGTATATTTAAAAGCACTTTTATGGGCAGGTATAAGCTTGTTCCGCCTGTGCTACAAGCCAAGATATTGGTCCATATCTGTAGGAGTGTAGTTGATTACCTCAGGCTGGTGTCATATTGATAGTGGCTGCAAGGTTTTAACTTGATATGAAGTACAGAGCAGATAAAGTCAGCTGCTGCACAGACCTAACAGACATGAAGTCAAATCCTTCAGTACATCAGTTACCCTTGTGATGAGAGGGAGTGACTGGATCGTCTCCACCTTTGTCTTGTCCTATTTCCAGCTTGCGATACCTGTGTGCTACTAAACCTTGGATGGTAGGGCCTCCTGAGAAGAGTTCTTCCTCCTCAGTCAGAGAGCAGCCTCAGCCTGAGGTGCTCTTGAGTTCAGCCCAACATATTCGAATACAGAAGATGCTAGAGGCACATTGAGAGTTCTTTCTGATTTTTCCCAAATTGACTCATTTTTTATGATTTGCATATTAGTTTTGGTTAGCTATTTTTAAAAGTTTATGGCACAGCTGGGCAAATTAATCTTTGCTTATATCCAGGGCACTGCAGTGATTGTTTTTAGCATGGGAAATTTTCAAGGGAATAACAGTAAGCAGCAAATAGCTAGTGCCTTCTCACTCACTAATATAATAAAATTCGCCTGAGACATGACAGTTACAGTATATTATTGAGTAGCACTGGAACAAGTTGCCCAGAGAAGTCATGTATGACCCATCCCTGGAGGTGTTCAAGACCAGATTGGATGGAGCTCTGAGCAACCTGATCCAGTGGAAGGTACCCCTGCCTATTGGAGGGGAGGTTGGAATTAGATGGACTTTAAAGGTCCCTTCCAACCCAAACCACGTTATGGTTCTATGATTGTTCTGGACTTGGGAGGGTAATGAGTGGCCCATCCCTAGTTCAGTAGCGTAGATCTAAATGAATCAGGCACTTGTGGGGTTGAAAAACATCAAGCATTACAGGAAAGGATCTGGAAAGCCTTACAAGTCTTTTTGCAGAGCAAGAAATTAAATCCAAGCATCCTATGCCTAATCTCGCACATTTTTTGTAAGACAAATACTGGTTAATGTTTTGTTGCTACAGCTTATATTGCACTGTGTTATAGAATTATAGAATCATTTGGTTGGAAAAGACCTTTGAGATCGAGTTCAACCATACCTGTCCACTACTAAACCATATCTCTGAGCAACTCTTCTGCCTGTCTTTTAATTATCTCCAGGGATGGTGACTCAACCACTCCCCTGGACAGTCTCTTTGGAATGTGTTTGTCCACATGACCTTACATATGCCTTCCTCTATATAAATCAGAATGTTCAGGTCCTATATCCCTTCTTCCTTTCAGACACACCCTCAGATATTCAGCAGGACTGCTTGATAACTTTGCATTTTGACTTTGCTGCAAGTGTCCTCCAGGAAAACACGTGGCACTCCAAGGTATCCTGACAATGGCTGAATCATGCTGTTTCTTAGCAGACTGAATCATTTGTAAATCATGACACCAGTCATTGCTTATTTTTAAAAGTTATTTAAAAAAACCAAAACAACCTAAAACAGTTCTTCCAATCAGAGGGTACAGCCAATAAGTCAAAAGCACCAGCCACATTTTTTGTATGTGATAACTGGAAGGTAAACACATATATTTCTGTTTTCTTTTCATACATCTGTTATATGCAGAGTTTCTCTCTAATAGGTTGCTTTAAAATCCATACTTATAATAAAAGCTCATTTATGTGTTGTTTTCTAGTCTTTGGCAGAATGACAAAAACGTTTAAAAAGAAAACAATAAGGAACATGAACTGTCAGGATTACTCTTTCCATCAATAATATTTCTTGGTAAAATGCAGCACTGCTTTGGGATACACTATTTTTACAAATACCAAGTGTTCGTCTGACACCCAAATAGTGTAACTCCACTTGTGCTTGCCAGCAATCTTGTGGAATATTTATATTCCCCTAATATACATTTTAAAAAAAGAGAATTTCAACCAGATTTGAACACCTGTAATTTGGGGCACTCAGTGCATTATATAGAGCCTGCAAACTCAAAGCAGTTTATTGCAGTGTTTATTTTGATTGATGCTCAAACAATGCCTAATATTCTCCCTTCTGATGGCTCGAGCAGTATGCTAGGATACCATACAAAAGGTATAGGGTAAGAACTGGAGTGGACCAGAGCAAAAAGACACCGTGCCAATTTGGCAGTCATAATTTGTCTTCAGAATGTACAAGTAAATTCAGAGAATCAGTTAACGTTTTGTCTGTGCATCCTACAGGCAAAGTAACAATTATAAATCTACCATAACATAAAGACTGAAACCTTCTTTCCTGTTGTATATTAAACTGGACTCTCACTACTTGGAAAATCTCTGTGCTCTAAATAGCACACTGTCTCCATGGCAATGTGCAGTTCAGTTTTTAACTTTTCAACACATAAAAATGGTAATTTATTTGTTAGAAACACTCCTGCATTTGTCACAGCTATGAAAACCTCAGGATCAGGCACTTTCCAGGAGCAGTGGAGCCATAGGGTTAAATAATGGATTAACTGCCAGGAGGTACCCCACCTGAAGGTCGTTATTGCTTAATTATATTATTATTTTTGTGAGATCAGCTTGTGAAGTGGCACCTAAAGCATTAGGCACTCAAAGACATTTTGTTTCTTTTGTTCTTTATGTTAAGGACTTCTTTGTAAATGAATGCAGGCTGTGCTGAAGCAGAGGCACAATAACTCCTGCAACCAGAGTGCCTGACTTCCACAGCTCCTACATTCACAAACTTTTATTTCTTTTAAATTTGTTCACATTGTCATCTCCTTGAGGAAGCAAGGTAGTGAGTTTGTATTTTCAGCATTTTTCCTGTATTGTCTGTATTTCCTGTATTTTTCCTGTATTGTATCTTTTGATAACTTGGCTTTCTGCTGTAGAAATCTTTGGCCTTGAGACTATCAGAGCCCTGCCTGGAGAAGCGCTAAGCATTTTGGTTTCAATCCAACAGAGCACTCAGGCAGATGTTCAGCTTCAAGTATACAGGTAATTTTAACTAGATTCTAGGAAAAAAAATCTACTGTGCTAACCTCAGAACCTTCTACGATTTTCTCAGCTAGAACTGGATCATTCAGTACCTATGAGGTTCAATGTATGGATCAGCAATTCCCAAATTTCAAGCTCTCGAAATGCTTGAAAGAAACTCAGCTTACTTGATATTTTAGCTATCAATGGGGTTGTCACCCTTTACAGATAAATAATGTCATACAATAGAATTTAAGGTACGATTATTATGTTTGAGGAGCGGAGGAGGTGGGAATGTCTATAGCAAATTCAATAAGCTTAGGACCAGCTTTTACAATGCACATGTTATTGATAAAAATGTTGCCTGATACACACTAAAATGACCTGCACCAACGTAACCACCATCTCCTAGGTCATAACAGTAAATATGTTCAAATTAAGTACAAAGAGTTTGAATCATGCTGAGCTGTCTTCCTGAATCCTACACAAATCCTGGGACAGGGCAAGACCATGGCTTACTTTCAAAATGGGATCAAAGGGCTTGTAGATTCTCTTAAGTATAGTTAAGGGGAGATGTTAAACTGAGACAGGAAATGGTTATTGTGTCACCAGTTCCATGCCTGGTTTTGTTGTATGGGGAGTGTTCCATTGTAATTCACAGTCTACCACAAGGAACTCTTCTCTGGTCTATGTGATTTGTTTGGATACCTAAGGTGTGGGATCCTGAGCTTGGGAAGGGATTGTTAATAATGTTTGCTATTGGTACTAGTAGCTCCAACAAGACACTTCCCATGGAGTTCAGTGATTCTTCATGCATTGCCGTCATATTAATGCCAGTTTCTCTTTTTTTCTCCCTTAGGCATTCAGTCTTCAAAAGCCAGGAACACGCACCTTTAGGAGATAAAGTTACAAGAGAATTTTGAAAAAATTGAACCTGGAAGTGCTTCTGGCTCAGCTAACAGAATGCCATGGTGGCCTTGGGAAATGACACGCTCTGCCAGCTGGCACTGTGGGAAAAGGAGATGCAGAATTAGAAGAGTTTTGAACATGTGGGAAAATGATGGAGAGACATATATGAAAAGCTGACTCATTACCTTCAAATCTCTGTGCTGGACAACAGGGATGTACATGAACAGTAAAGAAAGTTACATGTCTGTGAGTATGTTTACTGTTATTTGTTATTATGCAAGGATAGCACAAGGAAGAATTGTTTTAAGCCGAAACAGAGGAGATGTTTATATGAGTTATTAGAAAGAAATGTTTTCTTGTGAGGGTGGTGAGGCACTGGCAAGGGTACCCAGAGAAGTCGTGGCTACCTCATCCCTGGAGGTGTTCAAGGCCAGGTTGGATAGGGCATTGAGCACCCTGATGCAGTAGAAGATGGATGGGCTTTAAAGTCCCCTCCACCGCAAACCATTCCATGATTCTGTTATTTTTATAATTAGCCTCATTGCAGCCCCAATCTGGAGACTTCTGGATTTGGAGGGGGACTTGTCATAACTGAGCAAAACAAGGATTCACGTTTATTTCAATACTTAGACTTAATGCAGATCCCAGAATGGGTAAAGACAGAGTTTGTAGTATGACTCATAATTCAAGCTTGAATCTAATAATTTGCATATGAGAACAGAAACCCATTCCTCCTAAGCAGGCATACACCATAAAACCTTCTTATAAGCTGGAAGGCGCACTTGCGGCCCATTATTCTTCTGAATAAAGAAACAACTGTCCAGAGCCATTACATTTCTCAAATCCATTTTTGTAGGATTTATAAAGAAAGGCAATAAAAATCCTGGAATAAAATAACTGAACATGGATTTGGTGGGAATCTGGTATTTTTTCTCTCCTAGTTTATTTGCTTTTTTTAAACAATGGTGTTGTCACTAAGTTCCCTGACTCCAGGTGTCATGATGAATATTTTCCTTATTTTGTCAGCTTGGTCTATTAGAGAATGGTCTTAGAGAAACTGGGGATCTCCCTTTCTATTCCCCAAGATTTTTTTCACTTTCGTTCCTACTACATTTGTTATAAAGCTATGAAGCAAATCTGAAGAGTTTTGCAAAGGCAATAAAACTGGTGGAAGTCATTATTTTGTCATTATTTTGCTTAGTGAAAAATATAATCTGGCATTTAATCCATTGGAATAACCAGATACCATCAAGGAACTTTCTGAGAACAAATTGGTCTTTCTCGAATAAGGACATATATGCAAACAAGTTGAAATAATACCAGAAAAGCCCAAAACAGGTTATATATTTTTTTAAAGATATTCACTGGATTTCAATGGTTGTGGATAGATCGCTATAGAAACTGGCCACGACAGAGATGGATGTGTTTAGAAATTTTTTTTCACTGCAAGATACAGTTCCTGTATCTCTACTCCTCGTTTCTGGTTTCTAGTGGTTCTGGACACAATTGTATTTCTATAGACATGTGTCATGGACCCTGCCTAGACAGTCCAGGGATTACTGGCGTGAGACCCTGAGTGTCACCATAAAACTTAGGGATTCAGTACCCACCAGGGTAAGCGAAGGGAAAAAGATGCGAAAAGATTGATCCAATAAGTTATTTATTTATACAAGTATTCATAGAAATAAGATTGGCACTGGTTTGTTAAATCTGTGTTCAGGAAAAAAGAAGGAAAGAGAGAAAAGGGAGAGAAAAAACAAAGTGCAAGGACACTACCGGAACTCTGATCCACCTCTTCTTCTCTCAGGATGGCGGGCATCCTGTTGCAACTAGCCTCTTTTCCAGAGTAAAATTTATAGCTATTTTGCTAGGTCTGTGCACTGCTTCTTCTAGGAGAGTTCTGGAAATGAGTCTGAGGAAGTTTAAGGGGGAGTCTAGGGTCCAAGGTACCATTCTGCCCCTACTCTCTCTACCATCAAGGCTTCAGCATGTCCGCCCTGGGCAGCAAGAACACCTGGGCTGCTTGTGAGGGTGAGATGAAGTGTTGAAGGATACTGCCTCTGCTACAGGCTCAACTGTGATTTAAGGCAGCCAAAAAGAATCAGTCTCACAACATGGCCATCACTTACAATTATTTAAGAAATGTTGCAAGGAAACACACATCTCTGGGATGTTCCCCATGTTCCCCACAGCCAAACTGGTGGCCTTGTGTTTTATTTCTTGTGGTTATGTGGAAGCTTGTAAAATCCTAACTCATAAGTGAATCTCATATAGAGAATGGCAGAGATATGTAACCAAGTTTTTGGTTATCTGTCACTATTCTTCACAGCAACTTAGGAAACATCTGCCTCTTCTCCTTCCCCTGCAGAGGCTGCAATATACATGCATATTCACAGACCAGTGAAGCACTTGTGACGAGCCCATGCCAAGATGTCAGTCAAAGACCTGGGAAACTTGCCAAAAAAACTGTGCCTGTGTTGGGCTAATTAACTCTTGGCATATTTGTAATTGTCCCTATTAGTTAGGGGCACATGTTAGCAGCAGGACTGGTAGGGAACCAGATAAAAGGGAACTTTAGGGACTGCCTGTGTATGAAAATATAATAAAAAGCATTAACCAGAATTACAATAAACTTGGCAGGGCACTTAACACGCCCAAACCTGTGGTTGTTACCATTACTTTGAGTTGCTGCTATGTGTAAGGTTGACCAGCTGGCAAAATTATAAGTGTGCCCATCCTTCTTCTCACCCAGTGTTAGGTGCAGTGCTTGGTAGCATATGCTGAAACATCATGGGATTTCCCATGAAGATGTGCCTCCAAGTTCTAGGGAGCTGTTGGTAGCAGTCATTAAAAAGGCCTCATGAGCAGGTTAGCTAATGGTAGATGATGGTAGCCTCTGGTAAAGAAATCGCTGTCTACTCTGGACAAATTTACTGAAAATAACGGAGCATCAAATTAATTTTCTACTGATGTGCGTGTGAATCGATTCCAATCCACATGAAGCAAATGGAAATGAACATGGTAAATCAACATTTCAGTTTATAAGTCACCAAAATGATCACAAATCATTATAATCACTCTTTGCCCTTCATAATTGCAGTTTTGAGTTTGATTCAAACTCTGGTGAAGTCAAAGCTAAGCATACATTCGTTCCCGTGTGCTTTGGGTTGGATGAAAGATAAAATAATCTTGTGTTCCATAAAACAAAATGTGTAATATGCCCTAAGAGCTTTCTTCTGAAGTATTAATGCACATGAGTAACTCTGGTCACATAGAGAGTCACACTGTATGAACATACACAGCTGTACACTACCCACCCTTCCCAGCAGCAATTCAGATTCTGTTTCTTGATTGTCATCTTTGCATATTTGTTTGTAGCTTCATAATTAAGATAATTATTAATATATAGAATATGACCAGAAATGAGGTAATTTATAAATGACTCGTTTCTCTGAATGTTACCTAGAAATTTATAACTCAAGACGCTACAACTGTAGAAATGAAATTAACTGCCCACTAGCATGATTCACTAAACATATTTCCACAAAAGCAAAACAGATTGATCTTTTTCTCATTACAAGCATATCTTTTCTGCCCCTGCTCAGACCTTGCCCAGTGCTTAGCCCAGATTTACAATCATATTCTGCTCTCAACAGGCAACTACTACCTCCCTGAAAGTCCCTCTTCATGGGTGTTTTCTTCAAAGACTGTCCAAAATGTTGCATGACTCTGTTTTGTTCCATGTTCAGCTAGGTCAGAATTCTAGCATGTGCAACACCAGCATCAAAAAAATCAATGAAAATAAAATGTGAGGATAAATGTGCTTGTAGTAGTAGGAGTCAGACCTAGCATTAGGGTGTGTTACATAGAATGGTTTCAGTTGGAAAAGACCTTTAAGATCATCAACCATTAATCCAGCCCTGCTAAGTCCACTACTGGACCATGTCTGCAAGTACAACGTGTACTCATCTTTTAAACACCACCAGGGATGATGACTCAACCATCTCCCTGGGCAGACTCTTCCAATTCTTGGCAACCCATTCAGTAAAGAAATTCCTCCTGATATCCAACCTAAACCTCCCCTGGCGCATCTTGAAGCCACCCCTTGGCTACCAGGGAGCAGAGACCAACCACCACCTCACTACAGCCTCCTTTTAGGTAGTTTTAGAGAACAATAAGGTCTCCCTTCAGCCTCCTTTTCTCTGGGCTAAACAACTCCAGGTCCCTCAGCCACTCCTTATGAGGTCTGTGCTCTAAACTCTTCACCAGCTTTTTTGCCCTTCTCTAGACACACTCCAGCACCTCAATGTCCTTCTTTTAGTGACAGGACTAAAACTGAATACAGTATTTGAAGTGCAGCTTCACCAATTCTGAGAACAGGGGAAGGATCACTTCCCTAGTCTTGCTGGCCATGCTATTCCTGATGCAGGCCAGGATGCCAGTAGCCTTCTTGGCCACCTGGGTACACAGCTGTCTCATATTCAGCCACCTATCATTCAACACTCCCAGGTCCTTCTCCAGACAGTTCTCAAGCCACTCCTCTGTAGCATTGCATGAGATTGTTGTGACCCAAGTGCAGGACCCACCACTTGACCTGTTTGAACCTCATGCAATGGGCCTTATGCTCAGTCAAAAAGGAGATCCCACCATAAACACAGAATATAACATGACTTTCACAAGCCATGGAACAGGAGTAGCCACAGAGGGGTCTGGTTTTGCCTTGTAGAACTAGCAGAATGTTTAGAACAAATTTTCTCCCATCTTTGGTGGGTGGCATTTCTTGAAGAATATCTACTTTCTTTCTTTCTTCTCCACTACCTCCAAGATGTGGCTCATATTTTATAGCTCAGGAATAGAAGGCTGTGATTAAATTTGTATATGGTGAATTTTAAATCTTAGATATGAAGAAAAGAACAGAAAATATACAGTGTTTCAAATGTCTTTTTTTTTCTGCTCTTGTGTCGTGACTCAGATTTGTTATACTCAATCATTTCCATTTCATCCAATAAGACTGAGTGCTATGGCATGGTGTGTTACAGGTAGATAAGATATGCACTGTTCTCATTATGGTTAAGATGTCAGGATGATTGGGAGTTACAGATTAAATTCCACCCTTTATAAAGAGAGCAGTGGCTTGACTGCTACCCAGCTTGATGCTTAGACTATGCATATGCAGTAGGCTCATACCAACCTTTTGCAACAAATCCAAGCTGTACCAATTTTAATTCTGTGAGATCTACCTCATCTATTCAAACCCTGTATTAATTAGGCTTAAAACAGCTCTTATGGTTTGACGAGGCAATATGTTCATCGAAACAACTCTCCTCAAGTCAGTATTTCACCTTCCAGCATATCCAATTAGTGCTTTCAAAAAGGAGTGAGGAACACAGAAAAATAGGAGAGTTTTACCGAATATGAGTATTTTCCAGATATATGTATGCATATGATAGAAAATTCCATATCCTTCAGATAGAACAGAGGTTGACTGTAAAGCTTTCTGCATATAGATATATAGAATAAAATTTGGAGCTCTTTGTACAAGCAACTGCATGTACAAATACCAAATAACTACCTTGTTTTGCTCACTTAAAATTGTTCCTGTGTTTCCTTTGTCTCTAGGCTCTCCTGTGCAGTTCCAGTGGTAAGTCCCATGGTCCTACAAAATCTAAAAGGAATGGAGAGAAGAAACGACAGAGCTGGCAACATTTTTTAGGCCTCAGAAGTGAATCAATACCTCAGGTGGAGCACCATGCCCTACCAAAATTTTTAGAAGCCCTTCTGACCCACATCTGTGTTTTCAGGTGCAGCTCAGAAACCTTCATTGAAGGGGAGTGGCGAATTTCCACCAATTTCAAGGCATCCCATCTTTCAACTATGGCTCCATAGGTTTTCTGTGTCATGACAAAATGACTCTGCCCAACATTGACTTCCAGGGGAAAAAGAGAAGCACGGGATGCTGTTAAGGAAGTGTGGTGTTACAGTTCTGTGTTACATGTAACTCTGTGAGATCCCTGCCATGCAAGTCCCATAAAAGACATTGTGAAGTTGTGGGCAGATCCTCCTGTAACTGCTTGAAAACCTACTCATTTTATGTCACCATAATGAAGCCTGTAGTGGTTTAACTGGATATTTATAGGTGATGGGAGAAAGCCTGCTTCATTATGTCGCTTAGCTTTATGAATTGTTACAGCACAAGCAGAGCAGTCAAAACCCTGCTGCGACAAATCAAAGGCTGATGAGTGACCAGAAGTATTATAGGTATGTCCAAAACCAGGGTAACTCATTGTTATAGCTGCCCAGCTTACACAGAAGTTTGTATTTTTCTATCCCTGTTTCCCATGTCTCAGTTAAAATGACAAATTCTTCTATTTCCTTATAGACTGCATTTGAACAGGAACAACAATGCCTTATCTGGTGAAGGGGCTGGAGCACCTATGTTATGAGTTGCTGCTGAGGAAATGGGCTGTTTAGCCAGAAGAAGAGAAGGCGGTGGGGAGTCCTTATCACCCTCTAAAAGTACCTGAAAAAAGGAGGTTGTAGCAAGGTGGGTGTTGGTGTCTTCTCCCAAGTGACAGGTGATAAGATGAGAAGATGTGGCCTCAGATTGTGCCAGGGGATGTTTGGATTGGTTGCAGGGAGAAATTTCTTTACTGAAAGAGTGGTGAAGCCTTGGAACAGGTTGCCCAGCACAGTGTGGAGTCACCATCCCTGGAGGTATTTAAAAATCCGTAGATGTGGTACTTAGTGAAATGGTTTAGTAGGAACAGTGATTGTGGGCTTGATGGCTGGACTGGATGATCCTAGAGATCTTTTCCAACGTTTATAATTCTACAATTAATCTGCCAATCTGCCAGCAGAGTGGGCTGTTTTATTCTTATCCCTATTTGTACTTGCTCTACCCAGATGGCACAGAAAGTAAGCTCAAGGTTTCTGAATTCTTTTTCATGAAAAGATGATTTTACAAATGAAAGTTCAGACTGCTATCAGTTTAATAGTATTTGCCTGTGGTCACTTTAACTTTCATTTGTAATAGGAAAGGCAGATTTAGAGCGATTTTAATCTTAAAGTTCATAAACCAAGAAGAAAACTGTTTCTGCTATAGGTCAGTTGAAAACGATGAGAACCATGGTCTAAGACACAGCTTAAAGACTACCACAAAAGCTGCCCCTTAGAGAGGAAAAAGAAAACAAACTAAAAGCCCCCACACCTGGTGTGTTTGAGGTTGAAAACCTCATGATTGTGCAACCTTTTAACTCCTTTTGTTTTCACTTGCCAGCTAAGGCAGCCGTAGCTCTCAATTTGATGGATCCTATATAGTGGCAATATGTGTAATTAGGGGAGAATGGCTCTTAAGGGGTTTATTCTCCCCTGAGACACTTTGATGGGAGAACTGGCTCCTCAGCTTTTCATCCTTAATTGCTTCTGAAATTACTTTGATGTGTGTGACAGTGTATGTATTTCCCGTGTCATGGAATCATATTCTTGCTCAATGTATTATTTTTGGGCATAGAGGAGTGGAATTTTGTATATAGGGTTATTAATCTAACCGAAAGCGAGGGGAAAAAAGAAATCTGACAAAATTCCTAGGGAATACATTTTTGGAGTTAGCAACATACAAGTGAACTAACACAGTGAAACAAATCACTGTGCTATGATGGTTTGACTGATGTGGGTAAAAGAAAATAGAAATCTAAGATCTGTGCCTTGCCATTCCTCAACAGACTTCTTTTCAACTAAAAATAGTTCGTTTGGAATTATTTCTGTTATTGAGGCAGGATGGCCTATTTTAGAGAAATTAAACAACAATTTTGACAACTGCAGAAACAACACAGAGATTGTCAATACACTGTGCCTAAGTATGCAGGTAACAAATCCCTGGACACCACCCCAGGATTTCAGTACTTTTTGTATAGCAGGGCTTTTCTGGGGTTAGGCTGCAGTCAGGAGAAAAGCAGGACTGATCCCAGGTGGATTCTTGGGCTGTGTTTTCCTTTCTGACATTTACAGCCCTGCCTTATTAATTTCTGGTTTGGGAACAGGGAGGCTGGCATAGCTCAGGGAATGCTGCAGGGCACTGTTGTGCTCCTCTGCCTTGAATGAGGTATTTCTAAACAACCTCTTTCCTGGTGAATCACCCTATGGTAGGAAAATTTATATCAGTGCCAACTGTCTAATCCCCACAGGGACTAGAACAGCATGGGAGTAATACCTAATTAAAACTGCAATGAAGTAGGTCAGCTAATATTTCACAAACAACAGCAAGTGCTCTCATTGTAAATAGTTCAGTGTTTCTGTATTTACTCTGAACAACAAAACAATGTATATTGCCTAGAAATGCAACAAAAATGCAAGCAGAAAACACATGCCACAGTGGATTACAACTATAAATATTCAAGGCATGCAATGAGTGCTGGACTTCAACTCCTGCCAGTACATTTGTCAGAATTTCCCTCTCTACTTTGCTCTCATGAGACCTCACAGAGTCCTGCATTCACTTCTGGAGTCCTCAACACAGGAAGGACATGGATCTGCTGGAGGAAGTCCAGAAGAGCCCACAAAGATGGTCCAAGGGCTGGAGCACCTCCATATGAGGACAGGCTGAGGGAGTTGGGGTTGTTCAGCCTGGAGAAGAGAAGGCTGCAGGGAGACCTTAGAGCAGCCTTCCAGTACTGAAAGGGGCTGCAAGAAAGCTGGGGAGGGGCTCTTTATCAGGGAGTGCAGGGATAGGATGAGGGGAAATGGTTTTAAGCTGAAGTAGTGGTCAGCTGGGTGAGATCAGGAAGAAATGTTTTCCTGTGAGGGTGGGAAGGCACTAGACAAGGTTGCCCAGAGAAGTTGTGGCTGCCCCATCCCTGGAGGTGTTCAAGGTCAGGTTGGATGCAGCTATGAGCAACCTGATCCAGTGGATGGTGTTCTATCAGGGAGTTTGGAGCTGGATGATCTTCAAGGTCCCTTCCAACTCAAATGACTGTAGGATTTCAGCAAAGATTTAAGCAGTGCCAAGTGAAAGAGCAGAAAAAGCCCTGCTTTCTTTCTCAAAAAAAAAAAAAAAGAGAGCATTGTAAAGAAATGTAATCCCACTCCTAGATGCCACAACTGCTTATAATATTATTGGACTATTTTCAAAAATTCCAGATTCAGACTTCAGCCACATCTCCTGAAGCTTACTAGTCTGTAAAAGTGAGTGAGATATGATCCTTTTGTCTGAGATTCATCATCTTTTGACTTCATCCTGCAGTGGAAGTAGCGAGATAACATTTTTTTTCTTGCGACATAGCAGCACTTTCAGTTTCAGTGAGATGAAGGAAGTGCAGTCACTGATTAAAATTTTCAAATAGTATTTAAATAGTATTTAAAATGTTAATGTTTTGAACATCTCAGGAAGAAGATGCAGTATTTGATTAATTGTTTATTATGACTAGCTAAACAATGAAATGTCTAGAGGTTTCACAGAGCCAGATGACAACATCATGCTGGAACATAGCAAGGACTTTGCATCTGACCATCTCCATCCCGTAAGTCCTACAACTTAGGCAAGAGTGTTTCTATATGAAAAGCACAGTACCTCACTGAGAGCTGCTACATTGAGCCTGTTTCAGAGAAGAGCCCTACTGGAGCAGAGCACAACTATTTTATGTGGAAAAAAAAATCCTTGAACTTTTATTTTCATTTATAAACTGCAACAAATCAATCTAGACAAAGCACCATAAATCCTAGATATCCATTTTCATACATCTATACCTGCATAAAGACAGTTTGGGAAAGCAGTGCACAAATTCCTCTCTTGCCAGAATTTACAGATAATGAGGAATTACAACTCAACCTCTTACGCTACCAAAACAGCAATTTCTCAATTACTTAGCCACTAGAAGCATCTCTCCTAGTCTTGCTGCTGCTTCTTTCCTTAAATACACTTCTTGAATATCTAGGCCTTTGAATGGAAGGGTGAAAGCCCCACCTAGGTCTCTAGGAGGCAGGCAAGAGTCTTACAGCAGGACGGGCTAACCTATTCCTTTCCAGCCAGATTAACGGGTGACTTGATTTTGGCTGAGCTGTTATATGTAACAGTGGCTTCTTCTGGCAGTTTAAAAGCCACTCTCATGCCTTTTTTTTTTTGCAGGAGGTTTTTAATCTCTCTGCAAACCTAGACCCTTGCTTGTAATGTGAGAGTTTGGAACCTGATGATTATATCATAATTTTGTGGTTAGCTGGAAAAGATTTACCTTAGATAACCTGAAAAAGGCCAGACTTGGATCCCTCTTCTGCTTAGCACTTGATTACTTTGTTTGAATGCTGCTCATTCACCTTGGAAGGAAAGGTGAATTGAGCCTTCAGGAACCTCTGATACGTTGGAGCTTGTTGCATCCTCTGGGTGAATTGAAGTTGAATCATACTGAATCCATACCTGCCCCTGTAGTGACTCGGCTGGTGGCACAGCCTTTGGATGGCTACAGAAGGTGCTAACAGGAGAATGTGGAAAAAGAGTTTGGATTCAATGCCACAGAGACCTTATGCTGAAAAAAAGCTGTTTTCTGAAACATGACCAGGGCAAGGCAAGAGGCGTGTGCCAAGTATCTCAGTCTTGGCAGTTTGGGGTAGGTACAAATGCTGTCAAGGGTCAAGTATGCAGACATCTTGAGAACATAGGCAGCTTCAGAATTTGGCAGCAGCTCAACGGGGATTTTCTGAATCACTGTTTGTATTTAGGAGCCTTAATGTATTCGCATCCTCTTTTAGAAGATTAATTATTTCAATGGACTTAGTCCTGAATCCCACTGAGTTTTGAGCCCTCATCCTTACAAAGATGCCTGCAATATGCCTGTTGTCATGACCATAGCATAGTCCAGGCAGGTGCTAGACTACTGCATCTCCAGCATGCTGGAACTTTAAATTGCCTGTATCAATATAGTAACAGTTCTTGTAGGGGCTCAGGGCTGAAGTATTTATATTTAGCTAATATGACCCACATTTAAAGTGAACAAGATTGGGCTGCTCACACACTAATGAGAAGAAATTGCCTCGGCCAATCACAATGTGCAAGCCATCGTGCCTGTTTTGTAAATGAGATTAATGACTCAATTTGCAGTAAATGCTTCAGCGAGGAGAAACTTATTTTGTTATACTAATTGTGCCACATATGTGTCTCAAAACACCAACTGTGTGAAACTGGATTTCCCTGTGGTGCACAAGATGGCTGGACTCCGGTTTTATTAATGTTGCTGCTCCAGTTTCTTTGCTGCAAGAGATCATTTTGATCTTTGCCTTTAGTGCTGCAGTATAAATGCTGGTGTTGGTGAAAAATTATCATGTAGTATAATTCTCTCCATTAGTAAAAGAACAAGAGCCTCTCTCTAACATAAGCTGTTCAGCCCTATTTTCCCCACTATCATGAATAAAGCTCTAACATAATTTCTTTAGGCGTACAATTAGTTTTTAATTGTAATGAAATGATGAATCATTGCCAGAGCCTTTAATTTACTCAATAGTCACTGTGATTTTAATGGCTTTTTTAAAAAATCATAACTTTGTCCATTTATAGGGCATATTGTATTACTTTTAAGGAGTAAATTAATTCAGAGGGTTTAATCAAATTAATCATTACACCTACTTTTGTATTTGTTCCCATGTTCCTAACAGGATTGTTAATATAAGAGGGAGAAAATAGGATTTGCTGACAACGGACCAACATCCACAACCAGTGTAAATCAACCTTGCCACACTGAAACCCATGAGCTGCTTTACACTAAAATTCTGCCTCCTTTTGTCAATTATTCATCTTCTAATTCTGGTTGTGATGTTGAACACAATTGTCTTTACATTTTTCATTATTTTTACACCATTATAGTTTTGGTGTCATTGGAATTACTCAGAAGTAACAGTGGGGTTAATAAGAGAATTTCATTTAAGCATACCACAATGAGGTTTTCTCTCCAATGACAAACTTAAGATTTCCTCCCTGACATTTGTATGCAAATATATTTGGTGAGAAATGTAATGTAGGTTTAAATACCTACTTTCAGCTGTAGATTTATTCTTAGAAGTCTGTTTCTACGCTTTGTGTTTTCTTAAACATGCTTCTGATTTCAGCTTTAACAATTAGCAGTTGCTATGTATGCGGTTTCTGTCATACCATGGTTTCTACCCATTTCCAGTAAGAAAGGACACTGTTTAATTTTATGTCTTGGTAAAATACTGAAATGCAGAGTTCTGCCCCATTGACCATATGTGCATTTCCAAAGTGATCTCTGAAAAATCCAAAGTAGACACTTGTGGCTTTGAAGCCTACAAAGCAACTCGCAGTGCAAGTGCAGCCTCTTTGTTGCCTATTCTTTCTGGAAAAGTGTTTCAGGTTCTTTATTGAAAGTTAGCATGCCCCTCAGCTTCATCCTGCCCTCCCGTGCTCAGCCTCATGACAGCAGTAAAAATGATTAGTTTGTGCTGTGGTATATTTAGGTGACAGTCTTGGACAATAAACGGGGTGTTACTGACTTCAGAGGCTTTCACAAAGCATGATGTATAGCCTACAGATGGCCCTGGAAATGGTGCAGGGATGATTCCCTTCTGCAGAATGCTTTGTGACTGAACCATGAGTGTGAAAGTGTATCTGGCCGTGCTCATCAGCCGTGGTGGAGCAGTCATCATGGAAAACATAGAATTCTAGAGTCTTGGAATGATGTGGGTTGGAAGACCACCCAGTTCTAACTCCCTGAAATGGATAGTGACACCTTCCACTGAACTGGATTGCTCAAAGCCTCATCCAGCCTGGATTTGAACACCTCCAGGGATGAGGCAGCCACCACTTCTCTGGGCAAGCTGTGCCAGTGCCTAATCACCCTCACAGAAAAGCATTTTTTCCTAAGTTCTCACCTCAATCTCCCCTCTTCCAGCTTAAAACCATGCCCCCTCATTCTATTCCTGCACTCTGTGGTAAAGAGCCCCTCCCCAGCTTTCCTGTAGCCTCTTTAAGTACTGGAAGGCTGCTCTCAGGTCTCCCCAGAGCTTTCTGTTCTTTAGGCTAAACATTAAGTTCACAGTTGCACCATGGACCACTGTCAGGGTGATACAGTGCATGTCCTCCTCAGCCTCATCATGATGCTCTTGGAAGCAGGGGTTAGATAATTTCTGGATCTGGTGAGTACCTTTGTGTGTAAAATCTTTCTTATAATATGTCGTATTTCTATGTTACCTTGCTTTATGACAGAGCTTTAAAGACTTGAATATTGCATCCTCAAATTTTTATTATTTACTGTGCATTGTTCAAAGACTTCCTCTGCTTAACCATCCTCCATAGGGAGAACTATATTATTGTGAAACCCCAACCTCTTACACTGTCAGCATAGCATCAGCTGAACATATTTCACAGAAATGCAGTATACTGAGAGTGTATTCTGCCTGCCTTCTTCCAGGAACAGCTTCAGATAGAAAGGTTTTCCTTGTCAGGGTGTGTGTGTGTTTGTTTTGTGACCTACCAGCTCTACGGTGGTGGAGGGAGATTTCAGAATACAAGGGTAACTTTGGAAATCACATGATATTCTGCTTACTTTGCAACATCTGTTTTGAATTCTTGATTGAAAATGCTTGGTATGGAAAGAGCTGATCACCACTGGTGTGGAATTGATTAAAGAATGTAGAAGTAAAGATTCACAAAAGGGAATTTTGTGCTCTATCTGCTGCTTTACACAATGGATTTTTCTCTGTCACATAACTCCATCCTGGGAGAGGTGATTTGATTGCAGTGTGCCTGCAACTGGCCTCCAGAAAGTATCTTGGCCGAGGTTAATCTTGTACTGGCTAACACTGTGCTACTGGAAGGTGCTGGTTAATATAATGTTAAAAACAGTGTAAAAACTAATATACTCAATTAAAAGAAATTGTATATTGTTATGGCATGGGAAATCTCAAGTCATTCTTCCATTTTTTTTAAGTGAAAGCTTAGCTACTATGACTTTTTTATTTCCATAGAAATATATACCCATAATGTGAATAATTACACCAGAGTTGTAATTCTACAAAGTCCTCTGGCCCTTGTGTTCTTGTTGCAGACTATCAGAGGTGAAAAAACCAAACCCCAGGTAAACTGATCAACTCTTAGCTCTCTTTGAATACTTTAGTTAAGCAGTATCTTATTTTTGCTATCAGGTCTGCAGCCATAATAGGCGGGCTTCTTTCTGTTAGTCTCTGTGGTTTTCTCTCCCATTTCCTATACATTTCTTAGCTGCTGGCTGGATGCTATTATGGCACATCCAGCCTTTGGTATAAATAATTTATTCTGAAGGTCCAGGATGTTATAATGTGCATGAAGCATCTTGCATTTATTTTTAATGCCTCTGCTTTCCTGAGAGCTTTCTACATCCAAAGCTATACTCAGAAAGAATTGGCAGCCTTCAAGCAGAAGAGAGAAAACTTTTAGACCATATCATTCTATTTTTCTGGCTATAAACGATGCGCTTCTGGTGCAGAGTGAAGCAAATGGGTATTATTTAGTATTTGGAAGAACTTGGTTTGAATGATGTGATAATGTCTGTTTGCATTTGGTGTGAAGTCTCTACAAGACACTTGTGTGCTCACAATCACAAGACATCTGTGTTAATCTCTTATGGGAAGCCAATGAAACAGTGAATATCAAAGAGCAATTGGGTAACTGGTAGATGCAAGAGCTAAAATCATACAAACAGATGTAACTAGGGCAGCAGCAGCCAGGAGCTGGTTGGTCCTAGAGCACAACTAGGGGATGAACCCACCCTGTGTGACGGAAGGAAAGACAGTTCGGTCCTGGAGGGAAGGAGAGCTCATTTCTGGTGGTAGAGGGGCAGATGGTTACAGCCAAATGATATTTTGCTCCCTTCTTTCCTTCATAGATTCTTCACACCATGGGCTGTAATAAGCTAGGATTTGGACGTATGCAGGAACTAGGTCAGATAAGGCTTTGAGCAACCTGGTCCAGTGAAAGGTGTCCCTGGCCATGGAAGGAAGGTTTGAACTGGGTGAACTTTAAGGTCTCTTCCAAACCAAACCATTATCTTATTCCATGAATTCTATTTTAGACAGGGGGTGGTTTGGCAGGTTTCTAGTAGGTCTTAGAAGTCTGTCTGCCATAACATCCTTGAGTTTATGCTGATTTAGTACTAAACTGTATTATGATTAAACACCAAGCAAATGCCGTATTTGAGATGTATCAGATATGTTTAGTCAAACTACAATCTACCTTGTTTAAAGATAACACAGCAAATGTAGATCTAGGGACATGGCCTCTATAGCTTTCCCTAAAAAACAGAGACACAGTAGGCAGTGACATAGTCTTAGTATTTGCAGACTTTCTCAGAAAAGAGGACTGGTAGTAGAATGAAAAATGTCCAAGAGGTTGACTGAGGATGAGAAACTTCTCAAGTGAAATCTATGGAAAGATCCAATAGCGATTGAAGGAAAAGTTCCAGCATGCTCATTTAGTGCATAGAGAGAATTGTTAGCCTTTTAAGGGGCTTGTGCTGCATGATGCAGAGCAATTGGTACTGAACCACTGACTGCAACGATTTATCACCTTATAGGCACATTTTTTCAATAACAACATTAGAAGGAGGCTTCATGGCTGAAAATTAGTCCTGAAACATGTAAAGCAATAGGACAACTGTTAAAAGGTCTATCACCGTTCAATATCTGGAAGGTGATGATGGACTACTTGAGTTTCAGAAGAAGAGGGAGCTTTCAAGGCACAAGGAAGGAGAAGGAACAAGCAAGATGCTTCCTAGGAAGAGGATAATTCAATGCTGAGACAGCTTACCTGATGAGTGGGTACTAGGAGTGTTTCAAATTCATCCCTCAGAGAATATTAGTCTGCGCCATCTGTGTGGATTAATGAGGGAGAAAACAAAGTTTTCTGCTTCAGTTTCAGTATATCTATAATATTTTGGGTTTGAGTTCAGCTACTTAGTACTTTCAGTTAGTTACCGAAACTTGTGCTTCAGTCAATCACCACAGGCCTTAAGGAGTGTGTTTCTAACATTTTCTTCCTTTTTTTTATTTACCCTCACTCCTTAAATGCACAACTAGAGAGATGCCATCAGGGTGGGAAAGAGAACAGAACTCAAAACCTGAATGGTTATGGATGGATGATGCTTAGTCCGTTCTCTGTTTCAGCATTTTTAGCTACCTGGTTAGTATTTCTTGTACTCAATCACAATCAAGTTCTAATCTATTTTAATTAGAGTTTTTGGTTAACTGAATGGGCTATGCTGTCTAGCAGATCATTATGTGTAATGTAATGGTCTCTTCTGGTCTTAGCATGAACAGATAGAGCTGGTTCAGTCCCTAGGAAATACAGCTGGGCTTGTGTTGTTAAATTGCGTTGGCTTGTACTAATGCATTTCATGAAAATATCAGCACTGAGCCATGCTATGAACCAATGGAGTTGCACTGATATTCAAGGGGTTACATCTGCTTAAATTAGTTGAGAATTGGTCTGTAGCATATGGCATCTGACACAATATTGAAAAAACTGAAGTCCCCAAACATAGTGAATGCTATCAGATAGTGAATGCTATCAGATCACAAATCTGTTACCTCCAATATGACAAGTTCAGTACTAAGTCATATCTCCTTAAAAAAAACCAAACACAGACTGTAGAATATCACATCTTCTTTACCTGCTCCTGTCAATACTATTTTGGTTTTGGCTTGATTGAACGAGTGAGTTCATAGAATCACAGAACTGAAGCTAGATTATTTTCTTACACCTTTTTGAATTAGACCAGGTCTAAGTCGTATTTCATTTCCATTAGTTTTATTCTGTTTCTACACTAACTTTAATTACCTTAGTCTGACCTTAGATGGGTTTGAGTGGGAACAGAATCAAGTCCATAGGCTTGAGCTTGATTTTTAGGTATTTGTAGCTGGTTGCAAACAACTGAGGCAAGATTAAGTGGAGAAAGGGATTTGAAAATGTGGAATTACTTTCAAGGTTTTTTTCTTTTTATTAAGCATTGTTTCCAGATCAATCTTTTAATTACGCTGTGCTTTCTTCCCAGGCATTGGGAATGGGTAACAATAAACCCATCAGCACTGGCTACAGCCTTCTCTACAGTGTGATGATGCTATGAAATGTGCTGATTCCCATAGCTAATGCTTTTATTCACTGCCTGTGTGCTCCTCTAAGGGACAATATGCCATATGACTTGCTACTTGGGAAATAATTCTGCAATGTCTGCCCCATTTGTGGAAGTTAATACAAGCAGCAAATGCCACTAGCAGTGTAGGTCTAAAAGGAACAGTGTATTTGCTGTGCTTTACTTGCCCTTGGCAAGTTACAAATGAGAGTAAGAAACATGGCTTTTTGAGGGAAAAAAACCCTACAACCTTATAAAAAAAAAGGAACAATAAATGATCTGTGTAAATAGTCCTTGCCATACTGAATTAAATACACCCACAATGCTGCACAAGCCATTTGCAGCGCAGCATAGACCTGGTTGTTTCCTTTGTTGTACTGCAGGAACTTCACTGAAGCCCATAGACCTAGTTTGGTAGAACACGTATCTCCATATAGTGAGATCTACCTGATAGCACTGCCTGCACTCAGAGCCTGTGAGCTGCCTGCCAGGCCTGTTTTGGGAGCTACTTAGATATTAGGGCATGCCCAGCAGCTGTCAGTGAACAGATATGCCTAAAAACTTCTCTGTTATCATTGTGGCACTGTAAAACTTCCTTAGATGCTGTTGCTGTACAACACAGTGCTGTTAGCTTCACCAGTGCCATCACCAAGAAGTTGTACAAACACTATTATGGAGACACATTGTGATAAACACAAGCTGCTCCTTTACTGGCTGCCTTTATTACTACCAAAGCTATTACAGATACCAAAGTTGTGCTGAGCTACTGTAGACGATGGTACAATACAAACCTGCTGGTGAGGTGCTAGCTTATGTAGTGATGTTGAGCTTCTCGAATGAATAACCTTTTTAGGAGATAATCAGTATTCAACAGACAACTCTGCCTGGCAAGTGTTTGAAGTCTTGAAGCTGTGTACACATTGCTTCTCTTCCTGACTGTCCCTGAAAAGAGTTTTTGGAGTCATCTGACCATGTATACTATGTAAGCAAGTCCTTCTGACATTAGAGAAGTCTGAATCTTAGAGAAATCCTTGGAGAAATCTGTGATTAAATGAGCAGAAGCTACACGCAGGTAAAAACTGCTTAGCCAGCTGCACCATTCTCCTCATAGCACCAGCCTGGTCCTTGAAGTTTATTTCCCACTGTCATGTATCAAGTTGTAATTGTCACATTAATGTAGTTTTAAAACAGTGAAGCTCCTGCATCCTTGCTCCAAAGACAAGTGGTAGTTTTGCTTCCACTGCTTTTTCAGAAGGGGTGATACACATCTGTGCTCCTTGAACATATATTGTTGCTCAGCACCATTCATATGTCACCCTCTGAGTTTGCATGAGCTCAGAGTCATAGTAAGAGACAAAACTCAGGCTTGTTCTAGTCTAAATGTTAGCCTAAGGATACTTCTGAAGTCAATCCCAAAGGGATTACCATATACCACACTGAAGAAGATATTTTGGCTATTAAGTGCTGCCTTGGAAGGCTCTGTAGTGTGGTGGCACATGAAGCCTGTATCCTTAGCTATGTGCAGGAGAGGCATCTGGCTCTGCAAGTGTCCTGTAGCAAGGTAACTAGATTCAAAAGAAAACCTTATTCAGAAAAGGACTGTGCTTTATTTGTCTGTACACCAGTTAGCATCGCCATAGCACTTTGCAAACAGAGATGTAGAACTGCCCTGTGCCTTGTGATGTTCAGCACTAGAGAGGACAGCCTAGAAAGGATAGAAACCTCAGGACATCTTTCATATCCACTTGTCACTTAACAGAATGGGGGCCAGCTGGCATCTCTCCTCTATGGCCTTGTCAGCAAGCCTCTTACTCCATCCTGAATCTATTATGGCCCATTTTTCCCTTGACTGAGTTTTGAGGCTGTTGCTGCTGTTACTATGCCTCAGTAATAGTTCTCTTCTGATGTTATGGATACCCTTTCCCTCTGCCAGTCCACCTGTGAAAGTGATGCCTGCATGGTTTCAATGGCAGCAAGACTTATTTATCACAATACTCCTCATGTGATACAAATATTGTCTGCATACCACCGTAAAGCTTTTCTCACCTGCACTATACTATTATTTGTAACTGCTGTGTCTTGCTCTGTCTCTGCAGCCCTATTCAAGACCTGTGCCTTCTAAAACTGCTCTTCTTACAGATCCTGTTGACCCTTCTAACCTGTGGAGACAAAAGTGGGAAGAGAGGGGTTTGTCCCAGTGTCTGTTTCAGAGAAGCCAGTCCTACAGCAGCAGGAACTGAGGTCTGTTGCACAGGAGACTTGGTGGCAAACCTCTGATTGCTGGCAGAGCAAGATGTATCAGGTGATTTGTATCAATGAGGGTGTTAGAGACAGAGAGTGTCTAATGCCATCATTAACTCCTCCATAACTTGGTTTACTTCAGACTTGGAACAGAATTTCTCCAAACAGCAGACAATTCATGTGTACCTGTAGACAGTAAGAAGTGTCAGATGATTTAGCAGTGCCATCACTTGCTGTTGGCTTGTGGTGGGCTGCCCCTGGATGGATGCCACGTGTCCATGAAAACTGCTCTGTCACCACGCCTCCTCAGCCAGAAAGGGGAGAAAAATTATAACAATGTGCTCATGGGTTGAGACAAGGACAAGGACATCACTCAGCAGTTACTGTCATGAGCAAAAGAGACTCAGCTTGGGGAAAATAGTTTAATTTATTACCAGTCAAATCAGAGGAGGATAATGAAAAACAAAACCTAAATCTTAGAACAACTTACTCCCACCCTGCCTTCCTCCCTGGCTTAACTTCAGTTCTGAATTCTCTACCTGCACACTGCAGGTGGCACAAGTGAGGGTAGGGAACAGGGATTGTGGTCAATTTATCTCACATTGTCTCTGCCATTCCTTCCTCCTCAGGGGGAGGACTCATACTCTTTCTGCAGTGCACATCTGCCCACCATGGATGTCCAAGTATTGCAGTGGATATCTGTTCCACTATCCACTGCCATTGGCTGCATGGGAATCTGCTGCAGAACCTGAAGTTCCTCCTCCCTGACCTTCTCTGATTTTGGTGTCTGCAGAGTTGTTTCTCTCACATATTCTCAGTTGCTTCTGTGTAGGTGTGTTTTCCCTCCTAGAATTCACTATCCCAGAGGTGCTACCACCACCACTGATGGGCTCAGCCTTGGTCAGTGGTGGATCCATCTTGGAGCCAGCTGGCATTGGCTCAACTAGACAAGAGGAAAGCTTCCAGCAGCTTCTCACAGAAGCCAACACTGAAGCCCCCATCTACCAAAACCTTGCCATGCACACCCAATACATAGGTCCATGAGCTGGAAAGAGCAGAGTGATCTACAGGGCAGGCTGCTTTAGCATTATGAAAGCAAGAAAGTGGTTTGTGCTGGAGAGTTCTACCTTTTGGCTGTGCTGAGGCACCCCCAACCCATCCTCAACTCCTTATTCAAAGCCTTTGGTGCATGATAACGCTCTCCAGGCAGTAGATGGGGATAGGGGTGGGGATACTAAGCTGAGAGAATTTAACTTGCCAGTCACATTTGTGTCCTCATCTGGAGTGAGACTCCATGCAGAGAGGACCAGATCCCTGACACAGCCAGGCAAGCCTTCCAGTGCCAGGAATGAGAAGGCAATGAGGTAGCAGCAAGAGCGGGCTGCCCTTTGTCTCTTTACAAGTCTACAACAGGCAGGTTTTACGCATCAGGAAAAAAAAGGAGAAAGCACTTTATCTAAATAGAGTGTTATATTGCTTTGTGTGTATCCATGTGCTTGCACAGATACGGGGACAGCAGCTTTAAGGGGGAAATGTGGACACTTCTGATTAAAATAATTGCAGGTGTGCCAGTAAGCTTCAGAAATTGTTAAATAGGACAGAAGTCAGTTTATATAGAAGACTAACAGCTGGTATTTAAAAAAAAAATGTAGCCCTTCAGCACATATATACGGGGCTCTGAAGCAGAGCAGAGGTAAAGCATTTCCCATCTTGTCTTGGTTCAGTGCATTAGGGGACCTTGAGAACAGGAAATGGCATCCAGAAATGTGGAGCTCTCTGAAAGACATCCTCTCCCATTAATGTCAATGAAATGATTTCTTGTTTCATAAAAAAGCCCTCTGAATAGTTCTTCCACTATTTATACATCTCATAAAGATCCAGCCTGCATGGATTGAAAGGGGGAGGGAGGAAGGAAGACTGGAGGGAGAGGGAAAACCCCCCAACAATTAATGGGATTGCCCATAGACTTGGGCACTGACAATGAGAGTACCCTGTCCTAGAAAAGAGATGGTTGAAACCACATCATATTTATTTCAGTAGCGCAGATGAGAGACTCTGTGCTGCATCACATTTCTGCACTTCGTATCGTGTTTTCTCCCTCTTCTGGCAGTTGGGTACAGGGAAGTTGGAGCTGGAAGGGAAACAACAAAACTTGGAAAACATTGAAGCATTTTGGAATCTCAAAAATCTGTGGCATACACTGAAAAAAATAGGTCATTCATCCTTTAGTCCAGTTAGTCCTGGAAACAGCTGAGAGGCATCCCATGTACAGATCTGAATAGTTTTTACAGGAAATGTAAAGCACAACAGAATGTGGCACACTTTCCTCAGGAAAGACAGAAAAAAAGACTCTGCTCTATGTCTTTAAAAAATAAATAACTCTGCCCTATAGAAGAAAAAAAATGTTACAGGCTTACATAAAAGGGATATCTAGCACATAAAATTAGAATCATATAACCATATGAGATTGTGGAATGGTTTGGATTGGAAGGAACCTTAAACCATCCAGTTCCAACCTGTCTGCTGTGGGCAGGTACACTTCCCACTGGATCAGGTTGCTCAAAGCCCCATCTAACCTGGCCTTGAACACCTCCAGGGATGGGACAACCATGACTTTTCTGGGCAACATGTTCCAGTGCCTCACCAACTTCACAGCAAAATGTTTCTTCCTAATCTCTAATCTAAATTGCTCCTCTCTCAGTTTAAAACCATTCCCCTAGTCCTGTCTCTGTACTCCCTGATCAAGAGCCCCTCCCCAGCTTTCTTTTAGCCCCTCTCAGTACTGGAAAGCTGCACTCAGGTCTTCCCAGAGCCTTCTCTTCACCAGGCTGAAAAACCCCAACTCTCAGCCTGTCTTTGTACAGTACATGCTGTAGCCCTCAGATCATCCTCGTGCGCTCATCTGAACTCACTCCAATAGATCTGTGTCTTTCCTGTCTTGACTATAATGCAGATAATACTTTCTGCTCCAGAGGACTAGCATATTAACCTTGCAAATAACATTGTTCTAATGATTACAGACCATAAACTTTAAATCTTAGGTGTATGTATCGACTTTGCATAGAAATGTTTACACAGAACCAGTAGTATTGAATTAACAACATTAAGCTTCTTCGGTGTTCTTCAAGATATTGTAGTAAATATCATAACCATTTCATGATTAAGTAAACTGAGTGAGAAAGAAGTTTGTTCAGCAGTTTAGGAGGGCTTATTTCAAATCTTCCTTTTATTGATACATGTTTTAGAGGCAGGTGGAGAGGTGGAGATGTTTTTCTTTTGAAAGGATGCATTAGAGCAGTAGCTGATCAGGCTTGCAGAAGTAAAATGTATGTAGAAGGAATTTAGCTAGGTAAAAATGCTGCCAGATGCTAAGGAATGTTTAAGTTAAACAAAGACCTCTGCACAGAGTTGCAGCGCTTGGTGAATAATTCTGTAGGTAGCAGTAAAGGAGGACTGGGTTTAAGCTGCATGGAGATGGGATGTCAAAGGGACTTCTCAGCAGCACTGTAGCTCAGCTGGAGGAGCTACTTAAAAGTGTACAAATAGGTAAAGCTTTAAAACATAGTATTAATTATTAGTAGTAGTAACACTAGGAAGAGGAGCATCCAGGGTTTTTTAATACCTTCTCACCACTGTCCAGTTGTCTGTCAAAACCTGGACAGATATTGCTCTGTGAAGATTAGCAGAGATGGGTTTCTGTTTCCCTGGAGCAGCACAAATTCTTTTATTCATTTGTTAACTGTCTGTCACAGTAGGCATCAATGCAGTGGTCCAGATCCTTGAATTTATTAACTGTCCTGTGCTCAGAAAACTGAATGTCTTGGTTTGTTACTTTGCTGAAGAGTCAGCTTTATAACATAATTTAAAGATTATAGAAGATCTATACATACAAACACATTCCCAGTGATTTAATGTCTTTGTGGTTTTATGGCTGCATGCAGCAGTAATGAATCCCCTTCACTCCTTCAGAGCCTCTTGCTGTGACCACAGCTTGCCCATAATGGCACAGTTTGGAGACTTCATAGAGACACATCCTCCCTGTTCTTATGGCTGCAGTGGCTACTTTAAACCTGCTTTTTCCTCTAGCTTAGATAGAAAGACCATTTAAAAATAATTGCCTCTATCTTTTAACCTGCTGTTAATTCTTTGTGGCTACATACAGTGACACCAGATGTAACGTGCAAATCTCTTTCCCCCCTCTAAAGATACCAAATTAGTGTTATATTTCTGTTGCTTGAATACATTAACATCTTCCTGACTTTAGTCCTCAGGCTCTTTTGTTGCAGTTTTTTTGAGAATGAAATGGTAAAACATTGTTGTACAATGAGAAATATTAAATGCACATTCTCCTTCCTAGATTTATTACTGTTCTCTTTCAGAACCTTGTATAAAGCTTGTTGATTTGACAAATGAGGAATATCCATAACTTCTTCAGAGTGGGCATAAGACAATAGGATATTGTTATGAGTGAATACTAAAATTCAACACATTGTAGATGAAGGTATTGCCTGAGAAAACCCCCTTAAATTGTGGATGGAGAGTCCTAGGCACATTTCCACAAAGCTTAGAGGGAAGGTACCTGGTAGAAGGAAAGAGGTGCTTGGGCATGCTCTAAATTGTGGCTGCAGGATGAAAGCCTGTGCTAATGGATCAGTTGTGTTTTCTGAAAGGATGAGTTCTTTAATAGCTGCTTAAATACTTCACATATCACAAGGATGTTCTTTTCTTTTATGTAGATACTTTAATTAAGTATCACTAAGTTATTTATGAACCACTGCTATTTTTGTAGCCTCTGTTAGCATTTTCTGCCAAGTGAGCAGGTGTTCCAGTCCTGTTAAAAATCAAAAAAAGTCCTGTTAAAAAATCAAAAAGGCCGCAGCCCACTTTTAAACACACAAACCATTTTGGACTGTGGGACTGGGTGTGAATTTGTAACACTAACCTTACCTTTGCAGGTGATACTGTTGATCTGTTGACTCCAGTGATGTTCCTTGTCCACAGCAGAAGACAAAGCCTGGTGGTTCAGCAAAGCAATAGCCTGAGTTCAGAAAACTGTACAGGTGGAAGACCTGAACTCACACTTCAACATCATATGTCTAATTGCAAATGTTTCCTGAATCATCTTCTTACCTGTCATTGTCTTCCATTCACTTCTGTCCTCCTTGTGGAGTATGCTGTAACAGACTGAATTGTTTTCTATCCTTATGAAGCTGCATGTGGAAACTGAGCTGAAGAGACTCTGGAGATGTTCTCTACTGTCATTTAGCAGTTGGTAGTGGTTACTACTGCCATCCCAAAATACTACTGTTACAGTTTTAGAAGGACAAATCATTAGACTGCAAAACAGGTTGCCCAGAGAAGTCATGGATTCCGTACCCCTAGAGATGTTCAAGGCCAGACTGGATGAGGCTATGAACAATCAGTGGAAAGGAGTAAGGGGCTGGGTGAGCTTTAAGGTCCCTTCCAACCCAAACCATTCCATGATTCTATGATTTCTTCTGAGTGCTGAGAAATACCTGCTGAAAATGGTAAAAGAGCAATGTTGATCTGAAGGGTGTATGCAAGTAATAGGACCAATTCAAATGGATGACAAATGCTTCCAGTTTCCATTGACCTCTGGTATTCTGGAACTCAGAACCTTTTAATCTCCAGCCTTTTGAATGGATTTATTTTTCTTTTCATTTAATTCTAATAGAGATGCAGGTTTTCATGCTTCTTTCCCTATCTCCCTCTTTCTTTATAGAACCATATAGAAGAAATGTTTCAATTTCCTTTGTGATAAGGAAAGTTCCCTCATTCTATGTCCTGTGGTCAAATATAGCTTCATATGTTGGCCAGGTAACTGTAAGGTTTTCCTTCACAAAAAGTTTCTCAGGAAGTATGATGTGTCCTGCAGCATCCCACATTATGGAAGGTGTATAAATGTCAGCAGCTAGATGTGCCATTAAACATGAAGTAACAGAGACTCAGAAAGAATGAAGGAGATTCAAGCACACACTGTGCCAGTTTTTATATAGATTTCAGACAAGTAAACAAAGATAACTTGCAAAGGATCCTCTCACCCAATGAAAAAGACGTTGAATTTCCCTATGTATATTTGTAAGAAACATATAAATGTGGTAAAAAAAGACTTTGATAGCAACAGCAAGAGGAAAATATGGTCTTACTTCCTACGATATGTATGTATGACTACAGAGTTGATCTCTGCATGCCATCAAAATGGAATATCAGAGAATTATTAAATGGTTTGTGTTGGAAATAACCTTAAAGTCTGAACACCCTACCATGGGCAGGGACACCCTCCACTGAATCAGGTTTCTCATTGCCAAGCTCCTAACAGTACTTCTTTTTTTTCATGGACAGTGCCATTCTCCCTGTGTAAACATTAATCTGACTGAAGCACAAGGTGAATAAGACCAAATCTCACCATATGGAAGGTTTGTTTGCGTAGGGCAGGTAAGTCCAGATTTTTAAACTTTTTTTTTGGCTTACATTTCTAAATATAAAATAATTGAAATAATTATGTTTCCCTCAAAGTGTACACCAGTCATGCACTATAACTTTCCATATGTGCTTGAGCAGATAATTATACTAATGACTAACTTGGGTAACTACCTAATTTTTACAAACTCAGGTTTTGCTTTTTCATTGAATACTTCTGCTCCCACCGATGGTTCTATCTCCACATCATGCTCTTGAAAAAATGGGGCACTTATTCACAGATTGGTGGGTGTTTAGTCTCACTTGCTATCTCTAGTTCCAAAGAATTTAGAATTACAGGATCACTTGGTTGGAAAAGGCCTTTGAGATCATCAAGTCAAATCCTATCTGTCTACTACCACACCATATCTCTGAACATTTAGCCTGCCCATCTTTTAAATACCTCCAAGGACGGTGACTCAACAGCTTCCCCGGGCAGCTTCTGCCAGTGCTTGTTAACACTTTCAGTGAAGAAGTTCTTCCTAATGTAATCTGAACCTCCTCTGGTGCAACCTGAGGCCACTTCCTCTCTTCCTAGAATCTGTCACTTGGGAGAAGAGACCTACTCTCACCTCACTACAACATCCTTTCTGGTATTTGTATACAGTGACAAGTTCTCCTCTCAACCTACTTTACTCCAGGGTAAACAATCCAAATTCCTTAAGCTACCTTTGATAACACTTGTTCTCCACCTCCTTGCCCAGTTTCATTGCCCCTCTCTGGATGTGATCCAGCATTAAAATACTTTCAGTCTTTCGTGGCTGAAAAGGCAAAAGATTTCAGAAGGGTAAGAACTAGGGTTAAATTTTGATGGGTTTTTTATGTTGCCTTCTATTGCTATAAGTTAATGGTATTCTTTTACGAAACAGGGTGCAGTGTATGTTCATGCAGACTCAGAAATCCAGCTATTGTGTATGCCTGATAGCCCAATCCTAATAGCTTTTTGCACTATTAACACGTCACGGTATGGAAAGACATATTAATGTGTTTTTAATATCTTTTAACTGTATGGTCCTATTGGGTGTGTGGGATGTTGTAGCAGATGGATTTCATGTAAATAACAAGTACATTTAACCTAAAGAAACAGAAAAATATGTCACCTCACCAGGGACCCTTACTTGCAAAATAGAAAAGCTCTCTCCCTTCTCTTCCTGGTGGCAGTTGGTTGAGACATTTATAGGAAACAGACTGTTGATCCATCATTTAGTGTGCAGCATTTGCTCTGGTCTTATTCATGCATGTAGGAAGATGTCTCACAACTAACCTTAAGAAACAAAAGATAGGATGTGAGAACACTAGAAAAAGGAGAAAGGGAGTGATGGGAAGGATGAGAGAGAAACAACATGAGATTGTTTAAATACTCCCTGTATGAACCAATTGAAAAATTATATTAGAGATCATTGGATACATTTACCTCAGCTTTGAAGATTCCCTTGTATTTCAACTTGACTCCATCTCTTTCCTATTTTCTCTCTTGTTCAGTCTAGTCTGGCATAGTTTTGCTATATATGGTGTATATATATATACACATACGGGTTTTATATATATGTGTGTGTGTGTGTATATGCACATACAAATTGTACTGCACTATCTGTCCAAATTTGGTGTCTTCCTGCCACATCAGTTACATTTGGCTTGTATGTCATGGAATAGCCTAACTTAGGACAGTACCTGAACTCATGTGCAGTGAAGCTCAGGCTTCATTTCTTCAACACTGGGTGTCCTTTCTTTGTACGAGTCAGGCAGATTTGAGAAATCAATGTAATACACTTCAAAGTAGAGATTCAATGCATTTGCTTTTCCTATTTTTCTTCCTAATTTTTCTAATTGTTTCTTTTTCTAGTTTTTGTCAGAAATCCCTAAAATCTGGAAATATCATCAGAAAGTCAATGCTATTAATTCATATTCTGCAATTTATTTTTGATGAAATCCGTAAGCAATACTGAAGTTGTATAGAGAAATTGCTACCAAAAATAAGGCATGGTTTGCACGCTGCTTAAAGTCATTTACAGAAATTTGAAATTTGATGTGATTCCTGTCTTCCATCAGAAGGGATTATGGGTAATAAGCAAATTTGAAAGTTTGGATCTGAAAATAAGTTATCAGCTGCAATTCATAATGTGTAAGTTAAGGATTGTTTACATACTTATGGCAACATGAGCATAAGAACACTTTCTTTTCCTCTTAGTTGTTTCTAAAGAGTTGCACAATGAGAAGGTTTAAGGTAACAGAGTGAATATATGTGACGAATTGTCCTCTTAAGTCCAACTGCAGCTCTGTCAGAGTCCTAAAAGAATAAGTGAAACTAAGGGAGAAGAAATTTATGTTCTCAGATGTAACATGGAAAGAAAGGAAGCCAGAAGAATCTTATGATATTTCTGGAATTTATATACACACATACTTGTAAAATGGAATTTCTTTTTAAAGGAAATAAAGGACAATTTTGGGTGCTTTGCCTCTTCAAAATACAACTGTAGGAAAGTAACTCAGGCTTTGCATTGCATTTATATTGTGAGATTTAGCTTTATGCCACCATAACAACATTCCCTGTCATTGTGTTCTACAGTGAGGATACTGTACCTTCCCAGCATCTTGCATTATTTTTTCTGTCAGTTCACTCAGCCAATCATTTGAAGATCAACTCATTTGAAAATCTAGATAATCTTGCCTATTTGGCATCTATGAAAACCATGTAAATGTTATGATGTTCAAATGAGAAGCTATTACCATTCTTCTCCATTTCTGTCCTTACCCTTGATTATAGTCATTGCTAATTTCAGTATTTCAAATATTTTGTGTGGCAACCTTCACGCAGATTTTTCAACTGTCTTTGTTATATAGAACCATAGATTCACCAAGTTGGAAGA
>WAAB01021669.1:0-15743 GCA_013389865.1 Piaya cayana | reverse complement strand
CTCTATTTCTCCTTTTCCTTGTTGTCAGAACGTTATGGAGATTTTATGTTTGAGGAGAGGGAAATGACATGATGTTTTAAAAGAATTTGTTACTGCATTCTTTGGTTCTCTGAAGTAATTTTTTTCATGGCTTTTTTTGACTTTTTGAAACGTTTGCTCTGCATGTTTTTTTGGATGGCCAAGGCCTTTACCTCAGCAGCCTGCTTTTGTTTTTGGGACCTCTGTACCTGAAGCATTATAGGGCTGGGATTAACATACCCAAGCTTGTCCTCCATCCTTTAGAGAGACCCTGAAAGCTGGGCATCTAGTCTGTGATGAATATGCTGTGTGCCCTCAGTGCTCCTTTAAGAGAGAGAGATGAGTCTCTTTCATGTTTTGTACATCCATCTGGATGGGAAGAACTTCCCCTATTTTGCTCCTATAGGGAGTTTTTCCTCTCTGTTGATGGAAGAAGCAGCTGAGCTGTCTAGCAAGATGAGTCCCGTTGCTGGGATCTGGAAGAGTAGTCTTTCTGGTGTGTAGGGACATGCATGCCTTTGTTTCTCAGGGCTGAGCAGCATCCTCATTTCACTGATGGATGAACAACTGGTCTGCACTCCTGCCTTGCCCAGGAGCTTGTCCAAATAGTGGTACCCTGTCCTGATTCTCTTACGTACCCACCTGTGCTCTGACAATCAGACTCCCTAAAGATGCTCTAGTAACGAATTGGGAGTGAAGAAACTGCATTTATTTAGTTAATGATTGGGTTGTCTGCAAGCTGGAGAGGCTGACAGTGTGCCCTCCTCTCCCCAGTAGGTTGTCAGGGAAGATGTGAGAACTTGCATTTGAAAAACTTCAATATCACGCTTTTGCTCGCTAGGGCAGGTTTTGCTTTCACGCATCTTTCAAACCCTGGCCTATTTTGAATATTTGAGAATAAGTATCTTGTCTTTACAAGTTGTTGCTTTGCTTTCGGGTTGCGCTTTCTCATTACCTCTGCAAGGATCCCTGTTCCTGTCCATCACCCTGTGAACGAGAAATACAGAGAAGGTGCTTGAGAAGTGCCGTACTTGGCAAAGCTGGGGACTGACTTTCAGTTCATTTCCCTTGATTGTACCGAGATCTATGAGCAACCATTTTCAAATCTAATAGCTTATTTTTCTTAATCACTGCAAGTTAATATCCTGTCTCATCCTGCAGGTGTCTGATCTGTCTTTCTGACGTGTAGGTGGTATTGGTGTCCCCTGCCAATAGATTGAATTAATGTCATGTCCCATGTACTGTAGTACATCTTGTTGCTGGAAATGGAAGACCTCCTCAAGAGGAAAATAGTGGAGGAGGAAAGGAGTTTGTTATTTTAGTCTTTGGTTGCTTTATCTTAAAATATATGTATTAATGTTTTGGCAATTCAGAAACATAAATTAAAGACTACTTTTAAGTTATTTATAACTTAGATCTCTTCCCCGCGACTACTGGATTAATGAGCCTTTCCGACTCTCTACCTTGGGGGCTCTGTAAGTCTTCCAATTAGCTATTAATTGCCTGATAAAAGATTGCAGTATCTCATAGTATTACTTTGATTTATGATTTACTAATCTGTGTCTCTCTTTTTCAGATGAATATATCGCCAGTAGCTCTTGCTCGTGTTTATGAAGAAGACTTTAAACAAGATATGGCTGCCTTAAAGGTACAGATATACTCAAGCTTCTAAATTTCAGAGCATTTTAAAGCAATTATTTTGATAAGGAATCTTATTTTGACTGTTTTATCTGAAAAAATAAATCGATTGCTTGTGTGACAGTGTTGCTTAGAAACCGAGTACTGATTTACTTTTTTCATTCTTCTGGGAAAACATTGCAATCCTTGTGAGGAAGGAGGCAGGGGAAGCTCTAGATTTGGAATGAATAAGTTAAATTTCTTCAAGGGCATAGAGTTCTTTTCACAGATAATGCATACTCACTATAATGCAGGAGTAGCCTGATTTAAAGCATCTGAAACATCAAATAGTCTTTTCATTGGCTTCAGGTGCATTTGCTTCTCAGCCAGAATGCTTGTCAGGAGGAGGCAGTAAGCCACTGGGGAGAAAGCAGAGGAATTTCTTTGCCACCCTGCAAGGTTTTGTGTGCCTTTTATCTTAAGTGATGCCTATGACCCTTTTGTGATACTTGCAACTTTTTTTTGAAAGTTAAAATTGAGGGATATGTTCTTTAAAATTTGTTTTGTAGCGTGAAGGGGCTTGTCAGCAGTGTTTCATGCAGGCTAACGAGATGTTACTCTTTCTTTCTTTGAGGTTCTTCCTCCTACAGTATATATGAGAGTGACTGAAAATATTCCTCAGATAATTTCCTTTATAAAAACAATAATTACTAATGGACAAGCTTATGCAACCTCACAAGGTAAGACTTAGGGCAAGGCAACTGCTTCTTCAGCATGTGCACGGGAAGTTGGTGCTCTTTGTCATCCTGTTTTGGGATCAGATGAAGTACCCCATGCCAGGCTTTCCCTCTCCTGATTAACAGACAGAGTGTGAACAACTTGTTTGTGATGGCATGAGTGGGCAGAACAACTGCTACTCAATTTCTGAGTTAAATGTAGCTCATTACTTAACATAATTGTTTACTGTAATGACCTGCTTATCTCAGCTCCTGTGGGGTAGTCCTAGCCTGTCTCTACAACAGAGCTGGGGAAACCTCTTGGCCCTAAACAGGAGGTGCACTAAAAGATGTGCCTGCAAAGCACAATGTGTGGATCTTTTTTTTTAAGCAGAGCTAGTGGTTGTAGAAGTATTTGAGTGCATTATAACTAGAGTAGCAGTAGGCTAAGTTTCAGTCAGAGAGGGGATTGCTGATGGAGAATGGGCAGGGAAGAACTCAAGTAGATCTCCAGAGTACTAGGTTATCCGGTGTGCAGAATGAGCCTATGAAGTGAGGTTACTGAAAAGCTGGTAGTGTGAAAACATGTACTACCATTTTTGCTGTATTTCTGAATTTATAAATCAGAATTTTGAAGAAGAGTTGAAGGGCATTTTCTTTTGGTTTTTTTATTTTTCAGAAATGTTCCCTCTCCATTATGAATGTGTCCTATCTTTGCTATAAAATTAAACATTTCTTTTCTATTAGGCAATGTTTATTTTGATGTGAAGTCTTGGGGACAAAGATATGGAGTTCTAACTACTGTTTATCCTGATACCCAAGATGAAGCAGGTATGTTCATGGCACCAGCTTGTTTGTATTAATGTGTTGTCTGAATTTGTGATATATGTATGCATTAATCTTCATTCACAGTCTGAAATGGCTGTCTAATCTGTTGTGTATAACCAGCTTTTTGGCTAATTAATTAAACCTAGTGGTGTTTTTTCATACTTGGTTCCCTTTATACCTTCATTTTGGTACCCTAGAACAATTAAGAATCATATTTTTAGTTAAATGCTTAGAAATGGTCCATACAAACCTCATCATGAGGTGGTTGTCTCAGCTGTTGCATGAGCCAGCAGTGAGATAGTCAAGGGTAAATGCAGGGAAACATATGCTGAGTTATAGTTTGGGCATTTGCACCCTTCTGATGCATGCTAACCAGATGAATATGATTCTTCATTACTTACCACCGAAGTCCTGCTAAGAAGCCTTTTTCTGTGAGGGCGAGCAATCAAACTATAGCCTTGGCTGGGTGTTTTTTGCTGCAGTTGTCCAGCTGCTGAGCTGCTTCTTAGTTACCCTAAGCTGGGTCTGATCAGGTATCCATGCTGGAGAACTTGATGCAGGTCTCCTGCATCCTTTGCACGCTGAAGTTCAATATTTCTTCATTGAAAAAACCTGTTTGCAATTACTGAAAATGCTTGGCAGACTGACGCTCAGGTGAATTGCAGCCAGAAGCTTCTCCCAGCCCTGCTCTGGAGTTGTTTCAGCATTACAGCTCGCAGAGGGAATGCGTTTTGTCAACACTTATTTAGAGGCAGTTACTGACTGCAAAAGCAGCCAGGAGCCTCCTGGGCTGCATTAGAAAGAGCATTGCCAGGAGATCAAGGGAGGAGATTTTTCCTCTTTGCTCAGTGCTGGTGGCACGTGCCTGGAGTGCTGGGTCCGGTGCTGGGTTCACCAGTATGAGAAAGACATGGACATACTGAGGAGGCACGAGCAAAGGCCCATGGATGCCGTGGAAGTACTGGAGTATCTTTCATGTGAGGAAAGGCTGAGAGAAATGGAACTGCTCAGCTTGGAGAAAAGAAGGCTCAGGGGCGTCTTACCCATGTGTACAAATACCATATGGGTAGAGTTAAGAAGGTGGAGCCAGGCTCTTCTCAGTGGTGTTTGGTGACAGGACAAGAGGCAATGGGCACAAATTCCATTTAATGCTCTGAAATTCTTTTTTTTTTCTTCCTTAATTCTGAGGATGGTTAGCACAGTGTTATTTCTGAAGATTTTTACTGTTGTTTTTCTTATTATTGAGAAGATATTTTCTAGCAAAAAAAGGGCAAAAGAGGGATGGATCAACAGGAAAAAAACAGAAACTGGTCAGCCAGAGCTTGGCAAACTAGTGAAAGAGCCAAGATGAAGATTCAGTGGACAAAACTAGGGTTATATTTCTGTCCCTTTATTTCTTATCAGTTTTGAATGATGAAGCAGGTGTAATGGATTTTTGTAATGGGCTTCCCTTAATATTGCATGATGTTCCAGATAGAAAATGACTCTCTGTAATATCAATAAAGCACAAGCGGAATGTCTCAAGAAAAATGACCATTGACTAGATCTCCAAAAGCAGCTGTGAATCATCATTAAAATGCGTTGATACTGGAATGCTCCAGACCCAGCGATACTCTGTGGTTTTGTTAGTGATCTGAAACAAGCTGAGGAAAAGAAGTAAATCTGGCGTCAACAGCTGATAAATCAGATGAGTAGTGTTAGATAAGGGAACTTAAAACAATATGAGTTGCTTGTCAAGCTGGATTCCTTCAAGCCAAATAGGAACATCATTCTGCACCAGGCAAATGCAAGGTCATGTATTTGTTCAGGAAAAAAATACACAGTCCAGAACCTCATTCTTTAGCTGCTGCTGGGGAGCGGTGTGTATCTGACTGGGGGTTAGTAGCCAGCAGAGACAAACCGTCCTCTGGTACTGTGGCAAAAAAGAACTACATTTTTGGCTGTGCGGTGAAGGAAGCAAAAAACAGGGCCAGAGAAGAGACCTTTGTAGAGAAGCCATTAGTGGAAATGGTAGTGGAAGGTTGCTGCTGCCCAAGAATAATTTTGATTCTAATTTCTGTGCTCTTCTTGTTTTTATAGAATCTGAACCAGGTACTGCTTGTGTCCCAGAGTTAAAAAATGTGAGGTTTTTCTTTTGTTTGCGAGTTTTGGTTTGGGTGGTTGTTGTTACCTTTTCTGCTGCGATGCGATCTGTTTGTCCTTGGAAACTGGCTGATAAGTAACTAAATGAATGATGTAAAACCAGAGAAGGCCAGAAGGACTAAAAGATAGGATTGAATCAATTTTTTTTAGCCTGCAAGAATCTAATTCAAGCTGGAAGCCCTGTATAGGGCGGAAAGGAGTAAAGTTGGTCAGAAGAGATTAAAATCTGAGTAGTTCACTAAACACACATTTCCACTTGCTTTCATTTGCTCTTTTTTTTTTTATTTTGAGACCTATCCCATTAACAAATCACTTATTCTTGGCAGTTGATACTGACAAACGGCACAGTAAAGATTTTGCTCTGTGGAAGGCTGCCAAACCTCAAGAGGTATCCTGGACTTCTCCGTGGGGAAAAGGAAGACCTGGATGGCACATTGAGTGCTCCACAATGTCAAGGTCAAATATCTTGGATTTTAAATCTAGCGCTGGTTGTTGTTTTCAGTCACAGTACAATGGTAGCAGTAGTATTGAAATTGTTTTTTTCTGATCACAAGAAAGCACCAGTTTCAATGTGAATCCTTTATGCAATTTTGGTTGTTGCATGTGGCCCAAACAGGCTCTGCTCTACCTTAATGGCGTAGTTGTCTTGCTGTGCTTTGGTGTCTTCTCTTGAGACAGATGTGGGGTTTTTAAATATGATGTGCAGGATCACACAGTTGATTGGCAAGTCTTTTAACCCAAACTGAGTAACTAAGGTTTTGGTGAAAGTTATGGTACCTCTTTCATTTGTCTCCCTTCCACTTCTTGCAACCTCCATCAGACCTAGTCCCACACTGTGTCGGGAGGACAGGCTATGGGATTCCATCCCAACTCCGGTGAGCCTGAGAGGTCTTGCTGGCCATATCTTAACAGGAGTTGTGGATATGCATGTTAATGATCTAAGCATTATTAAGCTTTCTTTAAAAGCCAGCAACAGTATTAAATACTCTGATATCTCTGTAGCGGTGCATTCTGTGGGAGTGGTACGAATTGTGCATAGTAGCCTTTTGCTTATAGTTGGTTTAAATTAATTTGCTCTTAATTTTGAGTTTTATTTTCTCCACAGGGTGGTAGTATTTTATCCTGTACTGCATTATGACCTGTTAATTTTTAATTTATGGAATCAGAATCCTTTGAGTTGGAAGGGGCCTTTACAGGTCATCTAGTCCAACCCCTCGTCAGGAGCAGAGAATAGAATCATAGAATGTCTCTTCAAAAAGAAGAGACTGACTCTCTTCTACAAGATTTTTAGAAGTAATTAGTTTTACATGAGTCTCAGATATTATTTTTGGAAGGCAATAACAAATTATTTGGGAAAGGAGATGTCCTGCTTGCTATTCTTTAAGTTAGAAAAATAATTACTTCTACTAAAGAGAATTAATTGCATGTAGATACGGATCCTGCCCGTTTAAGTTCTGCTGCAGTTTTGGTATTGAAGATCTGTGTAGAGTCTTGTTTTAAAACTGCAGTATTTAAATTGTACACTTAAATTTATGTTGTTTTGTTTTATTCTTTTCCGCATTTCTTTCACAAAAAGCTTTTGTAATGTTCTACTCACCGATCAGGAAAATATTGTTACAGTGCAGTGTTTGGAAAGCAGCTGGACATCCATACCGGTGGAATAGATCTTGCATTTCCTCATCATGAAAATGAAATTGCACAGTGTGAGGTGTATCATCAGTGTGAACAATGGGGGAATTATTTTTTGCATTCTGGTAAGTAAAATATTGATGCCCTAAGAGGCCCGTAGGATTTATTTATTTTTTTATTTATTAAGATTTGATATTCGTATGGTATGAAGCGTGAGGGGAGACCTTCCAAGCAGATAGTCCACTACAGTGACTGAGCTCCCATCCTCACTAAAGGAAGAAACATAGACAAGAGCGAATCTTGAAACTGTAGAATGAATGTAATTATTAATAAAGCAGTGACAGTTAAGTACTGCTAAACTTCATCTGGGTGAATCTCCAAATAATAACAGTATATGCATTCCCAGGTACAGTGTTTACTCCTAATTAAAAATGTGGAAAGAAGAGTATTTCCTGTAGAATATAATTTCCATTAATTTGAGTTTCCTTAGATTTGAGGATACTCTTTGTGATGAGCTTTTTTATTTTGGTTGTAACAATTCTGCAGGAAGAGGGTGAAAATAGTTGATCTTTTCTATAAATGTTTATGTAGTCCTAAACCCAGAAATTTCTGCTGTTTCTAGAACCGGAACCCCCAGTATCTGAAGGCAGGGAGTGGAGAAGGCAGGTGGGCAGGTAGCTGATTGTAATGTTTCAAAAGCACTGAGAACAGAATAAACCAGTCTTGTTCTCTTACCACCAGTTGTTTGTCGACTTAAAAAAGAGTTTTTGTAGCATGCAGAATAAAATAGACTATGTTTGTGAACATGATGAGAGGCTTTTAATATTGATAAGAAGAGATACCTATACTACTGGAAAAAATAGAATGGAGAGAGCGCCAAGATAAATGAAGCAATGAACCAACAAAGCTCACAAAGTTGTGATCCTGCAGAGAAATGTCTGAGCTAGGATGTCTTGTATTGTTTGAAATGTGTGGGAAGCTTTGCAGGCAGAGGCTTTGCTGCAGCAACAGATCAGTAGGCATTCCAGGTGTGTAATTCGCATATCTGTAACTATTTAAATTCTGCTGGAAAGCTTTTTTTTATCCACCAGTAGCATGACACCTAGTGACGAGTACGGGAACAAGATTCATGCTGAAGATTAAGTGAGTCAGATGCTTCCGTCTACTCTGGTTAGGCGCAGTCAATGAATCGGTGCTGGTGTGTAGAGTCAAGTTGGTCTATGACATCTGTGGGCTACAGAAAGACCAAGTCATTCACCGTTCAACTCTGTAGAAAAGTGGAGACATTAAGTCTAGTTGCTGTGGTCCCTTAGGATGCTCTGACCAGCTTCAGTGTACCTCTGCTTGTCCATAGAGTGTGAGTGACTAGGTATTGGTGTAGCCCATAGATATCAGAGACCTTGTCTCTTCCTTCAGAAGTGACCTTGCTGGCCATGCCTGACTAAACTGTACCAAGGTGTCTTTTACTCACTTGGTCTTCTGCGCACCCTACTGCCACATGTAGAACTGCTGCTTGCTGCATTTGCGCTATAGTGCTTCAGTGAAGTCTGTGCTGTACAGTGCCTTGAATTACATCAGTGTCTAATGGTACCAACACTGTTCCCATTGATGGAGATCTAGAAATTTGTTGTTCTTATTGCAGTCATGATGGTCCTGGGTGGTTTCCAAAGAACTGAAGTCAATAGCAAGTCAGGTTCACATCTGCAGTCTCTTATTTGCTGAACAGTACTTTGTACAAGTTGCTTTGGTGGACTCTTTGAGCAGCTTGCCTGTGTAAGAGGTGCTGAGCTAAGCCTGTGCTACACTCTGGGAATTACCTGGGCTTCCTTTTTTCACAGAATCACAGAATAACCAGGTTGGAAGAGACCCACCGGATCACCGCGTCCAACCATTCCTATCAAACTCTAAACCATACCCCTTAGCACCTCATCCACCCATGCCTTAAACACCTCCAGGGAAGGTGAATCAACCACCTCCCTGGGCAGCCTGTTTGAGTATCCAATGACCCTTTCTGGGANATTCAAGGAGCGGTCTCACCAGTGCCAAGTACAGAGGGAGAATAACCTCCCTGGACCTGCTGGTCACGCCGTTTCTGATACAAGCCAAGATGCCACTGGCCTTCTTGGCCACCTGGGCACACTGCTGGCTCATGTTCAGTCAGTTGTCAACCAACACCCCCAGGTCCCTGTCCTCCAGGCAGCTTTCTAACCAGACTTCTAGTCTGTAGCATTGCACAGGGTTGTTGTGCCCCAAGTATATATTTTTGTATATATTTGTACTGGGATAAATATTGAATTCGAGTTTCAGTTCTCAGTGTAGAGCCTGTTATAAATCAATAGCAATTATCTAGAGGCTGGTGTATCCTCCAGGGTGTGCTTTGCTCCTGAAGTCCTGGGGAATTCTCTATGCTTCCACTGAGATGCCCTGGGTGCTGCCAGGTGGAGCCTTCTGTTGAAAACCAGTGAGTCTGACTTCTTAAGCTTGGAATTGAAACTATAGGGGAAATGCTCTTTGAAACTAGGGAGGGGTTAACTTAAAAAACAACCAGATCTTCATTCCAAGGGCAGTGTTTGTACACTGAGGCTCTCTAGGAGCTGACAGATTACATTGATTAAGTCAAAAAATTTTGCTGGAGGATGATAGCGTGAATTATTTAGGGCAAATGAGTCAGCTTCAGAAGCGATTTATTCTGGTAATAGACTTCAGAATTTTAGCAGGCTCAGAATTGGAGGAGCAATCCCCATTAGAGGAAGAAAATCCCTGCACTGGGGATAAATCTTCTTATAAGGACTTTATTTTTAGACTACTTGTATTCTGGGAAGAGTGCCAAGCCAAAGTTATGAAAATCCTTGTATTTTGTGATTCCTTAATGAAATTCTTCTAACTGCTGAAACTCTTGAAGAGGAATATTATTTCAAACTCAGATGTTACCTGCCCCTTACTAGGAAAACACAATCTAACTACATTAACCTTGTCAACCTAAAGTTAGGTAAGTCAGTATTTGGACACCTTTGCAAGATAAAAACAATAATAATCATACCCAGTCTCTTCCTTTTCTCTGAGGAGAAGCTTATCTGTGTTTTTCACCTGAGTTGCAAGTGTCCAGTGGTGCCTGAATGTTCTTATCTAGGGGCACCAGGTTTAACCATGCAGCAGTGAAAATGGCCTCACCTGCTGGCAGGCAGGATTAATGTAATGAAAATGAGACTTAGGTTTGTTTGCAGATTTCTGCTGCAGCTGTTTCTGGGTATCCTTACATCTCTCGGTTCTTTCCTATTTGTCATGCAAACTTAAATTTCTTTTGAAGGCCAGGGTGAGACCCAAGGTAGCCTCCTCATGGAGAGTCCCCTCTGCACTGAATTACTGTCAGAAATAGCTAGGAAGTGAAACCAGATGCTTTTCATCCCCATTTACCAGGCCTGAGCTTGTTGCATTTATATCCAGATGAGCATCATGGGGATTTTATCTGCTGCTTGTGGAAGAGAGGGTGTTCCAGGCAAGGTTACAAAAGCCATGCTGTGCGGAGAGCAGCTGCTTGGGCTTCTGAGCAAGAAATGCTACCTCTGCCACCACCTGTAAAAGTAGAAACATGATCATATGTTGTCCTTGTGGAGCACTCTGAGGCATTGGCAATGCTGGCTTGCCAAACCTGAGAGAAAGTGAAGAACTGATGTGGTATTAGAGTAAGAAATAGTTCATGCTTAAAAATCTGCCTCCAAGTACAACTGAGGGCTGGATTCTGCAGGTCACGAAGTGCCTGAAAACTGCTTGTTAGTTTTGGGTGCTCAGTAACTTACGGGATTACTTCTTTATTAGGAGAAGCCAATTAAGGCTTTTAACAACACTTCTGAAATGATGCTGAGTAGTCTTTTATTAGCTGTGTGCTTGGCCTCTCTCCAGTGCTGTGAATAATTGATGTTTTCCATCAGTGGTGGTGCTGCTGGCACGGACGAGGTGCAGGAGCGTACAGCCTGAGGTTGCCTGTCTCCTGTTTTGCTTCAACAGTTTTTTCAGTCCTGAAGATGAGCTCTGTGTACGCTCCTAAATGCAGCAGAGGTGGTTACTGCCTTTTTCCCTACCACAGACCTGCTAGCTGACTGTGTGGCTATTGAAAGCTCTAGCAATGCTCAGAGATTGCATTTTAAAAGTAGCTAATTCAAATTAGGCAGCATAACTACATCCCTCCCTCCCCCTTCTTTTTCTCAGTCTCCCAATGTCTGGAGACACAGGGAATGTGAAGAGAATTCGTTTTACATGTAAGGTATTTTGAACTATATTTAAGGTATATTTGAAAAGGTAATAAACTTTTGGATTAAAAAAATAGCGTAACAGCTGCCAGCAGGTACTAAGTACAGAAAATTGTGCATATTTTAATATGAGATCACTGGAAGATGTTTAGAGCTCTTAACATATTTCTGGAAAGTGAAGAATAACAAGTAAGGTACTTTCCTGTGAAGACTGAAAAGAAGTTGCTTGCTTGCTTGGTTTTATCAGTTTCTTATCAGTTCTGAGCAGGAATACTTTTTAGTTTTTTCCTTAGTAACACGTCTGCTTCTGATGGTGGTGTGGTGTTTGTGGGTTTTTTTTGTAAAAATGCTTTCTTTCCCCGTGTTTTAAAATTCACCCAGTGAATGTTGATGTAGAGATGTACAGGACTGTAGGCAAAGCTATTAAAAATATGTTGCTTGTTGCACTGAAATAGTTGGCAAATATCCATCGCAGCATATGCTGCCTCCAGCGTTCCCAGTGATTCAGTTCAGTCTCTCTCATTCACTCCCCATTCAGAAGCAGGCTCATTTATTCTGATTTTTTTTTTTTGTTCTAGGGCATTTGCACGTTAAAGGAAGTCAAGAAAAAATGTCCAAGTCATTAAAAAACTACATTACAATTAAGGTAATATGTTTCTGCGAGTTGAAGCAATTTATGCTCGTAATATGTAAATATTAATCACGAGTCTTTTGAAAAAATCCTTGAGCGTGTTAGTGCAGATTTGGATGTAGGAAACCTGCTCGAATTCAGGGTTTGTATGTAATGTGGACCTTCATACAATCATACAGTGTCCTGAGCTGGAAAAGGACCTACAAGGATCATTGAGTCCAGCCCCTGCCCCTTTATAGGACAACCCCAACATTCACACCATGAATTCACACGTGACCTTGATGAGCTGAGAGCATTTGTAAGAGCAGTATTTGTACCCAATACCAGATTTCTGCTTTATAAGTTTATGGTTTGTCTCAATAATCTCAAGGGTCTTTTCCAAGAGAAATGATTCTGTTCTATATCGATGGGTTCTCATAGAATCATAGAATCACCAGGTTGGAAGAGACCCACCAGATCATTGAGTCCAGCCATTCCCACCAATCTCTAAACGATGCCCCTTAACACCTTGTCCACCCATACCTTAAACACCTCCAGGGAAGGTGAGTCAACCACCTCCCTGGGCAGACCGTTCCATTGCCTAAAGACCCTTTCTGTGAAGAATTTTTTTCTTATGTCCACCCTGAACCTCCCCTGGCGGAGCTTGAGGCCATTTGCTCTTGTCCTGTCATCTCTCTGCTCTTAATAGTGCATATGCTTTTGAGGCTTGGAAAAGAGCTGATGTTTTCCCTTATGCTGCTTTAGGTGAAATGGGACGTAGTGCCATAGTCCATTTTGTCAGGAAGCTACTGGGTGTCCTTCAGTTGTGCTGTGCCAACGATCCCTTGTATTCCTCTTCGTTTTTATGTAGTCACCTTGCTGATGCACAGAGCGCCTTGTCTTTTGGTACCCACAAAAGGCATGAATATATCCTGTTTACTGTGTTACAAAGGTTTTGTTGTAGCCCAGAGCAGCGTCTCTCTGAGAGTCCCGTGTGCGACAGCAGTGTGTGGGGCTGGGGTGGCTCCCATGATTTCCAATGCTTATTGCTACAAGTGGGCAATATTCCTTCCTTTAGGCAAAGCTTGAGGGGCTGTTGCAGCACGTAAGTTACCCTCTTGGAAGACTTAATTAAAATCCCCTCGAAGTGTTCGATATGAGCTGCTGTGTCCTTAATTCTCCCGATGCTGTCTGGGTACAGTTAAGCCCCGTCTCCCTTGGGGAAATGGCCTGTCACTCAGTTTTCACAGAATTTTACTGAGTCTCAGCAGACATTCTGGACAAGGTGGAGAAATGACCACGATTGCAATGCAGACAGTTTAAAATGATGTACAGAAACATTCCCTTCCATGACTGTGGTGGGACTTATTTGTGTTGAGAAAACAAAAACTTCAGTTCTGTCTCTTTTCCCTTGTGTGTCTCTGTTTTTAATTTCTGTCTTTAGACTCTGCTAACAAGTATTAATCCTTCCGTATCAGTGATTTTCAGTCCAGTGAAACAAATTTTCTTCCTGTACAGCCTCCCTGCTCCTTGAAAGTTAAGCCTTACATGGAAATAAGAAGAGAGGCCAGTCCAGGACCATTCTGCTGGTCCTGCTGGCAGCTGCTGCATGCCAGGCCATCACCTGGGCACAGCTGCCCCGCATCTTCTCCATCTGGCTGTCCTGTGTTCTCTCACCCTTGTCCCCTTCTCCAATTTTTTTCTTTTCCCCCTTATTTCTGACCCCCAAAATCAAGATTGTTGTGATAACGCACATCTGAGCAACCTGCTTTGGCAGAGCAGTGATATTTTCTCTGTGCTTTGTTTTCAATGAAATGCAGAACTTTTTTTTTTCCCCCCCCCCAATTCAGGTAGTACTTTCCCCAAATTCTAATCTATTTCTGTACTTCACTCATATTGTTCTACCTCTTTATATTAGCATGAAGTTTCTGGGCACATTAGGTATGCTCAGTTATGTAGAGTTTATTTAAAATAAAAAACAAACCCACCTACCAAAACAAACAGTATGACTGTCTGTTTTTCAATTTACCTTGCCTTGATTGCCTCAGTTCTTTCTATTTTCTCACAAGAGACAGCACAGAACTGGCACTTTGCTGCATTCCGTGTTCAGGCTGGTTTAGTCTGCTGAATTTAGAAATGTGCATCTTTAAGCAAATGACACTTTCCATATTTTCTCACTTGTATTGACTTTTCCAGATGATTTTCTATTTTAGTGTTACAAACTTACTGTCACCAATTTGCAAATGAAAAAATAACAAAGCAGGAATGCAGTGTTCACAGTTGATCTGCCACGGTACTGAGAGCAGAGTTAGATGTGATTGAATGTTTTCTCGGTGTACCTTTCAAGCATTTAAGTAGTTCTTTGTACTATTAGTGTAAATTACACTATTAGTAATAATTTACTATTTACTGTAGCAAATTAATTTTAAAGTTAGATAAATATTAGGGTGAAATTAATGTGGCTTCATAATTAACACAGATGAATTATAGCAATATATAAAAACCCCCATTATTTTTCTTCACTCTTACTTTCCTTCATTACTTTTTCTGCCAGACCAGGTTCACTCCATTTCTTTTTAAAGAAATCTTTCTTTTATTATGAAGTTTGCAAGACTGAGGTGCTGTCCTCTCCTGTGAGACTGTATCCCAGTCTTAGTCTGAAAATATCAGTTTGTTTTTTCACAAAGGTCTTTACACAGTTCATGTTGGACCATAATTACAATGTAATTTTCACTGTCTTATATTTGACATTGTATGTATATTTAGTCTTGTATGTACGTCTGTTTTATGTAGAATTCATTTTATTTAGCTTAGACTTTAAACCAGTGTTACGGTGTAAAGCGTTTTGCCCATCTGAAAATACAAAGATGGGTTATTTGTCCCTTATTTTGTCTGAAGTAGACTGGGAAACTTGTGTGAGGGAGTTCAACAACTCCTGAAGAAACTGTTGGATATAATGCTAAAGCTGTCTTTTTTTTTTTGTGTGTGTGTATGTGGAGTTTAGGATTTCCTGAAGAAATTTTCATCGGATCAATTCAGGATGTTTTGTTTGCGTAGTAGATACAGCTCAGGTAAGGGGAAAAAAACCCTGTATTTGTTGAGATGGACATGGCTTTCCATGTACACTTCCCAAACTGGTGATACAGAGGTGGTGGAGCAGGCTCTCCCTGCCCCGCAGCGCCTTGCAGTTCCCCTCCGGTAGGTGCAAGGGTTGATGGTGCTTTCTGGGGCTGCTCTTTGGCTTTTGTTTAGAAAAGCATCTTACCAAGGGCGTTATTTAACCATTCATCTAAATGCCTTTCTGAGCTGCAGCTTATTTCAACCCTCTGTTAACTGCACACTCAGTTAATGAGTTACCTGCGTCTCTGATTTGCATCTGTTGTAGTCACTTGCATTTCAGTCACGATCAGCTGGTTTTGGAGACATACCTAGGTGGAGCTTTGCCTTATATTCCCGCAGGGTATGACAACAGCTTGCTGATAACTTTTTATCTCCCTGCTGTTTTATCATTTTTGTCCCATGGAGCTCCTGAGTGTTCAAGCAGGTCTGTGGTGCAGTGCAGCTTGCTTACACCAGCTCTTGATAACCTAATGATCATCTTAGCCTGGCAAACGCTGCTGTGAGAGGTGGGGGAGGTTTTGTCAGCTTCCCTGACTACACTGTGACGTTTCCAGCAGGCAGATGCTACTTTGGACTGGAAGAGGTTTCCATATGGATAGAGTTTTTACCAGTTTATTGGGGCCTGCCAAAAGCAGATCATAGAATCATTAAGGTTGGAAAAGACCTCTAAGATTATCAAGTCCGGCCATAGTTCCCTAATATATCCCTGCAGATGGTACTTGCCTAACCAATGCTGGGCCATCTGGCTTGTTGACCATCCTGGCATGGGAAGGGAATGGTGGAGCACAGGGAAACACTGCAGTGCTACAGACTAGG
>WAAB01021668.1:26802-39924 GCA_013389865.1 Piaya cayana | reverse complement strand
AAAAAACCCCAAACAAGTAATTTTCATGAATAGCGTATCTGTTCTTTATTAAGAAAGTTGCATGGACTTTTAGAAATATGTTTACTAGATACATGTTACATAGTTTATACCTTGTTTTAGGATGCAGATTCTCAATGTCTGTCTCTTATTCTTTTCTTATTAGGACATTTCTGGTTAATTGTTATTTCAATTCCTTTATCTCTCATACTAATTACTAGATTCTGAAAAGGAGAAACAGGTATGGTAGAAGTCTATTTATAAAACTTAAATAGATGTAATTGAGTCTCATCTTGAATAGGTCTCACATAATTTGGAACTTTGAGCTGTAAATGTTAAAAAATAAAAGTCAAATTTTTCTTAAGCACTTTTCCAGTCAAAAGACATAGAAATACAAAATATTAGAAGATTGAAAATGCACTGCCAAAAACCAGAAATAGCAATAAAGAAGAAGGCAAAGGAATGAGAACAGACTTTTCAGCTACCATATTAAAATTAATTTAATCTCACCATCCCTGCAAGTGATCCCTCGCAGATATTCTGTCTTTTGCTTCTGTCCTTTCAGCTGGGATTTTTACTCTCTGACTTACCTTGGTTGTAGAATATCCCTGGGAATCCAGAGCCATTTGTATAATGACATTTAGCTTTCTGCATAGACTCTGGTCCCTGTTAACCCTCAATCCAGTTTCATGTGGAGCCACTCCATATAACCTTGCACAAAGATATAAGTGCCTTTATCATGAACCATGATTGCACTAAAACTGGGAGTGAGGCATACTTTATATGAGCCAAACAGATGACCGGCATATCTAAGTATTAGTTTTACAAGGAAGACATAATATTTGTTTAGATGTCAGGAGCATTGGAGCCTGTGAACGTGATGTTCAGTGGGGTCATTGAGCAAGATGCCATCACATTGGGTTTCTCAGTATTATAGACTGCTCCAATTTCTGCACTTTCTAACCCTCAAAAGACAGTAAGGAGGTCTAAAGAAGAGGATTTTAAAATCTCCTTCCGCTGTTAAAAACCATTGTCTTGATACCCCCCCAGGAACCTCAGCATTTTCTTAGCCATTTCAGCAGTTGATCGTTAGCAGACACCGCTCTGAGGTAGTCAGGTTCACCTCTTTTGACTCTTGTTATACAAGGACTCAGCAACCCAAGCTGTTTCTCAGTAGGTATTGTAGCCATTTTATACATTATAGAACCTGATTCCTGAGACATTTCTTCTTCTTGTAGTTGTCTGCCAAACCTTCTGTTTGGATGTTACATTCAAGCTACTATCTAATTTCCAAATAATCTCCTGCTTTACAGAGTGTCTTATTGCTTAGAAAGCATTATACCATAGAGAAAAAGTTTACTGCTTTTTATAGACGTAATTCCCTATAATGTCTGCAACTGTATTTGCCATTGCATGAAGACCACCAGTTCTGAGTTTAGTATAACAAGATTAGAGCAGTATTAAGTCTCCAGAAGCAAGTGCTTTCAAGTAGTCACATGATTCCAGATTGCAAAATTTTAGAGAAGTGATAGAAATTTTTGTGAAGGATACAGAAATATAAAGTTTTCTGTTATTGGAAAGAACAGTTGTTCTGTTTTGAAAATACTTCAGTTTTGATTCATTTATGAAAACAATATGTATTTTAAAAGAAAAAAAGTTTTATTATGAACATATATTTATTTATGACTTTGTTTTCTTGCAGCATGAGGAAACATTCAAATAGTAAGAAAAAGCAATAAAAGTCCAGAAAAATAACGTAGTGCAAGATAGTAACACTTAGCAATATTCTAGCAATGACCAGGGAAAATACCAACACCCTTCAAAAGACTTATGAAGGGACATTTCTTATTTATGCAAATTAAGATCATGTAAGGAATGATCAAACTAGCTTTCCTGGAGAGTGCAAATTTCTTAAATGGAGAAGATTGAAAACAAGGGCATTTCACACAGGCACAGGGCATACAGGCCTGTTCCAAGCTAAATGGAATCACAAACGGTAATTTGAAAATATCATGTCATACATTTTTCACCCTGGTGTACCCACCCATGAAAAAGATAGAAGATGTGCAAAACCCAGTGCAAAAACTCTTCATTTTGCTGTTTCACAGACTCTTTTAAATTCTGGGACAAAAAAGGTCTTTATTTCTAAGCATCAGAAAAGCTGTCACATAACTTGGAAAGCTCACAACATTCTGTAATGAGGTCAATTTGGTAGAAAAAAGAATAAATTGTACCAAAAATAATTTACATCTGGATTATTTTCTGAACTGGATTTAGTGCCTCAAGAAAAGGAAAAGGAAGTAAAGTCGAATTGCCTGTGTAAAATTTTTAAATTATTGCCTATAGAGTAAAAAGTTCTGACTCTTCCTCTTCAAGGGAGAGTAAACAGTCATCTGTCAGCTAGGAAGGTCTCTTGTTGAAAGACATGCAGTAGAGTGCAAAGAAAAGCATGCCTACGTCCTTTGAACTGTGGTTATGTGTATGTTGACTATCCTTGCTAAGTATTGACACATCAAGCAAATACCATGAACACTGAGATTTAATCAGTTACTCTTTTTGCTTCTACTTTCTATATGCAAAAAAACCATTTTAAATTACATGTGCACCTTTGAGTGTAGCGAGAAATCTCTTTGTGCCTAATCCCTAAATCACTGATCAGCTTCTGTATAATTTCACTCCTCTTTTCTGCTCTCAAGATAAGCCACCCAAACATCCTTATCCTAGGGTCAAGTACTTTGTTCAGACTTGGCAGAAATTTGCAGTCTCATCATGGCCATACTGTATAGTCAACTCTTTGGTACCTGACAGATTTTCTGCCATCTCAGAAACTGCTTCTGGTCAGCCATACAAGAAGTGCTCAAAAGATAAGCTCTTGGTGTAAATCTATTCCCTCAAAAAGTGTTATTCAGGGAGTACCTGGACCCTTATGCAGGGCTATAACAACCTGTCAACTCCTATTTCTTTCTCTTCTGGTTCTTAAAAAGTGCATTCTTAGGTAATGTTCAAGAAGATGAATGGAATTTTAGAATAATTGTGCAGCAGAATAAAAAAAAAATCAGAGTCAGAAAACTTACAAAAACTTAGAAATTATATATGCTGATGGACAGAAAGGCTCTGTGAGCCTTTAAATGAGTGCCTTTGGGACTAGCCAAGCTGACACTATGTAATAAAAATTTCAGATATAGCACATGCGGTCCTGGGGCTTAGACAACTGGATGATGACTATGCATGCTGGGTTTGTATCTGTTACTGCGGAGCTGAGGACTCTCCTTTAGAAGAAGCTGGCCTTCTTTCTTCTTTATTATCTTCACAATTAACTGCTGAAGAACGTGGCTTGGCAGCTCTGGAACCAGGTAAAGAGGCTTTTTAATGAGCATGGGTTCAACCAGTTTCACAGAATCTCTTGCTCCTCAGTCTCTGCCAGATAGGTATTTTGATCAGGCCAGTACTGCTCAAGGCCCTGTTGAACATCGAGGAGTAGCCTCTTGACAACAGCTACAACAAGTATGTTCCCTTCTCCATCCTCTAGTGGAAATGCAACTTTGACTTGAGATGCTCCTTCTTCCTCAGTAATAAAACACCCTACAGCAAACTCTACTCCTCGCCTGCACGAATGGGTGAAGAAAACTGCCACCGTGTTCCCTCCTGCAGTGAAACCACAGGCTATCCCATATGGAGAAATCAATCCCAAGGGACAGAACCCTGAAAGCAAAAAAACCTGACTCTGTCATGTTATTCTTTCTGATAAAATCTCTCTATACAGTAAAAGCACATTTGTCATTCTTCCTCTGAAAATGTTGCAATTTTGGGTTTAAGAAAGTGTTGCAATTTTAGGTTTAAGAAAGTCTTCTAATTTTGGGTTTAAGAAAGTGTTGCCACTAAATACAAGAAAACCATCGCAGTAACAAACTTAAAATTCTTGTAATACTGGTATCAAAGCATCTCCCATTCTAAAATTACCTAATTCTCTCATGGTAGAGATAACTGAATGTTGTTATTTTTTGTGATCTTCAGGCAGCTTCTCTGAATATTTTCTTTCTTAATATGAGGATAACTAACGTCAGGACACAAATGTAAGGTTATAAAAAGAAAATGAAAAATAAATTAATAATAATGTATTTATAGAATCATAGAATCACTGGTTAGAAAGGACCCATTGGATCATTGAGTCGAACTATTCCTATTAAACACTAAACCACGCACCTCTGCACCCATCTTTTAAATACCTCCAGGGAAGTTGACACAACCGCCTCCTTGGGTGGCCAATTCCAGTGCCCGTTGACATTTTCTGTGAAATAATCTTTTCATAATGTCTAGCCTGAAACTTCCCTGGTGGAGCTTGAGGCCATTCCCCCTTGTCCTGTCCCCTGTCACTTGGGAGAAGAGGCCAGATCCCTCCTCTCTATGACCTCCTTTCAGGTAATTGTAGAGAGCAATGAGGTCTCCTCTCAGCCTCCTCTTCTCCAGGCTAAACAACCCCAGCTCTCTCANTGGGACAAAAAAGGTCTTTATTTCTAAGCATCAGAAAAGCTGTCACATAACTTGGAAAGCTCACAACATTCTGTAATGAGGTCAATTTGGTAGAAAAAAGAATAAATTGTACCAAAAATAATTTACATCTGGATTATTTTCTGAACTGGATTTAGTGCCTCAAGAAAAGGAAAAGGAAGTAAAGTCGAATTGCCTGTGTAAAATTTTTAAATTATTGCCTATAGAGTAAAAAGTTCTGACTCTTCCTCTTCAAGGGAGAGTAAACAGTCATCTGTCAGCTAGGAAGGTCTCTTGTTGAAAGACATGCAGTAGAGTGCAAAGAAAAGCATGCCTACGTCCTTTGAACTGTGGTTATGTGTATGTTGACTATCCTTGCTAAGTATTGACACATCAAGCAAATACCATGAACACTGAGATTTAATCAGTTACTCTTTTTGCTTCTACTTTCTATATGCAAAAAAACCATTTTAAATTACATGTGCACCTTTGAGTGTAGCGAGAAATCTCTTTGTGCCTAATCCCTAAATCACTGATCAGCTTCTGTATAATTTCACTCCTCTTTTCTGCTCTCAAGATAAGCCACCCAAACATCCTTATCCTAGGGTCAAGTACTTTGTTCAGACTTGGCAGAAATTTGCAGTCTCATCATGGCCATACTGTATAGTCAACTCTTTGGTACCTGACAGATTTTCTGCCATCTCAGAAACTGCTTCTGGTCAGCCATACAAGAAGTGCTCAAAAGATAAGCTCTTGGTGTAAATCTATTCCCTCAAAAAGTGTTATTCAGGGAGTACCTGGACCCTTATGCAGGGCTATAACAACCTGTCAACTCCTATTTCTTTCTCTTCTGGTTCTTAAAAAGTGCATTCTTAGGTAATGTTCAAGAAGATGAATGGAATTTTAGAATAATTGTGCAGCAGAATAAAAAAAAAATCAGAGTCAGAAAACTTACAAAAACTTAGAAATTATATATGCTGATGGACAGAAAGGCTCTGTGAGCCTTTAAATGAGTGCCTTTGGGACTAGCCAAGCTGACACTATGTAATAAAAATTTCAGATATAGCACATGCGGTCCTGGGGCTTAGACAACTGGATGATGACTATGCATGCTGGGTTTGTATCTGTTACTGCGGAGCTGAGGACTCTCCTTTAGAAGAAGCTGGCCTTCTTTCTTCTTTATTATCTTCACAATTAACTGCTGAAGAACGTGGCTTGGCAGCTCTGGAACCAGGTAAAGAGGCTTTTTAATGAGCATGGGTTCAACCAGTTTCACAGAATCTCTTGCTCCTCAGTCTCTGCCAGATAGGTATTTTGATCAGGCCAGTACTGCTCAAGGCCCTGTTGAACATCGAGGAGTAGCCTCTTGACAACAGCTACAACAAGTATGTTCCCTTCTCCATCCTCTAGTGGAAATGCAACTTTGACTTGAGATGCTCCTTCTTCCTCAGTAATAAAACACCCTACAGCAAACTCTACTCCTCGCCTGCACGAATGGGTGAAGAAAACTGCCACCGTGTTCCCTCCTGCAGTGAAACCACAGGCTATCCCATATGGAGAAATCAATCCCAAGGGACAGAACCCTGAAAGCAAAAAAACCTGACTCTGTCATGTTATTCTTTCTGATAAAATCTCTCTATACAGTAAAAGCACATTTGTCATTCTTCCTCTGAAAATGTTGCAATTTTGGGTTTAAGAAAGTGTTGCAATTTTAGGTTTAAGAAAGTCTTCTAATTTTGGGTTTAAGAAAGTGTTGCCACTAAATACAAGAAAACCATCGCAGTAACAAACTTAAAATTCTTGTAATACTGGTATCAAAGCATCTCCCATTCTAAAATTACCTAATTCTCTCATGGTAGAGATAACTGAATGTTGTTATTTTTTGTGATCTTCAGGCAGCTTCTCTGAATATTTTCTTTCTTAATATGAGGATAACTAACGTCAGGACACAAATGTAAGGTTATAAAAAGAAAATGAAAAATAAATTAATAATAATGTATTTATAGAATCATAGAATCACTGGTTAGAAAGGACCCATTGGATCATTGAGTCGAACTATTCCTATTAAACACTAAACCACGCACCTCTGCACCCATCTTTTAAATACCTCCAGGGAAGTTGACACAACCGCCTCCTTGGGTGGCCAATTCCAGTGCCCGTTGACATTTTCTGTGAAATAATCTTTTCATAATGTCTAGCCTGAAACTTCCCTGGTGGAGCTTGAGGNTCCTTCTTATGGTGAGGGGCCCAGAACTGTACACAGGATTCAAGGAGCGGTCTCACGAGTGTTGAGTACAGAGGGACCTGCTGGTCACGCCATTTCTGATACAAGTCAGGATGCCATTGGCCTTCTTGGCCACCTGGGCACACTGCTGGCTCATGTTCAGTTCCCTATCAACCAACACCCCCAGGTCCCTCTCCTCCAGGCAGCTCTCCAGACAGACTTCTAGTCTGTAGCTCTGCATAGGGTTGTTGTGCCCCAAGTGCAGGACCTGGCATTTGGCTGTGTTAAACCTCATGCCATTGGTCTCTGCCCAGTGGTCCAGTCTGTTCAGATCCCTTTGCAGAGCCTCCCTACCCTCCAGCCAATCAACATTTCCACCCAGCTTAGTGTCATCTGCAAACTTGCTAAGGGAACACTGGATGCCTTCATCCAGGTCATTGATAAAGACATTGAACAGAGCTGGACCCATTACTGAGCCCTGGGGAACACCACTTGTGGCTGGCCTCCAGCTGGATTTAACACCATTTACCACTATTCTCTGGACCCGGCCATCCAACCAGTTTTCCACTCAGGAGAGTGTGTGCCTGTCCAGGCCAGAGGTTGACAGTTTCTGTAGCAGAATGCTGTGAGAAACTGTGTCAGAGGCTTTACAGAAGTCCAAGAGGCCTACATCCACAGCCTTTCCCTCAACCAGCAGGCAGGTAACTCTGTCATAAAGGGTGATCAGGTTAGCTTGGCAAGACCTGCCTTTTGTGAACCCGTGTTGACTGGGCCTGATCTTGGTTCTCTTGCATGTGCTTCATGATAGCACTCAAGATCACCCATTCCATGATTTACCCAGCACTGAGGTCAAACTGACAGGCCTGTATTTCCCTTGAGCCTCCCTGCAACCTTTCCTGTAGATGGGGAGGATGGTCCCTTACCCTTATCTTTTGGTAAAGGACATGTAAGGACTTCTGGAAAGCAAGGCAGCAATAGCAATACAACTAGAAAAGAAGGGACAACTAGAAGCCTAAACAGAAGATGAAGTAAAAAGAGAATGTTGAAAAAGCAATTTAAATGCTCATAGTAACTGTCAGCTAGGGAGATATAAGCATTTGATCCTTCATATTGCACAAGAAACTATGCAGAATGTCAATGGAACTTTACAGAAGAATGTTGTGTTTGTACATGCTGTTAGATACGTGTTGAAGGACAGAGTTGTTTTGTGAACAGCAAGTAAAGCTGTAAGCAATGACTCTCTAAGTGCTTGTTGAGCTTCTGGAGAAAAGCTCATATACACCACTCATGTACTCTGAACACAGAGGTCCAAAACACTGTTCAGTAAATGGAATCAGTAAGATGACTTGTATAAAGCTGCACTACTGCTCTGAAATGAAACCCACTAACAGAAACAGCCAAGTCAGAAAAATGTTATTTCAATCTAGCATTTTTTTCTTTCCCTTGGAAACATTCTGTTCTTCAAGTTATGGGAATGCATCGTGATTTTCTGTCTGTCTCACACAAAACCTCCAACATGGATGTCCAGCCTTATGTGAAATGAGCATTTAAAGAGGAAAAATATAAGAGTTGAAATGTCAAGCCTTCCAAACTGAGAAGATTAGGAGTATAAGGGGGAGAATCCCCATGCTATAACTGCAGAACATGAACATTTGTGTGTTTTGATGGGTGTTAGTTTCCTCATTCAAATAAGAATTTTGAGGGCATCTGATGTACAAAGGATTCCTGATGTTTAAGTCTGTTCAGGTTTCTTGCTGCAAGTGAAGTGATGAGCTGTCTTGAATAACTGTGAAAAGAGATAAAAACTTATTACCTCATATTCATAGTTACGGAAATCTGTCACACTGAGTCTATCATATCAATCAGAGCTTTCAGTGTGATGGGTTTTGCTGAAAGAAGCTATGTTTCCACACAATGGCACCACTGCATAAAAACCACCACAGAATCTGTGAGAACCTCTGTAATTAATAAGGTGCAAGAGCACAATGCTGCTTGATGTAATATAACAATTCTAAACTGCAGACAGTGTCAATATGGGCCTTCATTTTCAAAGACTTATTTACTGTCCCTGGAAAATCAGGAATTATCAGCCTCATCAGAACCTGAATAGGTATACATGGGGATTTACTTCATTATCATGCTGTTAGGAATGTAATAGTTTGGTTTTCTTTCTGGCTACACTCTGTTGCTCCAATTAGTTTAAAATTCATTGCATTGATGCATCTGTTTGGTGCACCAGGTTGGAACAAGATGCATATAGCACTTAGCCAAATATTCAGCACAAAAATAATAATGCTTAAAGATATTCCAAATGATAAAATGGCTTGAAATTATAGTGTGTTTACTCCAAGAAAGCAGGAGAGCAAATAAGTTTGGTTGAAAATCTGCTTTGAAACAGAAAATGCTTTATTTGCTATTTTATTTTGTCTGATATACTGAAGTAGGCACCCAATTGTTTCAGTGGACTGAACAGTTATTCAGAGAATAATACAAAGAAACAGTTTATTAAAACCATTAATTAAAGATAAGTTCTATTCAAGTTTAGAAATAGCAGTCTTTTCACTATACATATGTGAAATAAAGTCATAATACCAGACTGCAATGTGGAATGCTTAAAGATGCAAAATCTTATTCTTTTCACCTGCAGAAAATGAGGGAATAATATGTATTCTCTCTTTCAACACCTTTTACCATTGTGATATCAGCATGAAGTCTGAGGATGTAAATCTAAAAAGGTAAGAAGCAATTCTATACAGGTAAATCAGACTTCAATATTGAATTAATTTCATTTGGACTCATTAAAAACAAACCAAAAACTCCAGGTACCTCTGAGAAGATGGAAATTCTTAACAGGCAAAGAAAATATCTTGATTAAAAAGTTAAAATCTTAGCTAAAATACTATCATGTTTCCTGAAACATGAGCAAGGACAATTAGAAAGATCCTGTGTGCACATTAAGGAGTGTACATGTGATCTACATGTGTTGGCAAGATCCGCCCATAGAGATACTACATAAATGAAGGATGAGAAGAAGGAATTTTAAAAGCAGCCATGCAAATTACATGTTTTAATACTTATATAAGATATACAAAAGAGTATGAAAGTTCCTTTCCTGATCCTAATTTTCCTAAACATTCTTCCCATTTCTGTAAGTAACTAGCAAACAGAAATGAATGAATGTATTGCGTAGTGGCAATAAGCCTCTAATTCAGAAGATATTAAGAACAGTAGCCCACTGAAGTATTGGCAACATATGGAGCACAGATAAAATCAAATTAATGGATTCATTATTTTATGGGTAGCCATGTAAATCAAAGTGCAGAAAATGGAAATCTTTTACTGTGACCTGACATACTTAAACCCTTATTTCCAGCACTTTAATTCACTTTAGAAAGTGAGGAAGAGCTTTGCAAAAAGGCATACCAATATGGTTTTGGCATAGCACTTTTGATCTCATGAAACATCTGCTACTATACTTATAAAAGCTCAAATTCTTTTATTGTGGAAGTTAGGAGTTGCTTTATGTGTATCACAGGGAACCTCACACTGGTTAACCAAATGTTTGGAATTGATGCTTGGAATTTTTTTTGTTTTGTCCTTGTCTTGGTTCAATTGAGAAAAAAAAACCAAACCCACACAGGCCAAACAAGACAATCTTACTTGAATCTATTCCTTTCTGAATATATCTTCTTACAAACAATTCTTGCCTTTATACTAGGAGTTTGACCTACTGAGAGCAATAAATATGATTCTGAAAAGGATGTCTGGATTGGCCACCTGTAGCTGAAGGTAAAATCCTGAGACCTTTTGTTAACATAAAACATGAACTTTTAACTACGGAATTCTGAAGATTACTTTACGAATGCAATGAAGACTTGATTTTGGATTAATCTAGAAACATCTAATTTGATATTTACTGAGCTGAATCTTAAATAGGCATTTAATATTTTATTCAATCAATTGTTTTCTAAGATTCTTAATTTTTTTCCAGGCATGGATCACCAATTCTAAGCTTTAGTAGAAGATAAATTTTAATCAACCCCCATATAAATTATTTACTTGACTAGAGAGTTAAGTGAGAGGCGAACTTTTATGTAATTCCATGTTCTGCTGGATGTTTAGTGTTGTAAAACATTGCTTTACGACCTGTAGAATACTTATTAAAAATATTTAGAAAGTATTTTATACATTGTGTCTTTTCAATTAAGTCTAAATGTATTACATACAGTACTTGGGAAAAACTAACTTTTAATAAAAGCAATACTATATTTCTCCATTCTTTGAATATCTGCATAGTGAAATTTATAACCATCTCTACCTAAATAAAATGTATAGGTAAAAACATGAATCCAATTATCTCAAAACATAAGGAGTTATTATTCTTTTTTTTTTTCCTTCTTCTTTGTTCTTCAGTTGATAAATAGAAAATACCATTTTATACAGATTAACTAAAATGTTTACTTTGTGTAAAGGGGCAATCAGCCTAATTCTACTGATCATTCTTTACATAGTATAAAATCCGGAAATAATCTTATTAACCCAGACTACAAGAAAGGCTATTTATAAATATTGCTTTTCCACAATATGGATGGATTTAAACTCCATTGTGCTTTAGGGCTGTGAATTACATGGAAAAAAAGATTTATGCCATTAAAAGAGTTATTACAGTTTGCTGCACTTCATTGCACCAGCATTCATTATGAATCCTTATTCACTGTCAAGAGACTAGCCAATATAATCATTTTATGTTTAGATGTGTTCTTCATTTTTAAATTGAAGATAAACTTCTGATAGCTTCTTCCTGTTTATCTGTATGATTGAAAAAAAATAATAGGCAGGATCAAAATGTGAATAAATATGAGCCAGCAATGTTCCCAGGTGGCCAAGAAGGCCAATGGCATCTTGGCTTGTATGAGAAATGGTGCGACCAGCAGGTCCAGGGACATTATTCTCCCTCTGTACTCAGCACTGGTGAGACCGCTCCTTGAATACTGTGTTCAGTTGTGGGCCCCTCACCATAAGAAGGATGTTGAGGCTCTGGAGAGAGTCCAGAGAAGAGTAACAAAGCTGGTGAAGGGGCTGGAGAACAGGCCTTATGAGGAGCAGCTGAGAGAGCTGGGGTTGTTTAGCCTGGAGAAGAGGAGGCTGAGAGGAGACCTCATTGCTCTCTACAACTACATGAAAGGAGGTTGTAGAGAGGAGGGAGCTGTCCTCTTCTCCCAAGTGACAGGGGACAGGATGAGAGAAAATGGCCTCAAACTCCACCAGTGTAGGTTCAGGCTAGATATCAGAAAAAAAAATCTCATGGAAAGGGTCATTGGGCATTGGAACAGCCTGTCCAGATAAGTGGTTGGGTCATCGTCCCTGGAGGTGTTTAAAAGATGGGTAGATGAGGTGTTTAGGGGCATAGTTTAGTGTTTGATAGGAATAGTTGGACTTGATGATCCAAGATGTCTTTTCCAACCTAGTGATTCTATGATTCTATGATTATTTTGTGATGATAAGAAATTTCATCTTTGTAAAACAACCATACTCGTTAAGTCTCTTTGCCCCTTCCCCACCCTTTTAAAATTTTAATTCTGGAGCCTTGATAAAGAAATATGGAAGTATCATATTATGTATTCCATGATATTGCATCTTAACCATTAAAAATGATTTTCAGAAAAAAATTACCTTCATGTAATTTAAAAAATGGAACAAATCAGCACTGCAATAAATGAAAGAACAGTTAAATTGGAAAGCACCTCTCCTTCTGGGAAAAATTAACAAAATTGTATCCTCAAATAATTTAATTAACATCTGATTCTAAGTGATTCTTATATCACAATTTCAAAACAATTTCTGCTTATAATAATGGCATCTCACATGACTATATGTGAAACTATAACTGAAGCTAAAATATCAGAATATATGCTCTTAATTGAGTAAATTTTGTTACTCACTATTGATAGTAATATAAAAATATTCTATGTTTAATGATTCAAGTGTGTTTTAAATAAGAAATGTATAATTTTTTTTAGATAAACGTAGATTTTAATGCATGCAGGGCGGTTTCTGTAAAAAATACTTTCAAATTCTTTTATATAGGTCAATAAAATTATCATAGAATCATAGAATAAACAGGTTGGAAGAGACCCATCGGATCATCGAGTCCAACCATTCCTATCAAACACTAAACCATGACCCTTAGCACCTTGTCCAACCGTGCCTTAAACACCTCCAGGGAAGGTGACTCAACCGCCTCCCTGGGCAGCCTCTGCCAGTGCCCAATGACATTTTCTGTGAAATAGTTTTTACCTAATGTCCAGCCTAAACCTCCTCTGGCAGAGCTTGAGGACATTCCCTCTTGTCCTGTCCCCTGTCACTTGGGAGAAGAGGTCAGATACTTCCTCTCTACAACCTCCTTTCAGGTA
>WAAB01021668.1:7279-24649 GCA_013389865.1 Piaya cayana | reverse complement strand
CTGGCAGAGCTTGAGGACATTCTCTCTCATCCTGTTCCCTGTCACTTGGAAGAAGGGGCCATTACCCTCCTCTCCACAACCTCCTTTCAGGTAGTTGTAGAGACCAATGAGGTCTCCTCTCAGCCTCCTCTTCTCAAGGCTACACAACCCCAGCTCTCTCAGCCGTTCCTCATAAGGCCTGTTCTCCAGCCCCTTCACCAGCCTAGTTGCTCTTCTCTGGACACGCTCCAGAGTCTCAACATCCTTCTTGTGATGAGGGGCCCAGAACTGAACACAGGATTAAAGGAGCGGTCTCACCAGTGCTGAGTACAGAGGGAGAATAATGTCCCTGGACCTGTTGGTCACGCCGTTTCTGATACAAGCCAAGATGCCATTGGCCTTCTTGGCCACCTGGGCACACTGCTGGCTCTTGTTTAATCGGCTGTCAACAAATACCCCCAGGTCCCTCTCCTCCAGGTAGCTTTCTAGACAGACTTCTCCTAGTCTGTAGCACTGCACAGGGTGTTGTGCCTCAAGCGCACATGAATAGAAATTCATGACATCAGTCTAAAAACCTATATAGGTAATTCTGTGCATATGTAATACTGTGTTAAATTATTACTAATTCCTTGACAATTGTGAGGTTTGTATAGGCTGCAATAGACTTTGCACAGTAAAAGTCTGTGAGTTTTCTACTCCCTTTTCAAGCTACTGTTGTCAGAAGCATTATGACACAAACATTTTTTGTATCATTTTTTCTTCTAGTGTCATATAAGACATAATGGTGTACAGTCAGAAGACCAGAGAGAGGGAAAACGTCATAGAACTGGGATTTAAACATATCCTAGATGTGTTTTCCAAATAAAATAATATAGAATCATAGAATCACGAGGTTGGAAGGGAGATTTGAGATCATTAATTCTAGCCACTACGACATGAAAGCCCTTCATCAACCTTTTTTAAAATACTTTCAGGGATGGTGACTCAACCACCTTCCTGGGGAGCCTGTTCCAGAGCCTGATAACCATTTCTGTGAAGAAATTTTTCCTCATGTCCAGTCTGAACCTCTCCTGGTGCAGTTTGAGGTCATCCCCTCTCATCCTATCACCTATATCCCTTGGGAGAAGAGACCAGCAACCCATGTCATTACAACCTTACTTTCCTATTCATTATGCTGTTTCTGAAACAAGTCAAGATGCTATTGACATTCTTAGCCACCTGGGCACATTGTTGACTCATGTTCAGTTGACTGCCAACTAACACCCAGAAGTACCTTTTCTGCCAATTAGCTTTCTAGCCACAAATCTCTAAGCCTGTGGAGCCACATGGGGTAATGTGTCCCAAGCGCAGGACCCAGTACTTGGCCTTTTTAAACCTCAACCTATTGTCTCAGCCCATTGATCCAGCCTGTTCAGATCCCTCTGTAAAATCTCCATACAGTCAAGCACTTCAATACCTCCTCCCAGCTTAGTATCATATGTGAACTTATTAGGGGTACATTCAATCCCCTCATTCAGGTATATGATAAAGATATTGATCAAAAGGAGACACAGCACTGAGCCCTCAGGAACACCACTCATGACTAGACTCTCACTGAATTTGACTCCATTTACCATGACTATTTAGGTCTGGCCTTCCAGCCAGTTTGTTACCCAGCAGAGGGTACACCTGTCCAAGCCAGTGGAAGTCAGTTTGTCAAGCAGAATGCTTTGAGAAATAGTGTTAAAGTATTTACTGATGTCCATGTACACTATATCCACACCTTTATCCTCATCCATTAAGTGGGTCACAGAATCACAGAGTCACTAGGTTGAAAAGGCCAACAGGATCATCAAGTCAAACAACTCCTATCAGTCACTAAACCGTGCCCCTAAGCACCTCATCCACCCATCTTTTAAAGATATCCAGGAAAGATGACTCAACCACCTCCCTCGACATCCTCTTCCAGTGCCCAATAACCCTTTCCATGAATTTTTTTTTTAATGTCCAGCCTGAAACGTCCCTGGCAGAGCTTGAGACCATTCTCTCTCATCCTGTTCCCTGTCACTTGGAAGAAGGGGCCAGCTCCCTCCTTTCTATGACCTCCTTTCAGGTAGTTGTAGAGAGCAATAAGGCCTCCCCTCAGCCTTCTCTTCTCCAGGCTAAACAACCACAGCTCTCTCAGCCTTTTCTCATAAGACTTGTTCTCCAGCCCCTTCACCAGCTTTGTCGCTCTTCTCTGGACTCACTCCAGAGAAGAGCAACATCCTTCTTGTGATGAGGGGCCCAGAACAGAACACAGGATTCAAGGTGCAGTCTCACCAGTGCTGAGTACAGAGGGAGAACAACCTCCCTGGATGAGCCCTGCTAGCTTCTTCCTAAGTATCCTTAGGGATGAATGCATTCCATCATTGGACAGTAAGACTGGTGATGTGCAGGCCAACACGTGGTCAAAAAACCCGAAGTCTTGCTCTTCACACTAGGTTCAGAGACAGATATTTATTTCTTGGCTCTTCTTACTCCTTCCCTCATCATTCCCTGTAGTTGAAATAACAGAAGAGAATGCTACTTGTGCACCCAATTCCTTTGCTCTATATCCAAAGGCCCTGAAGTCCTTCCTAATTGCTCTCAGATTTCTTGCTGGCATTTTGTTACCAACTACTTGGAAAATCAGTAGTGGATAATAATCCATGGGCCTGAGCAGAGATAGAAATTTTCTTTCTACTGAGGCCCCAGGTAGTCAGCAGACTTCCTTATGTAATGGATCTTTTTTTTTTTCCCTTCAGAAGGGAGTTCATTATGAAAATAAACTGTGTTTTCTTCTTAAAAGAGGCTGACTTAGACTGTCTTAACCTAGAGAACATTTCTAGGCTGTCATCATCATTGAGATTTGGTTCCACATGCAGAGCTTCATATTGATTATGAAAGGTAACCTTGGAGGCTGAGCTTGGCACAGGGGACACATCTACTGTGGCAGGCAGGAGCCTGGTGCCATTTCTCTCCATCTCCTATATTTCTCTCCTATGCTTGCTTTGATTTAAAATTTAACCATGGAGAGATAAAGAAGATTTATTATATTTCTTAATTCTACTTCCTTTCTTAGCCTGAATTCTAGTGAAGGGAACATTAATTTATTTACTTTAGTATGAGCACCCTTTTGTTCAAATTATATGGCATAAATACTTCCATATGATTTCCCTCCCCAGACTTTCAACAATTATTTTTTTCTAAACTGCTTTACTTCCTTAAATAAATAAGGTAATGCAAATGATTGTGTTTGCAGACTTAATCCTATCTCAATTAGTGTCAAAGCTAAAATCAGTTCAGAAACATAACCACAGAAAATGGTTTAGCCTTGTAAGTTAAAGCTGAAATCTATCAGATTTCCAGTAATGTGAAACACATTTCACAGAACCTTCAAGGATACACAGACTCTCTAAGCAGACTTTCAGGTAAGGCAGGAGAAGCCAGGTTTAGATCACTTTGTGTCCTTGGGACTTGCCCACTGAGTGGTAGAAGGGATAAAAGACCCTGTAACTTAATGTAAACCAGCTTACCCCCAAACCTAGTTTAGTTTGGCCAGAAATAGGAAACACCTTCCTTGCTCAACATATCTCATCATTTTATTATGCCCTTTCTTTAAGACCTTGTTAGTATGTATGAAAAATTACATTACTCTTTTAGTTTAAGTCTTTGAAAATCAGTTATATTGTGCATATTCTAGAAATTTGACAAAGAAATCTTAATGGAAAGTACATTCTTTTATTCCTAGATCACTATTCTTGTTGTTCTTATCAATGGTCAATTTCAAGGTTTCTGAAATAACAATTGTTTTTATCTTCAATTATTTATGTAGCATTTTCAAATCCACTCCCTCCACCTTCTTCCCCAAGAAGACTCTTGACTACTCTCTTATTTTCTCCTACTTATATTTCCCTTGATTGTAGTCTTCCTCTGAATATTTTTCCTCAATACCCTGAGGCATACACATTCAGAGAATCTTCAGGCATTTCCATTCACCGGCTTAATTGATCAGAAATACAAATTACTATGATAAAAATTTAGTACCTAATGTGTTTCCTGCTGGCTCATTAATAAAACAGATAAGTTGCTGGTTTTTTTGTTATTCATAGCTGTCTTACACATGTGCCATGCATTTAAAAGGAATTTTTTCTCAGCCAGTATAACCATAATTGTGTTGAAGAACTCTGTGATGACATTTTGAGAAACAAGCATATATTGAAAACATTTGTTTCAAAAAACTCCAGAAAAAAATATTATGATATTTTATTGCTATTTTGAAATAGGAATAATTTAAAAAATCGTAACATTTCTGTAAGAGTAACTGATCCAGGCATCTTCTAATTATGAATGAGAAAATTTACATAGAACTGCCTTTCAGAATGAGCGATTTATTTATTCACAAAAAATGAATAATTTATTTGTATATTCACTTTAATAGTGAGACTCTGAGTTCAGATTTGGCCAAATAGGATCCTGATATTGAGATTTTTCTAAAAAAACACTATATTGTTTACTTACCTGCAGCCAGATCTGGGAGCAATGAAATCTAATCTGCTCCATCTTGCCCTGCAAGAAAACAGGTATTTTAGGGTCTGTTTCTGACCAATGTTCCTCCTGACTGTGATGTGCAGGCATATGATATAGGGGAAAAGTTAGAAAAACTTAGAAGGCTTAATTCACTGAAATATGTCTGCTAGTAAAGGCTTTGAAGACCCTGGACGTTGATAAAGGAGGAGCTCATTAGCAGGCATTCACTGATAAGGGAAAGCTGGAATGTGCACAACAGTAGAAAGTTGACTGCACCTGCAGCTGACTGTAGCTCAGCCAAGATGAGAATGTGCCTGCACACAAGATTGGGTTCAGGGACAATTCATGAGGAAGATGAAGACTACTTCATCCCTGAGACCCAGACCGCAACACTGCGTCTGCGCAAGTATAGAAGAAGCTTCCTGAATCTAATTATAATAAGAAGTGGGGAAAGGTAATGAATATGTAATAGATGCTTATGAATAGGCATGTCTTTACACTATAACTATCTGCTTGTTAGACTGTATGGTGTGCGAGTTAGGAGGATTACCCCCTCACACCCATTAGCGAATAAACGCATACGTGCTTTATAAACCCTAACAGAATTATAGAGTTTTGATTCCACAAAACAACTGAGTAGAAAGCTTCAAGAGCACTCCTATACTTGGTGGAATCAACTGAGGCAACACACAGTCAAAAAGGGTAACAGGTAGTAAAAATTTTGAACCATAAAGTTCTAATTTGAATTAAAAAGCATGAAGGGTAGCACTGTATGAGATTACTCAAATGGCACTAAAATAACTTTCATTCTGATTAACTGAAAAAAAAAATCATAGAAGGGTAAAAATACTCATGAAGAGTAAATACATTCAAGTATCCTAGAGTACATCTATGGGTATTTAAATTTTCTCCATAGGTTTTTGGTAGTTCCATCTGATTCTTGGCTAAAATACAAAGCCAATGAATGTAAGTATGCTGAATCCAATCTGCCACTTATATTATTTATTAATGTATCTGAAAACTCTCTAGCTTCTGGTGAGACTGACGATGCTGTGAAGAGGGCTAAACTCAATAATCAGTACAAATATGATTATGACACCTAACACACAGGGAATAATTTCACCTAATGTGTGTTTGTCCATTGAGTCTGCCTACAGGAGTTTTATTCTGGTTAAACATACATATTCATATAGATTCCAGGAAACATTGGTTACACGTTCTGGGAAATATTTGTTAAACATACATAGAACTCATCATCATATAATATCATATCATAACATATCATATCACTCACTTTTGAATGTACATCAGAATTCCTTTGTGTCTTCAAAATCCTCTGATGCTCTTTATCTTATTTCCTGACTCATTGTGTTCTTTTGGTGAACTCAGGTCTGTCCTTTCTTTCTGCTGGGGAACTGTCCTTGTTTCAACTAGTAAGCAAGCTAAACTCCAATCACATTTTTTCTTACTGCAAACTGGCTAAGAGTTGATTCTTATTATTCTTATTATTCTTAATGTTTTATTCCTTCCTTCACTGACTTATGTTGCTTTTAATTATTCCACATGCTTTGACAGACCAGGTGATGAAGAGTGGGCACATTTTCTTCTGTAAAAGCCAAAACAAGGAAATAATCTTAACTGGTGAATTTTTAAGTGTAAGGAATTTGAGATTAAAATTCCAGTCAAATACAAAGCAATTAATTCATAAAATTAGGAATGTAATCATTATTCATCTTTTGGCTGCTTGTAATATAACAAACACAGAACTTAGTTTCTTCCACCTGCAGTTTTGGAAAACTGTACCTCTTAAATGGTTGAAAGTTTGAAGTTAGTAAGAAGAATGAAAACGTTAAAGTACTCTCTTATTCTCTCACTCAGGAAATCATTGTGAGCCCTAGAAGTATTTCCATACACTTGCAAATAGGAACATGAAATTCCTCACTGTTAGTCATCACCTCTCCAGTATGTAAACAGTGAAAGTAATTCTATTCAGTTCCTTTAGCACAGCATTTGAAGACCTAATCTCCTTTCTTAGGGTGATACTATGCATTAAGATCAGAATGGGAAAGAAATGGAGCTACAAATTTAGTATGAACTCGCTTTTCTTGCACTTTGAAGTTCTTAACCATAACTCTGATTTTAAAGCAAAGAATTCATAGGTAATATGACACACAAAATCTGAATTGTTTCATTTTCTGTGGCACGTAGGGATTCTATAGAGATATTTTCTCCCATGAGCTATATTTACTTTCAGAAATCATGTCTGAGTATGATCTTAAATCTTCAGAAATTTACCCAAGATTTCTCTCTGTTACAAAGTTTAGCAATTACTCCAAGCTAAGCTCAGATATGGCTAGCACTAAAACATGCACTATTACCATATGTCCTGTGTTGATTATCACAAGCTCTGCAGGGACCTTGTATTGAGCTTATATCTGGTTTGATATAAGCACTCTGTACTGACTTACTGAAAAGTTGATGTGTGTGGTACAACTCAGTGCAAATGTGAAGATCATCTCAGCTGATAACCTACTTTGGCTGAAAAATACTCAGAGCCCTAAAAACTGGCAATTGATTTCACAGAATTCCACAAAGTTTAAACAAAGTTAAAAAAATATATTAAATTGGATCAAGATTCATGCCATTTCCCTTGCTAAATTACATACAATTAAAATGCTATGTTTTCTTTATCTGTAGCAGAAACTTCTATCTTGAAAGACAAAAGAACCCTTTCTGACTAAGAGTGAATGCAGGATTTAAGATAATTTTTTGCAGTGTGAGGCAAAGAAATGGAGTCCTGGTTTCTGCATGCATCTGGGTCACAAGTAAAGTATTTTAAATATTTTGGAGGCAAAGCATCTTTCTAGGACTTTACATTGTTATTTGTTTCTACTTCTAAATGTGGCTCTGATACAATTAAATGTTTTCTATATACAGGAATATCCTTGAAGTGCAATAAAATGAAATGCTTAAAACCAGGCTTGTCTTTGCAGATTGAGATCAGAAAAACTGGAAAAGAAAAATGTGTTTTTCTAAGGTTCATTTTTAGATGCTGACCCTAGCACACTTTTATTATTGCACACCTTTGATATAGCTTGCTTGTGAGCTCCAGAAGCACAGCTACAAGTACAGAATAAGAATAGTGTCAGTAACTTAAAAAATATGAAAACTGTTACAATAAAATTTATCATTGCAGTTGTCATCATAGCTGGGCATACAGTATTATAATGTTAGAGCTGCAAGTAAAATAGAAAGGTTGTTAACCAGTCATGTTGTCAGCGGTACATTTGAAAACATATATGTATACAAATGCACAGCTATCTGAAATCACAATGCACTAAGCTTGGAGGGGGGGGGGGGGGTAAATCTGAGGATGAAGCACATTGTCAATGTAAAAGGAAACAAAGGCTTTATATTTACAGTGAGTGCATGCCTGGTTTCTACTTACATATGCTTTTTAAAAAGACACAGCATATATACATTGTACGAATAACGCAAATATAGACTATGCAAGTGTGTTCAAGTTGTGTCACCTAAACATATCAAAAGTATATGTCACCATCAAAACTGGTCATTTAGTCAGACATTCTGAGATGACAGAGATTGCGTATGACAGTCATATATTTGTGTTGTCATTTTAAACACCCAGAAAGAGAAAGAAAAGAGGAAGAAATATTCTAGAACCTATTGTGACTTGTAATGGATGCTCATAAAAGCATTGCCGTATCAACTGTTGCACAGGTGTAGCCCCTTTGAAACTACAGTGCATTGGAAATTATTTTATTTTTGCAGGGTAACTATTATAAAATCAACAGAAACCAAAGCAGGTTTTCAACTACTAGAATAATTCATACCCCAGTACTGTTCTACATTTCTTTTGCAGGAAAAAAGTTGAGGCCCTGCTTTAATGATAAACTTTTTCTAAACTGTTTTTCACTGTAGCTCCACTTAACAAAAAACCTTTATAACACTGGATTACCAAGAGCACAAGTATATAAATAAACTCTCTGGTGAAGGAATTATGCAGAAACCAAAGCTGAGCATAGCAAGGTGTACACTATTGAAAATAATTGAAACAGAAAATATTTTTTTTCTGCCTGACATTAGCTCTTAAGATTTGATGGTTTCTTTGCAACTATTTCTTTGTGCTACCATTTTGAAACCCCAAAACTGGATCCCAAAAGTCTTAAAAATATTAATTAAAAAAAAAAGAAAAAAGGTAAGCAGGAACAGAAACATAGTAATTTTTACCATGTTAGCCATACCAGTGAAAGATAAGAACTCAAACCCACAAACATATATACATGTTTTAAAATACATTATTACATTAGGTTGAAGGGCTACAATTTCAATTCCTGATCTTAAAATTCTGAGTTAGAATCTTAATTTGGAGCATAGAAGCATTTCTATAAACTTCTCATGGCCTTTCTCTCCAGTCCCAGAAAGTATCTTTACTGGATGAAATTAACAGACTAACAAAACCCAGAAATTCAATACAGTTTTCAGTTTTCTCAGTTATTTTCCTGAATAAGGATGTAAGATTCCTTCATATAGGTATGGATGCTGAGTTGGTCAGCAAGAATAACACCACAGGAGTTAGAATAGTGGGTGTTCTCTAAAAGGTATTAAAAGAGAGATTATGTGAGTACATGCTTTCATCCTAGCCAAAGAAGTATAGAATTTACTGTTTAATGCCTGAAATGGAATGGCAGTCTGAATGTTGTTTTAAATATCTTTGTGGATATATACATATTTTGTCTAAGACAAGATGATTAACACTGAACAAATTATCTTGAAAATAACAGTAAAAGGGAAGAACTTAATAAAAAATTCTAAAATACAATTTTGATAATGTGATGTTCACAACCAAATCCAACCCTTTTTCAGTGGCAGAGAAAGAATGAAGAATAACTCTTCTTTAAAATTCCTTATTATCTGTAGCAAATTATCCATTTGAATGTACAGAAAACTGGGCAAGAATAACAGCATGCTTGCTTATGTTTTCAATAACCTTATTTTAACAAAGTTACTAACAAACTGATTAAGAAACTTCTGCACTTGGGAAACAAAATTAAAGGGTAAGCACATAAAAATCAATATTTAATATTAGTTATCATGTAGATGATTACATGAAATGTGTATATTGGAAGAAAATTACCTGATTTAGTCCTTTTGACACAGGCAATTTTAGAAATACTATTGCATGCAATGATTATCCTCAAATACTGAATTTTCACTCTAAGTACATTCTTGTGTTTTTATTTATTTAACTCACAATTTCAGAACTTCTTATCTGGTAGTGTACACAGAGCATATGATCTTCTGTGCAGTAGCATCATTTCTGCAAAGGAACTCTGCTACATATGTCTGCAGAAGTAATGTAACTTTGGTCCTCACCCCATCCTCATCTAAAACACAAGTTAGGAATTAACTTGCTTTGCTGCTTCATACTTGATTGAAATTTTTTTTTTTTTTTTTTTTTTTTTTTTTTTTTTAGTGTGAGGGAATCTTCAGCAATCCTTATCTTCTTCCTCTTCCGGTTTTGGTGGGAAGAAGAGGTTGAGTTTTGCAAGTGCCAACAGCCCTCTCAAAACCTTCTCAGGATGTTCCAATATAACACACTGAGATGACCTTGGCCAAACATGTTGAAACCAAGGCTGCACAACCATGAATATGCAGCTGCTTTGGAAAAGAAGCTGCAAAAGAAACTAAGAAAAACTAACAACAAGAAATTTTACCTGTGACTCTATCCAAGGCTTTTGTCTGTGCCTATACTATGAAGTACTGTGTATTTCAATCCATGACTAATGGGTAATTTAAATTATCCTCTCAGCTGCTTCTTGTCCCTCCCTCTGTCTTAGTATAGCTCAGCATTCACACAGGGTGTGGAAATAGATGAGGAAGAGTAACAAGTACAGGTGCTACTAGAACAGTTGATCCCTTCCTCAAGGAAGTAGCAAAACAAGAAAGCAGTAGCAAAGATATGCTTTTTCATACTGCACAGATTTTACTTCATGAAAGATAGCCAGACTGCAAGTTCACCTTCCAAGGTTTTCAGAAATTGTCCATAGGTTTTCATATATTTCAGAAAAATGATTAAATAAATCACACACACAATTAGCTTTTTCAAAACTGCTAATCTGTAGTTCAAGCTTTCAAATGCCAGCTTCCTAAAATACTAAACTATTTAAACCTTTTTCTATAGACTTTCCTCAGATTTACTTAGAAATTTTCATCCTTTCTGGGAGACAAATGAGTGTGGGATGATTTTTCTGTTTCAACAAAGGCTGCTAGAGAGGCAATTCATCCAACTCCACCACAGACTCCTTATATACATGACCCTTAATTAGCTAAAAGTAACCCTGAACTACCTCATTAAAGAGCCAGATAATGATTAAAATTGTCCTCTTTCAAGAAATTAATAACATAAAATTATAGAAGTACCTACAGCAGCATTTGTGCTTTCTGAATGATCTCCATTCTGACATGTGCCCAGTTTATCTTGTGGGGCAAACAATTTAAATAGAAGCAAAATATGTTATTGTATTATGGGATATGCCTTCTACATTTTTAGAACGCTTCAATTTTGATAGTAAAACCACTTTTTTAGACCACTGTTATCTTAAAGCTAACAGGAGGTAAAAATGAGGGGAGAAGATGAGAGAGCATTGAGACTGTGTGGACAAACCAGTGGAGTATTAAATAACAAAAGTGATATTAGAAGTTTCAGTACACTGTCATCCTATTTCCCATTTGATGCAATAATGTTAATTTTAATCTTATTTGGAAATATTCTTCCTTTAACATTCTGCACCTTTATAATAAAATTATAGTTATCAAGGTGTAAAACACTGCACTGCAGACAAGGGAACTAACAATCTAATGTTATTGTTAGATACTGCCTCTGTATTGTTTGTTTGTTAGTTATTCTTTTTTATGTTGCCCTGTATTTTGCATATTTCTATAGCTACTTAATCTTTCACACAGGACAAAATTCCCTACTGATTTTGCAACAGTTCCTGTAGTTGCAGTAGAATCACTCAGGCAAACAAATGAATAAAGTAGTTCTGTTTTGAAAGTACAAAAACACGGAAGCATATGGAAAAAGCATATGTACTTCTTCTACACTGAAATATAAAATTAGCAGTCACTTTTGAAATTATGGCCTTCCTGGTACTTCTGTTAAGGTATTGATACTTTTCTTTTTCATCCTTACTGCACTCACGTGCTGCAGAAATAGAAATTGAAATAATATGAAAGTACTTGTTACTTTCTAATTTGCTGTGTTTTCTTGGATTTGGCAACAGAACTAATTTCCCATGAGCTTGCACAAAAATTTTTCATGAAAAATTCAATTTCAAGCATACAACCTGAAATGGTTTTATTTCAGCTTTCATTGAATGGTGCCTGTAATGGGACAAAAACAGCAGTCTTGTGTTAAGCCCAACAAGAACCATGAGGCTTGTTTGGAGAGTCTGAATCTTTGGTGAACAGTGACTTTATGTGGAGAGCATTTCCATTGCCCATTCTCACCAGCAGTAGTCTGTTTATCAGTTTCAATACCTATTTCTTCTCCAGTATTTGAACTTACACAGACACACTGAGTTATTCCCTGAGGTTGTGGTCATGAATCTTACTGAATCAGTAACTTGTAGTTCTCCTAGGGGTTTCTGTGTGGTCTCAAGGGCAAACCTTATAGTATTGAAAGCCATTTTGAAAGCTGGGTTTTGCAAGTAGGAAAAAAAAGAAATAAAAAAACCTATAAATACTAGTTTAAAAATAAAAATATAATAAAACTAAACTTTTAAATTATGTTGATGCTCTTAAGGTATTTTTATAAACATACATATTTTAAGTGTACCCTTCAAGCCAAAATACCAATAATTATCTAATAAAAGCTATCAGTATTATTCCATATGAGTTTTATGTCAATATTGTTATTTTATTGAAGCTTTAGCTAAGCTCCAGATACTCCACGTAAATGAAGTCTAACACTCAGTAATTCTGGAAATGGAAAACTCTTCATAGGCTGAGATTCTATCTACCTGTTAAATTGCAAAGAAACCAATAACTAGCTGCAATATCAAAATAACTTGGCATATTAAGAAAACAAAAATCAAAGCCAAACCCAATCAATATTTTAATACTAAATTGAAATTCAGTAGCAGTATCTGGAGCTGTAGTTCCCATGAGAAATTGTAGTAAATCTAGTTTTGCTTCAGCATTCCAGAACAAAGCTTTGGGTCATATTTCCTCTTATGTTCCACTATAACTGTGCTGGGATTTTCTGCATGGAGGTTTGGGTTTTTTTGCTGTGACCCCTGTTGCTGAATTTCCACTACAAAGGCATCTAGAGAAGGTGTGGATATGCAGATTAAGTTTTCTGAAGGTTCAAAGTGAAAATGGAATTTTTTTCTTTCACCTTTGCTCAAACTTCACCTCCTTCAATGTTTTGAAAAGGTAGCAGAAGAAGTGATTTAGAATATTGTACGTTCCACACTAAACCAAGTGGTGGGTTTTTTTTGTTATTCAGCCATCCAGAACCATTCAGAATTATTCAGCAGATTTTACTGGTTCTCGTACCCATCAGTGAGACTAAGACTTTTCCCACTCAGGATTTTCATACTACTCTGTAAGGAAAAGTGTGACATGATCTGAATTGCTTTTTTAATTTGCAGTTTTTCTTATGACCTTTTACAATGAATTAAAAAAATAATTTAATATCAATCTAGGAGGGAACTATAATGAATTTAATTTTAATTTCAACATAACACATTTCAGACACATGGGTTTAGATTCAAATTAATTAAGAGTGTAGTAATTGTATGCAGTATTCAATAGATTATTATGAGATAGTTTGGAACATTTCTGCAAAGTATTCTCTTAGTTTAATAGAACTGTAGTTGTTCTTCTAGTTTAGACCTGTAGCTGTTCTACTGAGGTTAGTAGCCTGTGCTACAATAAACGAGCAGTTAAATCTCCTAAAAATTCCCTCCCTTCCCTTGCTGTGTAACCAAATAAAGGTAGGTCTCATGTTAAATTGAAGCAGACTTGAGATAAAGACAATATAAGTAGACAGCACAAAGTGCCTTGAAGAAAAAATATTGACTTAGTAGGAAAATATTCTTTGATGATTGTATGGTTGTAATCTAAACCAAAATTGCTTTGTATTTACTGTAAAAACCTTTGTGATTGAGTGCATTTCAGCAGTTTACCATTTTAGGGAATTTCAAATTACTCTTCTTGCTAAGATGACAGGGAGTATAACTTTCTGCAGCAGTTATTCTAAGCTGCAGAAATATGTATCACTATTTTTTCTTCCCCTATTGACACCAAATAAATTGTATAGAGTGTTATGTGTTTCATGCCAATGAAAACTTAAAACTCTGGTAATAAGATGTGCAGTTTGCTTCATCTGTGAAATCTCTGTAGTATAAAGAAGAATATTGTCCACTGTTATTCTTTATGTTACTTCTATTTTGCACAGTTTTTAATATATATTTTTCTGCTTCACTGAAAGTAAAACTAAAGATGCTTCTGCAAAACTACACACGTATAACACTGAAGTTAAAATCTGAGTCACTAATCAAATGCATTTATATGCCTTCTACACTCATTGTTGCTGAGATTATTTGTGATTTTATTTTCTTGTCCTTGAATTGTATCTTCTTTTCCAAATTTAATATCTTTGTGTCTATGAAATCTACTGAATGTCCAAGTGATGGATTGGCAAAAAGAGGTCTTACCAGTAGGAAAAATGTAGTGGAAAACTCTTTCTTATGATTTATATTTCTGTGAATGCTAACTTCGCCATTCACCTGGTTTTCCAGGTCTGGGTACACAAGGAAGACATGTCAGCCAAAAAAGTGAAGTTCATTATTAATGCTATTATGCACCTAGACATTCCATTAACTTTTTCCTATCTTTAATGAACATCCATTTATATCCTGAAGCCTCAATAAAAAGTCAACTACAAATGGATTTAGAATAGTGCTGAAGACAGTTGCTTGGAGCTGCTCGTGGATGAGAAGCTCAACATGAGCCAGGAATGTGCCCAGAAAGCTGATCATACCCTGGGCTGCATCAAAAGAAGTTTGACCTGCAGATCAAGGTCAGGAGGTGATTCTGCCCCTCCACTCTGCTCTTGTGAGACCACGCCTGGAGAGGTGTTAAATTCTGGAGTCCTTAATACGTAAAGGACATGAACCTGTTAGAGTGAGTGTAGAGGAGAGCCACAAAGATGATCAAGAGCTAGAGCACCTTCCACATGTGGACAGGCTCAGAGACTTGGACTTGTTCAACCTAGATAAGAGAAGGCTCTGAGAAGCCTGCTAGTACATAAAGGGAGCCTAAGGGAAAGCTGAGGAGAGGCTCTTTAACAGGTAGTATGGTAATAGGAAGGGGGGTAACATTTTTAAGGAGATTTAGGAGGAGATTTAGGAGGAGATTTAGGTTACTGTGAGGGTGGTAAGGCAGCATAACAAGGTGGACAGAGAAGCTGTGAATGCCCCATCCCTCTAGGTGTTCAAGGCTAGGCTGGATGGGGGTTTGAGCAATGTTGTCCAGTAGGTGATGTCCCTTATTTCCTTAAAAAAAATAATTCATAACTTACATTTGATATTTTTTCATCATTAACACTGAAGGGCAGGAGATTAAGTTTCAGGTACACTAGTGTGGGGAATTCTGCTTCAAATACGTATACTATGAATATCCATGCACACAGTAAGATGAGGTGAATTAGACCACTTCTGAGTTCTTCAGTACTGAATGTGTTATTTGGTAGCTTAAAAAACACAGAAAATACTTTAAAACTTTTCACAGTATAGTTAGTTTTTGTACATAGTTAAACACTGCAGATACTGCTTACAGACAGGACAATGTGATCTGCATGAATGTTTGCTTTTAGGATTTGTGTTTTGATATAAATCAAATTATGTTCCTGGAGTTGTACTTGTGAGTCAGAAGCAGTGATGACAAGATGGTGAGGAAGGAATGGTTGGAGGACATGGCCATAAGCTGCATCGGAGTAGATTTAGGGCAGATAATAGGAAAAATTTCTTTACTGAAAGAATTGTGAAGTATTGGAACAGGCTGTCCAAGGAAATGGTGGAGTTACTGTTCCTGGTGGTGTCTTAAAATATGTAGGCATGGCATTTCAGGACTTGGATTGGTAGGCATGGTGGTGGTAGACTGGCAGGTGAACTTGATGATCTTAGAGCTCTTTTCAAACCTTAGTGATTCTATTATTGTCTGATAAAATACATTAATGCACAATACTATTATAGTGTTATGAATCCACTCACTAATGTCCTGATACATTGATTGCCTGAAAGTACTGCTGTGACAGGAAAACCAGCCTTGGTGAAGACCTGACATATACCAGGGTTCACAAAAACTCAACAAGTTCAAAGGCGTTACCATTGTTGAAACATCATTACACTTCCAAATGCTTATCTTGCCTTTTTCATATGCTTAAGATAACTATTGCCAGGCACACAGTTCCCTGAAGATGACACCCGCAGTCCATTAGAACTGACCACAGATCCGATTCAGTTAGGTACAAATGTGATCAATCCAGTAGGAGACACAATTTGAGTTGGCCATACTTGGAGAATCAGGTCTGCAGTCAGGGACTCTCACCTTGAATCACCATGCTGTCCAAGGTAATTTCCTTGAGTCTGACAGCCTTCATCTTACAGGCAAATGATTGTGCACCTCTTGGATCATCCTTCTATAGGACCGATTGAGAAAGATTATTTTTAGTGATTAGTTGTCTGTTTCATGGATGCCTCTGTGAAAACTTCACATACTCATTTCAGACTAATTAGCTGATGTAAATATCAGAATTAATAGAGAATCAAATGCACAGAAATAGAATTATGACAACTTATTTGAAGAGAGTGATAAAAACATAAATAAAATCAAAACAGCATCATGGAAGAAAATTATTTTTATGAAATCATAAGAATTTGCCTTTAAAAAATTTAAAATTTTAAGTTTTTACTTTTATATTCTTGTATAATTAAATACTCTCAAACATTTCTAGCAACAACATTATATGCACAGAGAAACACCTGAAGTCCCAACATGCTGGGATGTACCTGAAGATGTTCTTAACACTTGATATCAAAGTCTGTAGAGGTTAAACAGGAACTTAAATTAGGCACAAATTTTAGGAAAAGTATACATTTTTTTCAACAAGTAAAAATGAATTCAATCAAAAATAACTTCTAAAATGCCAATTAAAGCTTCTATTTTTCAAATGAAAGAAATTGAGTCTTCATAATACTCAACATTTTTATTACATTATAGGCATGAAGCTTTATTTTTTAAACTCGTTAGAATAATTACTGAAAACAGAAACCATAAGAATTCTTTGTAAAAGCAAAAGAACAAAAATATATCACTTTAAGAAATTATGATATATTCACAAAAAATAATGACAATACACATTAAATACATTGATTTTACCACTTCTATTAGTTCTTAAAATAATGAGTTCAAAGAGAGGAATTGTTAAATCTAATCCTCTTTTTACGTAAATGTAAAGTGAGGCATTTGATGTTTTGATTCATTATGCTATTTGTAAGGGAAAAAATGGAAATAAAGAAAAGGACTAGATTAGTCTTTCAAATTGATGCAGCAACACAGAATGTGCATAACAAGCTGTCTTTAAAGAGGAATTTACAAGTAATTTTTTATGACTAATCATTTTGTAGTATCATTGTATTTTATGAATTCAGAATAATGCATTGCTGAAAGCACACCAAAGAAAGTTAAAAACTTCACTGCCACTTTTAAAAAATTAAGTGTCATAGTTTGATTTTTGGCTGCTTTAAAAAAAAACAGTCAGATCATGGC
>WAAB01021667.1:56396-72548 GCA_013389865.1 Piaya cayana | reverse complement strand
TTCCAACCCCAACTATTCCATGACTCCATGAAGTGCTGAGGCTGCTCACATAGACTCAGCTGAGCAGTCCTGACAGGTCACAGACAGAGCAGCACTTTAGGAACATGGGATGACTCAGATAACTACCTGTGTCACACATGGGTCAGTGCACACACTCAAGAGTCACCAACTACACCAGCACAAAAAATTGTCTCTTGATCACATATCCCAGTGTGCTACAAGCATTTACTTTGGCTTTCCAGGGAAAATAAGCTAAGCATGCAAGCAGGTATTAGATTTAATGCATTTTTCCTCAACATTAGAAATATTACATTACTTGGGGAGGGAAAGAAATTGCCTGGAGGAAAATGTTTCCCAGCAAGGTGCTATTCTCTTGCAGCCTAGGCTGACAATTTTGTCAGCCGTTTATTCCTTCCAATCGCATACCTTAACAGAAAAGATGTTTGCGGTATGTCCTGTGTGCATAGAAAGGAGTTTCTTGTGGTGCAGAGGATCCCAGACAATGGTATGCTGGTCATCAGAGCCAGAGGCCAACAAGCTAAAATAAAGAGAACAGAAGCACTCATCAGGTATTCTTCCATCCTAAGCTATGACCAATTTCTTAGAGTGGTTTGACCACAGGCAGCCATTAAGTTAATTCAGCTCTAAGTAGTCCACGTCCTCTCTGATCTCAGTTACGTTTTCTTGCTGCTCCCCCCATGCCAATCCATTCCGCCGGTTTAGGGAGCTAAACCAGTCAAACACCAGCTCCACAGAAAACAGAGCAAGTGGGTTTTGTTGGTTTAGCTCACTGAACCCGCTCACCAGCGATTCAGATGGCCCAGGGAAGAACAACAGGAACGTCCGGTCAACAGCAAAAAGCAAGGTCTCAGTTTCCCCTGTCAGCCTGACTGCCTTACTGCTCCACATCATCCCCAAACCCAAGCCAGGCCATTAACTCCTGGACTTCGGAAGTGCCCATCAGATCCAAGCCAGGGCCCATTTAGTCACTCCCAGACTGATTTTAAGTGTGGGGTGTGGCAGCAGCATCACAAGGCGCTGTTTGCCTCATACATCTACCTTCCTTTGAAGCAAAAGAATTCCTCATCTGCAACTATCAGCTGTTGTTTTAAACTTATTTCCTTGTAGCCGGATCTCTTTCAAGTAGATGAAATCTTCCCTGGTAAACAATTCTGAAGAGTATCAGCCAGCAGACTTTGGATTTTCTAAGAGGTATGTCAAGAAATATAGGCTCTTCCTTCATCCAGTCACTTCTAAAGCAGATACTCTTTATTCCACTTGGTTAATAGAGATGCTCATGTTTTGTGTCCCTCTAAAACTGCAGAGGGGTAAACACGCTGCCTCTCTCCCTTATATATTTGTCCCCCAGTCGAAGCTTTTAACAGCACGGTGAAGGGGGCGGGGAAAAGTCACTACCAGCTGGGCAAATCCTAAAGATCCATTATAATCCATAATACCACTTAAGAGAAGAGAAGCAGCCTTCAATCTCCACTCCTTAGTCTGACCATTTCCCTTCTGAACTCACCAAAGGGGCATTTCTAAGAATATCCAGATATATTTAACAAAATAAAGCTTCTTTTGAAGGGCGAGCTCTCCTACAGTTCAAAAATTGGAGGCCAAGCTCGCCTTCAACAGGCGTGAGAAGTAGCAACTCAGGGTAAGACAACCTCCATCCTGCTCCAGGGAGAACCTGGACTTATTATCAGCTTGTTGATGCCCTGAATAGAGCCACATACTTACTCTCCTTTTTCATTCCATTCTAAACAGTTGACACACCCGGAGTGACCCTGAGGGAAGAGGGAAAACGGTATTACACAGACTTCAGACTTATCACACAGAGCTGTTCTAAGACAAGGACACAGTGAGCTCCTCACGCAGAACAACTTGTTCCAATACAAGCAGTTTTGTTTTATTCCAGCCCTGCAAAAAGCCACCCACGTGGCAGATAAGCACCTCCATAAAAGACTGAAACACTAGAGTAGTTGGGGTAGAAAAGGCAAAATGAAACTAAAAACAAAAATGTAGCATTGGATAAAATGGCAGTTTAGTCTCAGAGGCTACAGCTGAAATCCTGCTGCACACACAGAAAGGTGACTTTGCTTCAAGAGCCTTTGGCTAGGCTGACAAATTGCATGCACAGGTTCTCTGGGAACGCAGGGAAAAAGCACTTTCGGTAACTCTTTTAGAAGCACCTTGCTGCTGGGTGGCTGTATCAGACATCCGCGCCCAAATTAACTAGCAACAGCATCAGGGAAGACTACGAGAACGCTGATCAGCATTTGAGATGGGAAACGTTGAAAAGGGGGGCAAACCAATCCTTTTCTCCCCCAAACCAAGATCCTTTTAAGCTGTGCCAGACTGCAACGCAGCAACATGTTCTTCAGGCAACGCATTACGCTCTTCAGCACCAGAGCTGAGTGTCTCCAACAGTTGGTGACTCCCTTCTGCAGGCACCGCTGCTGGGATTAGCTGATCCACGCCCGGTAAAGGCTCTCTTGCTGGTGCATTAGGTAACGCAGAAAGCTCACACAAGATCTCACTGAGCTATTCCTGGCTCTAACGCAGTATAGGAGACTAAGCAATCAGTATCTATCCCATCCGAGACTGAACTCCGCACGCTGTCCTTTCTGCAGTGAGTTGTACAACAAGCAGCTGAGTTTGCTCTTTAAACACTCTCCGCTCACCTGCAATTCTGCTTCGAGACCCAGGCGTCGAATGAACGGATCAGTGACGTGATAGTGTCGTTCGAATCCCAGCGCACCCCTCTCCTGTATGAAGCAAACAAGGCCCACACTGATTACACAAACAAAATACTCCTTTTACCCTTTAAGAGATGATTTGAGGACTTTAAAAATCAAGCAGGGACCTTGCCAGCCACTGGGGTGTCCGTAGCATCAAGTACATGGCCTGTTGTATGGAGACATCATTTGCATTATCTCCAGGTAGGCAGTTTGTAATCTTTGATCCTGAACTGGTTTAAAAATGATGCTTATCTAATCACCAGGCTTCAGCTGGGTAGCCAAAACCAGGTTTGGCGGGCCCACACTAAGAATAAGTTGCCTACTTTGGGCCAGAAATACGATACGGAAGAGTTTGGGAATGCCTGTCGTTATCCCTTGGCAAGGATTTCAGGAATAATTTGCTCCCAGGAACCAAAGCACCAGACCACAACTGCTCAGAACTCTGCTATCGCACAAGAATCTGTCCTGATGCACCAGCACCACGGTGCAAAATCCCGGAGAACACAAGCAAACAGCATCCTTTAGAGACGGCTTATTTCATCCGAAATGGAGTAGGAATGTGTAGCTGCAGTAGCAGAGCACAGCCTGTTCCACGGGGAAGGGAACAGCTGCCACAGAACTGCGTCAGTACAAATGAAGGTGAAGGAAAGCAGGACAGTTGTTTCCCCTGTGATCGCACAGGGTTCACAGATGTATTAGCAGATGGCTTTGATGAAAGAAGGCCAACTGCAGAGGCAGGCATGAAGGAAAGGGAATGGCAGTCATATTTGGGGTGGAACATCTGATGTCCAAGGAGATTCCTTCCAAGGACCTGACCCAGCCTCGGTCCCATTCCGTGCCAGGCTTCCTACAGTTCAAAAATTAATCATAGAATAGTTTGGGTCAGAAAGGATCTTAAAGCCCATCCAGTTCCAACCCCCTGCCATGGGCAGGGACACCTCCCGCTGGATTGGGTCGCTCAAAGCCCCATCCAACCTGGCCCTGAACCCCCCCAGGGAGGGTGCATCCATGACTTCCCTGGGCAAAGACAACCGAAGCCTTCGTTATCACCATTTAAAGATGACAAAACCGGTGCCAAAAATCACAGGGATGGTACCAGGAACACGTCAGCAGTCACGGCGCAGACACAAAGAACCAGCACGCTGCATTACTGCTCTGCAGACCAATGAACCCCACACAACAAAAGCTATTTGTAACAAAATGGGAGACAGACAGAAAGGGGGTTGGAGGAAAAAAATAAAACAAACCAGGCTTTTTGTAGTAACTTTCCATTATCATCTTCAACCCCCTTGACATATTTTTATGGATCGCATTCCCAAAGCACTCCTAGGCCCAGCGCAAGGTGCTGCAGTTATAATTGCCTTGCGATTGCAACCACAGTGGCTTTGTGAGGGCTGTGCTGTAGGATATTGCTTTTCCTATAGGAACTGTCAGACTCTGCAATCTTCCCAAGGTCACACGTGAAAATCTAACGAGGCAGGCAGTGTGAGAAAAGTCCCAGGCTAATGTTCTAACCGTGGAACCATCCCTTCCTTGATCGGGCAGCAGAATAAATCTTTGCACACGGATTAAATTACAAGCTTATAAAGCAAAGTTTGGGACCAAACTGCAAAGTGAAGTGAGCATCCAAGCTCCTTATTCTGGCTGCTAACAGACCCCTATCGTGAATGCCGATTACCAGCAACACTGCAAATGATTTAAGGGCTCTGAGTCCAAGCAATAATTGCCCATTGTGCCTGCTGTAGCTAAGAGATATTTCACAAGTGCAGCCGTCACATCACTGAGCCGACCACCGCAGAAGTTTTTTCCTTACACAAAGGAAGCAACACGCCACCCTTTAAAGAAAAAGAGACAGAAAGAGACTGAGATCATTAGCTTTACTACAGTCAGAAAATACCTTTGATGGCAAGATCACACAAAGAGAACGCACAAAGAAGCAGACAGAAAACTCATGAGGGGAGCTAGTAGAGGGCCCTTTTATGGTGCCCAAACACAAGTAGCCGTGTTTCTCTCTTCAGCGCGGTGCTCAAAAGGAACAGACCTGCTGATGTCAAACCAGCGCGGCGCGCTCCTGCTAGGGAGAAGAACTGTATTCCTGTTATGCCATACTTCATTCCAGCTCTTCATTAAGGCTAGTGACAGGCCCTGTGTGTTTGCTCTCTTAAGCTTCTTACCCAGCTTATCAATGCGTAAGTAGCAGAGATCTTTCAGAAGTGAAGGCAGCAACATGAGTAGTTCCCAGTCCAGCCTGGACACCGCTTCTCTACCTGCTCTCCACCCAACACAGGTGAACGCTCGGCTAACACATACCTTGATCTGTCTGTGGATGATGTCTCGGGTAATGTTTGCTTTTGCCATCTTCTTGCAATGGGGCAGACGAAAAGAAGCTACCGGAGGTGCTGCTGCACATCTGAGCATGCCAACAGAGCAAAGATCCACACCAAGGGCATTTAATTACCTGCAGGACAGAAGAGGAAGGGAACAAAGGCAGATGTACAAACATTAGGCCGTTCATATATAATATCAAATACTTGGTTTCCAAACAACAGCGAGGGCTAAGAACTGGTGTTACGTATAAAGGCTCCTTGAAGAAACTCAAGGATGGGAAGGAACAACCTAAGACTGAAGAACTCCTGGCTGAAGAGGCCAACCCCAGTGTGCAAATTCAAAACAAGCAGAACTCCTGGACTAAATGAGTCTAGAAAAGCCGTATTTTTCTGCCAGCAAAGACCCTGCAAGGCCAGGGTAGGGCCCTGACCCACTGCTCACCTCCCACCCTTACATATCTACTCACACGCCATTTCACTTCTCCCCAACTCTACAACCAACAAGATTTATTACAGAGGGAATAAACACGGCATCGAGATTTTGGGTCTCCTCTTCTCTCTCATTCACTACATCTGATTATCAGCCAAACACAAATAAACAAAAGAGCCTAAGTGTTCCCTAGGAAGCACAACAGGCCAACCATCAGGTGACACTGTCATCTGAGCACCCAGCTGCATGAGCAATAGAAAAGGGGCGATCGTTTACAGCTGTATTTCCAGGAGAAATTAGATTTTTCCGTGCTTTTAATGGAGTTCCACATGTAACACACTAACCTGAACAATTGAAACCCAACAAAATTAGCTACACCTGCCAGAAAACATTAACACTCAGCGTGAGTGCTACAACCCTACTCCGGACAGGCTGCTAAGCAAAGGAACCAGCTCATCTCTGAGAAATCATGGAATCATAGAATGGGTTGGGTTGGAAAGAACCTTTAAGCCTATCCAGTTCCAGCCCCACCCGTGCTCTGAAACAAGACCATTTCACAGAAATGCAGCGGCAAGCGACTCCACGGAGGCAAGGCAGAAGTTCTGACAAACCCTGCCTGATTCTCTATCACTTCAACCNTTAGATAGAGGGATAGCAAGAAAAGCCACACAAACATCAGAGAATTGGATTTTCCTGCTGTGGGCTCCTAAGGAGGACTCATAGTATCATAGAATCATAGAATAACCACATTGGAAAAGACCCACAGGATCATCGAGTCCAACCATTCCCATCAATCACTAAACCATGTCCCTCAGCACCTCATCCACCTGTCTCTTAAACCCCTCCAGGGAAGGTGACTCAACCCCCTCCCTGGGCAGCCTCTGACACTGCCCAATGACCCTTTCTGTGAAAATTTTTTTCCTAATGTCCAGCCTGAACCTCCCCCTGGCAGTTTAGGTTTAGGGTAGCCATCTCGCCAACCAACACATAGAGACAGGGCACAACTCTCTGCAGGTCTGTGAAGATGAACCTCTCTCTAGCAGAATGCAAGCAGGTTGCGTTCCAGTCCTGGTTTGTGCGTATGATGGGAACAAAACTGATAAAACTCCCAAAGCAAGAGCACAGGCCTTGAACCCGAGGCGAGTCGAGACGATGGGAGGACTTTGCACGGCCAGGCTGCTCCCAGCCCCTGCTCAGCGAGGGCAAACGAGGCTGTACTTCCACCAGGGCCAATTCAAACCCCAGATGTACACACATAAGTCTAAACTCACCGCCACCCAAGGCTGGTGTCTGCAGCAAACTTGTCCAGTGAGCCAGTGGCTTCTGCCACACATCTCATGACGGAAAGGGTAATTGGGCAGTGTCAGAGGCTGCCCAGGGAGGTGGTTGATTGGCCTTCCCTGAAGGTGTTTAAGGCACGGGTGGACAAGGTCCTGAGGGACATGGATTAGTGTTTGACAGGAATGGTTGGACTCGATGATCCGGTGGGTCTCTTCCAACCTGGTGATTCTATGATTCTATGATTCACGCTCAACTCCCACCTCCAGATGCTGGAGCCACCAGCTGAGATGTTTTGGACCCCATCATAAATTCAGGCTTCCCTACAATCCACTGACCAGCCTGAAACTGAGCTAGTGTGGTTGTATTTGTCCATCACGTAAGTATTTAATTCACATTCCTTCTCCTCCAGAAGCGACACCAGGAAATGCAGCACGTGCGCCCAGGAAGAAACCTCATGTTTTAAGCATCTTCAACCTCATGTTAAGTCTGCAGTTCCACCTCTCCAAGTGGCATCCAGCTAAGCCTTCCTCTTCCTATCAGGCAGGGACTGCTTGTCTTCCTCTTCAAGAGCAGCTTAGCTTTCTTCTGCTCTTAGGACCCCAAAGAGGCGTCGTACCATGCCAGAGCCAAGCACACAGTAACCTCTCGATGGACAAATGCCTCTGAAGATCCCTGGAAGCACTGTTGTCAAATTTCCAACTCCAGTCACGGCTAATTTCTAACTAGCTCCTTTTTATTTTTATTCAGTCCAGTAAGAACTAGCATCAAATGACCTTAAGGACACACATGGAAAAATACAGGTTCATGGAAAGGTATGGACTTCCCATGCTCTCCAGTCATAAATAAAACATAACAAGAAGCCAATTTACTGCTAAATAAGTTACTACAAAACTACTAATACGCTATATTTGACTCAACCAGCAGGATGCTCAGAGGGTACAAATATCCGAACCTCCCAAAATCTACCACTCCTTAAAGGGAGACTCAAATTCATAGAATAATAGAACCATAGAATGGATTTTAAAGCCCTTCCAAGTCCAATGAAGTGGACACAAACCATTCTGCAATTCCCTAATCAGATGACACTGAAGCACATTTCTCCATTGCCCTTCAAGAGCATCTCTGCGCTCAGTTCCAAGCAAAGACAACGTTCCCTGATCCCTCATGTTTCCAAACCAGCCAGGAATACCCTGGACAGGAGCACAAAACCGGGATCCAGTTCCAACCGTCACCTCATCCGCGGAAGCCGCCTCTTCTCAAACTACAGTCTGAAGCACAGAAGGGATCATCTACCCCTGCAGTCCGATGCGGTTCGTTATGAACTCCTGCTCCTGCAACGCAAAGCTCCAGAGGCAGAAACAGAACTTCCGCAACAACTTGGCCTTTAAATCTGCAGTCAAAAATTAACAAGCCACAGATTTCTGGAGGCTGTGGGCTCACAATCTGATGGGCTGTATTTACCCCAACAGTAAGTGAAGAGCCACTCAAGTTCCTGGAAAAGCGTGTTCTCAAAGGGTGCTTCAGGGTATGGGGAGGAAGGGGAGGAACATCATTATCTGGCTTTCTCCCGCTTGCTTTTCTAATTTCCCTGAAACATTTGCTCTAAGCCTGGAAACAAAGCCGCAACAACAATAATGAAAACAATTTAGTTGCTTTAATATCGAATGGTTCCCAAGCAGGTGGGATTTGGGAGGTGGCTCCTGTCCTTGAATACCTTTTCCCCTCACCTTCGCACACCTCCCTACCTCACTGACGCACGCAGCAACGCACTGACACAGCCAACCGCCCTGCAGGTGTGGGCTTCAGAGTTCAAACCCAGGGACCACTGCCCTTCAGAAAAGCTCCATCGCTGCTAAGAGGCTCCACGAAGCAGCAGCGCTCGTTTCTAACCCGGCAATCTTAAATAAGCAATCCAGTTCCAAACTGTTCTAACGTGCCCAAGTTTCTCAGCCTCCAAACTCAAGGTCACCTGAAAAGGAGCAGCACTTTGCACGCGCGACAAGCTTTGCAGATACGCGACTCATCCCAAAGGAAGATTCCAACGGCCCTTCCCTCAAGCATCTATAAATTACATCACTCATCCAAACGCCACCCGGGACCCAACTCTGCAGGCTTCTTCAGCCTCACAACTTATTCTCCCTATTCTCTTTTTCCGAGATGTCACAGATGAAATTAAAACTTAAGCACATAAATAGGTAGATTTTTGTAACAAACCCAGAGAAACAAGAGGAAATGACCTGGTTAGCAGCAGATACCTCGTAAAATAAGGTTTTGCTACAGCTGAAGGAGTTGCCAGGAGCAGTAGTTGCTCCCTAGGACAGATGGCTCAGAGCACAGAGCCAGCCAACAACAGAGGAAGAAGTTGCTTACAGGAGCAGAGGTGGGATCAGAGACCTGACAAAACCAGCACAAGCGGATGGTAGCGTCAGGGAAGTTTTGATATACCCAGAGATGCTGGCCCACACAGCAGTTATAGCTCCCCTCCATGCTGGCACCCACCCCTTCATCTGCCAGCTGACATGGGAAGAAAGGGAAGAGGCAAGACAACCCCTCAGCCCAGCACAAGAAACAGCCTGATACCCAGATCCACATGGCCCAGCAGCTCTAGTAAGTTGTTTAGCCAGCAGAGGAGGAAAGGCTGATTTCGTCTCCAAGGAAAGGGGCTACAGGGCACCCACCGGGCAGGGGAAAGTTTCACAGGAGGCTTTAGCGAGGGAAAGGGGAGCAGAGGACAGAGCGGGGTAGAGTCAGCCTTTAGGTAAGGTGAGAAGAAAGCGAGGAAAGTGCAGTCCCAGCTGTGGGAAGAGGGAGAGAAGTCAAAAGGCAGGGGCTGAACGCAGCAAAGGGGTGAGTGCCAGCCAGAGGGTGCGGGTATCAACAGAGCTGGGGGGCAAGAGGTGCTTGGACAGAGCAGGACGGCAGGTAGAATGGACAGGGATGAGGGGCTGGATAAAGGAGGGGTTGTTAAGGGGTCAGATTCCTTGCAGAGTGGTGGGGGGAATGCCTGGCAGGGAGAGAATGCAGTGGGGGGACCTGACAAGGAGTGGGATGGGGGTAAGGGACAGGAAAGAGGGGATCACAGGGACTGTGGGGAGAATAAAGGACAGCAAGGGGCCATATGTGACAGGGAAGGAGAGGGACAGGGTGCAGGGAAGGAGGGGGACGGGTGGCAGGGAAGGAGGGGGACGGGGAAGGAGGGGGACGGGGAAGGAGGGGGACGGAGAGCAGGGAAGGAGGGGGAGAGGTGGCAGGGAAAGGGAGATAGGTGGCAGGGAAGGAGGACAGGCGGTAGAGAAGGGGCTAGGAGACAAGGGAGAAGAGCAGCTGACAGGGAAAAGGGGCCAGGTGACAGGGAAGGGGTAGCTGTCAGGGCTGGGGACGCTGTCAGGAGGAGGGGCGGGAGGCGGGGCAGGGCAGGGGTCTCTGGCGGGGGCAGGGGTATCTGGGAGGGGTATCAGGCGGGGGGTGAGGGGGGGGCAGCAGGAGAAGGGGCGGCGCGGCGGGCGGTACCGTTACCTGTCAGGGCCTCCCGGGCTCGGGCGCAGCGGGCACTGGAAGCTGCGAGGCTGCATCCATGCAGGGGTTGCAGAGAGCGGCACGGGTCGTTGTGGGGAGCCCGAGGCGAGCCCCGGGGCGCGGGCAGGGCCCTCAGTCTCGGCCCGGCCTCGGCCCCGGCCCTGGCCCCCCGCCCCTGCTCGCCCCCTCCAGCCGCCCGGGGCCCAGCCGCGTTCTGCGCATGCGCCGCGCCAACTGCGCTAACTGCGCCACCTGCGCCAGCTGCGCCACCACCCTCCTGGCACCCGCGCCGGCGCCGGCTCTGCGCATATCGCGTAACTCGCTTTCGAGAATACCATTCCGGCCTGCCCTCACGGCCGCCGTCACCCCCCGTGATTGACAGCTCCCTCAGCCAGTGAAACTCGGCGTGGCGGTCTCGACCAATCGACGGGGAGGGGGCGGGAGCGCCGCGCCGCGAAGGGGCTGCTGGGAGTTGTAGTCAGGGAGGGAGCAATGGCCTCTGCTTGGGAGGGCTGCAGCAATGGAGCATGTACCCTTCTCCCTCCTGCCTGGGGGGCTGCAGGACTTGGGCATGTACCCCTGTCCTTCCTGCCAGGCCTTTCCGCGTCTCCCCTTCCTCCTCTCCACTCCAGCAAGCCTGGGGACTGCATATAGCCAGGCCTTGCTGAGGCTGTACACCCTTAGCTTGCAGGGTGCAGCTGGCTCATGAATCCCCATAAGGGTGCCTGAGGTTGTTTGGGGGGTCTTGGACTTCCAGCCCCTTTTTCATCACCTCCTCGCTTTGCTGCAGTCCCACAGGGATCACCCTACTGCAGGGAAAGCTGTCAGGCTTGTGTCTCTACGGTGGGAGGTCTGCACAGGCAGCAGGGCTGTAGCCAAGTCCCAGAGGTAAAACAGATCTATAGAATCACTAGATTGGAAAAGACCTCTTATATTATTGAGTCCAACCATTCCTATCAATCACTAAACCACATCCCTGAGTACCTCATCTACCTGTCTTTTAAATACCTGCAAGGATGGTGAATCCACCACCTCCCTAAGCAGCCTCTGCCAGTGCCCAATGACCCTTTCTGTCAAATTTTTTGTCCTGATATCCAATATGAATCTCCCCTGGTGGAGCTTGAGGCCATTCCCTCTTGTCCTGTCCCCTGTCCCTTGGGAGAAGAGCCCAGCTCCCTCCTCTCCACAACCTCCTTTCAGGTAGTNTGGCCTTCTTGGCCACCTGGGCCACTGCTGGCTCATGTTCAGTTGCTCTCAATCAATACCCCAGGTCTTTCTCCTCCGGGCAGCTTTCCAGCCAGACCTCTCCTAGTCTGGAGCTGCTCAGGGTTGTTGTGCCCTAAGGGCAGGACCTGGAATTTGGCCTTGTTAAACCTCATGCCATTGGGCTCAGCCCATAAATCCGTGCCCGCCAGGTTTGGCATTCCCACTAGGAATGTGCAAAATTGCACAGCTCCCTCAGGGAGCACAAAGTTAGGGGTTTGAGAAGGAAAATATAACTCTATGGAAAGAGCCAGGGGGTGGCAGTGTTTACAACAACCTTCTCTTCACCTCATCCTTCCATATCCGCATGCCTGAACGTTGGACACTGCCACCGGTGCTTGGAGCGAAGGAAAGGCTGGGACCTCCGCTTGTCCTAATTATCTTAATGCGCACGGGGTGGGGGGGGAGGTGGTGTAAAATAAATTAAAAGGTATGAATTCATCTCTCTGTAATTGATTTCCAGAATTAAACATTCTGAAGTCTATTAATAAAGCATAATGATTAGTTTAAATTCTCGTTTAGAACTTAATTCCATGGCTCCTAGATGATCCCAGCTGCACCACGGAAGAAAATTGCTACATCCATATTCTGTGTGAACAGAAGGAGCAAAAAAAACCCTTAAATCGGGCATTTGAGGGAGGTGAGAGGACTCTCCCTAAACCTCAAGATTCACAAATGAATGGCCAACTATTACCTTGAAATTATTTGACTTCTTCTCATAACCCCTTAACTTGTTCAGCTGTGTCAAAGTTCTTCAAGGCAGATAATTGTTAATTGTTGACTCTGCGTCTGTCCAGACACTTTTAATTAAACAAATAATAATTGGGATCCATCACTATCATCCTTACAACAGGGTTTTATCTTCTCTCAGATGCCGTCCTCACAGGGATTGAAAGCTCGACATGGAAATCAGGCAGGCTTCAGATGCCCTTGACCCATAAGCTTTACTCGCTGATGTAGAGAAAATTGGGGCACAGGCGCTGGATTTAGTTCTGAGCTGGTGACAGACACAACAGCGGCTGAAACCAAAGAGGACCAGGGGTACTGGCTGGTCCTGATGTCAAAGCTGAAGTCTCCTGCTGCAGTCTCAGAAGGAACTGGAGGCACCTTGGGGAATGTAAACAAGATGTTCTCCTCCCAGCACCAACCTCCTGCAGTATAAACACCACCTTGGAGAGCAGAAACAGGGCTGTGGGGCTTTCAGTCTGAAGAAAAGTGCAGGGAAGAAGGAATAAAACTGCTGGAGAGTTAGTCTTACCCTTCTTACAATGTCTGAGGGAAAAAAAATTAAGTCATACAGAAGGCATTTTTCAGTAAATATTGGTCTGCTGTCTATGCAATCCACACTACACACAAGAAAAGATAATGCAGTGTAAAAAAAACCCCAAAAACCCCACAATATGCACACAAAAGTTAAGTTTTACACCCCATGCTTTAGTCAAGAAGTCACAGAATCATAGACACAGACCTTATTCTGGGAGAGAGAAACAACACGGTTTGTCCTGCAGACATCTGGCCAGCAAGCACAGGCGCTCAACTAGGATTTGCAGGTGGAAAAGGTTGCGATAGAGCTGTGGAAATCAAATTTAGAGTCATGTATACTTTGCTTGCCAGCTTCCCTGTGCTGCTTATCGGGGCAGATCACCAAAAATCATTTGACTGAGAGGGAAAGCCTGACCTGCACCCACTTTGCTCGGGCAGCTCTGAGTTTGCAAGCAGGGATGGAGGAAGGTGGAGGTGCAAAGTGGAAGCAGAGAGAAGCAGCAGTGCTGAGTTTATTGAATAAGTGCAGAGAGGATGAGCATGACAGAGCTGGGCCTAATATAGAAAGGGACTATAAACATAGAAACATTCTTGCAGCCAGCGTGGGCTGCAGCCAGGACGTACAGCAAAGCCTGCACTCCTTGTTCCTTTGAGCAAATCTTCTGACAATTCCTCACGCGACTTTGGGAAACGCTTCCCTTTCAGGGTCTGCCTGGGTTCACCTCCCTGTGCAAGGTAAATGGTGTTTGCCTTGTGATGATCAACATCTGCTGGAAAATCTTTAGACCCTCTGATCAAACCTACTATGGAATAGCAAAGCTTTGCGGAGGATTCTCTGAATACAAGAGCTGAATTCTGCGTGATTTACATGTGAGTGCAACTTTGGATGTTTTCTTGGTGCTTTATTATGGGTTAATGAAGTTCCATGCACTTGCATGGCCTGGAGGAGCAGGGAGAATGCTGATGTCTGGCTTGGATAAGACGCCCAACTGCTCCAAGACAGGAGGTGTGACAGAGGCCAAGGAACGCAGTTATGAACTCAGGTATATGCACACTGGCTGATTTTGCTCTCCAAGATACAACAGAACAAGTTCTGATGTATTATAACTTATGTAATTTGCTTGATGGGACATTTTTATAGCTCCATCTGCCTGTTCATGTGGTTGCACCGCTCTCTCTTTGCAGGCTGAGAAGTTTAATCCTAATTACAGTTCCTCCTGCTGTGAGGGTGGTGCAAGTTCCAAGAATCACAGTGAGCATCTCAGCTGGACTGTGAAAAGCTGGAGGTAACAGACTACGGAGACACAAACAAGCGAATAAAGCCTCAAGGCAACTCAAGCCCCAAGGCCCTGTTGTGCCGATGGACTGACTTGGGAACACAGATTTAATTGGTTATCTCCAATTGATCTCCTGAGCTGGTGGAAGCTAGAGTATCTTTCCACTTGGCCAAGAATTTGCACCAATCAAACTCAGTTGTGGAGTTCAATGGGTTGAAAGGCCCTTGTCCAGCCAGTATCACTCAGGCAAGGAGGTTGGGAGGTTCTGGCTGAACATGAGAAAAAAAATTTTCACAGAAAGGGTCACGGGGCACTGGCAGAGGCTGCCCAGGGAGGGGGTTGAGTCACCTTCTCTGGAGGAGTTTAAGGGACGGGTGGACGAGGCACTGAGGGACACAGGTTAGTGATTGATAGGGATGGTTGTACTCAATGATCTGGGTCTTTTCCAACCTGGTGATTCTATGATTCTATGCTACCAAAGAAGAAAGACGTTAATTTGATTCTGCATCCCTCACCATCAAGTGCAGCCAGGTACTGCACAGCTCTGACCTACCCACCAGGTCTGCCTGTGGATCCAGGCACACCGAGGTGGAAAAAGCTGACCCAGTTATTTCATTGTACCCGTTTTAGCTTCTAGGAGCTGTTTCTGAAGGAAAACGAGCCTCAGTGTTTCATCCTGAATGAGTCTTTGGTTGTCTGTGTCCTGCTTCAAGCGAAGTCTGGGATCAGGCTTCTCACCCAGATATGACTAAGCCCTTTCAAAATGAGAAGCGCTCAGGATTCCTTGCTTAATTGCTAAAACGGATTAATTTGACTATCCAGAACATAACTGAGCGGAAGAGGGGAGTTGACACACCTAAGCCGGCTCCTGCTCGGATTGATGATTCACTTTAATTGACGGGTCACGTTCGTTGCTGGTTTGCACCAAGGAGCTGCTGTGCTCCCCTCCTGCCCGCCAGAAAGGCAAAAAGCCACATTCCCTGCAGCCTTCCCCGAGTGAGTCCGACTGCCAGAGCTCTGGGAGCTGATGCCATCTTAAAAAGAATGTAAGCGATGCAAACCAGCGAGCGTAACCTTCACAGCTCGAGTTTTAGCTGCCGTGCGTCACGTCAAGGCCTCATGCCTTCCCCACACCAAGTGCCCCCAAGGATTAGGGGCTGCACCTTTACCAAAAGGCTCCTTTGCCTCTAGAATGTAGCTAATAAATCAGTTCAAAAGGCCCACTGGTTTTGATCACTCCGATCACACACACAGGAAAGCAGTAGCAGAGCCAAGAAATCAGGGCGGCTGAGCCCAGGCGCATGGTGCTGAGCATCCCCCACCACCACCACCACTCCCCGCCACTCTAGTGGTTTTATTAGAGCCTTATCAGATTTCCTGGTGACTCAGACTACGCCGCTGACTGGGACGAAGGGCAGAGATGGGGTTACAGGACTATATTGGTCCAGAATAGCAGCCAATGCCCACCAGTCCAGTCTCCCTGGATGTCAGCGCCCTGCAAATCCCACTGCCCTGAAGCGGTGCTGAGGCTAAGCAGACCATGACTGTCCTTCTCCAAGCAGCAAAGAGGGAGGAGGCAGGTGGCTGCTCTGCTCTCCTTGCAAGGCTCAGGTGCTCTGCAAGCTCTGTGAGCCCAGGCTGTCCCCCAGCAAGGTGCCTCAGCTCTGCACCTGCAGTCTCCCCGTCACCCTCACGCAGCTGGTCATGGCACAGAGCTGGGTCACCCCAGTGCACCCTCCAGCAGCGGGCACCCACCGTGCCAGTCTGCAGATTCCATTCCCTTTCTTTTGGGCCTCCACATCCCTGCGTTAGGACCTCTTTGACTCCTTGCACAACCCCTCATCTCTGTGCACCCCTCCTTGCATTCCCTCTCCCATCTCTCTGCCCCCGTTCTTTGCACTGCACCTCACTTCGTTCCTCCCAGCCCTCCTCCTTCTCCCTCCCAGCCCTTCTCCTCCCTCTCCCTCCCAGCCCCATTCCTTCTACTTGTCCTCCTCCTCCTCCCTCTTCTCCCTCTCCCTCCCAGCCTTCCTCCTCCTCCTCTTCCCACCGCC
>WAAB01021667.1:39409-55805 GCA_013389865.1 Piaya cayana | reverse complement strand
CTTCTCCTCGTCCCTCCCAGCCCTCCCTCTCCCCCCTCTCCCTCCCAGCCTTCCTCCTCCTCCTTCTTCTCCTCCTCTTTCTCCTTTTCCCGCCTCCTCCCGCCCCGCCGTTCCCGCCCCTCCCTGCGGGGCCGCTCCCCGCCTCCCGGCCCGGCCGTTGTGGGGCTGCAGCGGGGCGGCCGCGGCCCCTCGCCCCCCCCGGTTCCCCGGCGCCATGGGGGCCCTGCGCGCCCTGCCCTGGGCTCTGCTGCTGCTGGGGCCGCTGCTGCCCGGACAGGGCTTGCAGGCGGATCGGCCGCTCACCCCCACGGCCCCCGCCCCGGCGCCGGGGGAGGACACCGGGGGCTTCACCCCCGCGCCCCCCGCCTCCCCCCACGAGATCCACCCGCTGGGGAAGGCGCCGGGCAACGGCTCGGCCGAGGGACACGGCAAGACCCGCAAAGCCTTCCCGGTCCTGGGCATCGACTACACCCACGTCCGCATCCCCTTCGAGATCTCCCTCTGGATCCTCCTGGCCTGCCTCATGAAGCTGGGTAGGTGAAGGGGGGGGGGCGGGGGGCACCCCAGCATCCCGGGGCACCCCCAGCATCCCGGGGTGAGACCCAACAAGCATCCCGGGGTGCGATTCCTTGAGCATCACAGGGTGACACCCCTGAGTATGCCAGGGTGACACCCCCGAGCATCTCAGGGGAGACCCCCATGAGCATCCCAGGGTGAGACCCCCCCCAAGCATCCTAATGTAGGACCCCCAGCTCAGCCCGCCAGGTGCTCTCAGGCATCCCAAGGCAGGACCCCCTTGGAGCATCCCACAGAGGGACCTCCTGAGCATTCCAAGGATGGATTCCCTGCAAGCAACCCAGGGTGGGACACCCCAAACATCCCAGTGTAGCACCCCCGGCTCAGTGGGATGGGGACTCTTGAGCATCCCAAGGAAGGACCCCTCGGAGCATCCCAAGGAGGGGCCTCCTGAGCATCCCAAGGAAGGAGCCCCTGAAGCATCCCAGGGTGGGACCCCCAGCTCTGTGCGATAGGCACTACTGAGCATCCCAAGGAAGGACCCCCCCAAGGATCCCAGGGTGGGACCCGCTGAGCATCCCAAGGACAGACTCCCCTCAAGCATCCCAGGGTCAGACCTCTCAGCTGAGCAGACAGGTGCTTCTGAGCATCCCAAGGAAGGACCTCCTGAGCATCTCAGGGTGGGACCCTCTGAGCATCCCAATGTGGGACCGCCCGGCTCCGTGGGACAGGCACTCCCCAGCATCCCAAGGAGGGACCAGCCGAGCATCCCAGGGTGGGACCCCCCAGTTGAGTGGACAGGCACTGCTGAGCATCCCAGGAGGGGACTCCTTGGAGCATCCCAGGGTGAGACCTCTGCTCAGCCCAGCCTTGCTCATCTCGCCCCCCAACAGCAGGACTGAAAATGCTCCCCGACCGCTGCCCATGCCCTGGTTGGACCAGGTTTGCTTTGGCGCTCGGGGAGGAAGCGTCCGGTTTGCTTCTTCACTTCCTTTCTCTACCACAGCTGCCTTCTGTAACCTTGGAGAAGTCACTTAAAAAAAAATCTCCCACTGCTTCAGCCCCCCCCCCCCTTCCTCCCCCTCCGCAGCAAACCAGGGTTGGCAGCTCTGCTGCAAAGCACCCGGAGCGTCCCTGCATTAAGGATAAGGAGCAGCAGGGGCTGGGAAGTCACCCGCTGGAATGACCTGCTGTGGGACAGCATCAGTCTGCCAGGGAGGGGGTTGTTGACAAAGTGTTTCCCAAACTTCTGCAGCTGGATCGATACCAACCGAATTACCCCAAAGCGTGTGACGTGATGTAACTGCTCCGTGTCTCGTGGCCTCCGGCAGTGCAGAGGCTGAGCTGGCCCCGCTCCCATCGGTAGTGGGAAAGCCAAGAGGGCAGGTGAAATGTTTCCCTGTTCCTCCCTTTGAGCGGGTGACAGGAGGGGTTTCCTTCATTTTGCTCCTCAATTACTGTCAGTGGTTTGATAACACTAACAACCGCTCTCCTTACGGAGCGCTCCAGCTTGCTGGTTTAAATCTTGCTCTGGGAGCTGGTTTTGGAAACCATGCCTGGAGAGGTCCNATCTTGCTCTGGGAGCTGGTTTTGAGCTGCTGCTTATTGGAAATCATGCCTGGAGAGGTCTAAGAGACCCCAGGAACTCAGATCCTCCCTTCCCAGCCTTTCCTACCAAGCCTTCACCCCTTTCCCAGCCCTCTCTGAGTGTGTGTAGGCAGGTAAAGCCCCATTATCACAATCCCTCCTGGGTGTTTTATTTGCATGTGGGTGCAGCAGAGCAAACACTTGAGCCCCGGAGCCTTCCTGCTCGTCTGGCAGAGAAGCAGTCAGGGCAAAGCGGGATCTGTGGGATTTATCCCTTCCTGGCTTTGCCCAGAAATGATTTAAGGGCACGTTTAGCGACAAGGTGCCTCACTACAGGAACCACAGAGCGAAATCTCCTTTCCCAGGGCTCACCCAGCGCATGTTAAGCGACCTCTGCTAGCTGTTCGGGGCTATTGCACTGCGCTTTCAGTCCTCCTGTCTTGGAGAGCAAAGAGTGATGAAATCAGAAGTATCAGTGCGGAAGCTGGTGGAGAAAGGAGGGGCTAACGGCGCCGGCCTGCGTCCCGGCTTGGTGCGTGCTTTGAGAAAAACCCATCGCTGGAAAACACCAGAATGGGCAACGCAAAGCGGGACGGACGTGGTGAGGGGCACGGGGACATCGCTGCCCACCAACCACCCCCCTCCCACGGGTACCCTCTGTCACCCGTGCCGCGAGAAGCTCTTCTTGTCGCCTCGGCCTGAAGTTCGGGTTCGTTTGTGCTGCAGGAGAAGTTATTTCTGGCAGCGAGCTGAGCCCTGGTGGTTCTTACGTGTTCAGAGCATTATGCAAGGTTTAAGGGATATATTTTAGGAGGAGCTGCCTTGCAAGTTTGGCAAAGGGCCTTTGGAGATGGCAGGTGCTCTGCAAGGCTCCAGGGATGCTGGTTGTGCCAAAATCCATACCGATACCTCTATCAGGGGCCAAGGGGCTTTGGAGATGGCAAGTGCTCTGCAGGGCTCCAGGGATGCTGGTTATGCCAAAATCCATACCAATACCTCTCTCAGGGGCAAAGGGCCCTTGGAGATGGCAAATGATCTGCAGGGCTCCAGGGATGCTCGTTATGCCAGAATCCACGGCTGCATCTCTTAGCAGCTTCAGCTGCAGAGTGGTCCTAGAGCATCCTTTTCCCTGGCCTCCTCTCCAGGGTTTTGGAGGCGACAGTGTTGCTCGTTCACGTTGTTCTCTTCGTACGTAGTCCTCAAGTTGCTGCTAGAGCTGAATAGTCAAGCTCCTTCGGTTCACAGCCTGCAAAAACATCTCCCTGCTCAATGTCTTAAATACCGGCCCCATCAATCCCACCCTGGATCAGAGGAGGTTGTGCAGGACCAGCAAGATAGGGGTTTTTTTTCCACCCAGGAGTAATTCTTACACAATCGAGCAGTGCTGCATGCCCGTGCAGGGCAGGCTCTGATTGCAGGATGAGGCACACGCATCTCCAAGCTCCCTAAACCGGATTGAGTTTGGAACATCCAGTTTCCGTATAGAAAGGAAAAGGGAATCATGAGCAGAGCAGGAATTTGCTGCCCTTCCTTTCTTTCCCGTGTCCTGTTACTGTGCGCTTACTGATGCATTGGGTTAATCCTGCAAAAACCTGAGGTGCAGGGGACAAATATCTTTTCTCCGAGAGGGGGAATTGATGCAGTGTGGGCTGTGCGTGACAGTTCGGCACCTCCTAACTTCCCTTCCCCAGTTCCTCCCCCAGTTCTGTGCCCCTTTGCTAGGTTGGAGCTGATGGTTGAGCCACGTGTTGCTGCAAAACTGAGTCTTCAACCCTGTCAGTGGTTTCTGGGTGTCATCTGCTGGCATAGTACAGGGTGACCATGTAGAGGAGCTCAGAAGGGCTTACAGGGCTCTTCTCTGGGCCAGGAGGTGCAACTTGTCTTGTTGCTCAGTTTCCCCTCATCTCTCTTGATCCTTTAGACAGCTCTCCAGGCTTAAATGCCTCTCAGGGTTAGAATGATGGTATGGTTTGGGTTGGAAGGGACCTCAAAGCCCATCCAGTCCCACCCCTGCCATGGGCAGGGACACCTCCCACTGGATCAGGGGCTCCAAGCCCCATCCAACCTGGCCTTGAACCCCTCCAGGGATGGGACAGCCACCGCTGCTCTGGGCAACCTGGGTCAAGACCTCCCCACCCTCACAGCAAACCCTTCCAACCCAAACCATCTATGATGAGGAGCCTCTTGGATCGAGGCATGCCGTGTGTCTGTCTGCAAGACCGTCTGTCTGCACCAAACCGCATCTGAGAGCAGCCCAGCCTCCCTGGAGCATCCTGACCATTCCACCTCACAGCTCAAGTACGGAGAGGGCACTTTATTTCCTACATGTCCACACTGGAGAGATCTGCAGAGGCTACCAGTGAGGCACTGCTTCAAAATTAAGCTCTTAGCCGGCTTTTGCTCGCTGATGCATGCTAGACACCAGCTCGCTGTCTGATGCTGCACTCTAGTTGGGGTTGGAGCCTGTAGCAATCACTGAGTCATTGCTCTGTCTCTTCTTCCCCCTTTGCAGAGCTCGTTTTTACCATGTGTCTGTGTTGGAGCTGCTGCCTGGGGTGTTCCCCCTCCCTCCAGACCGTCTGACGGCAGCCAGCGCCAGCCCCGTGCTTGCAGAACCATCCATCGCCTCCATGGGGTTGTTGGGCTGGTGTAAAGTGAGCTGGGGAGAGAGGTTTTGCGAAGCAAAAAGGAAAGCAAATGATCTGTTAGGCTTAATAGTCATGAGGTGTCTCAGCATCAGGCTCTGTGTTCAAAGCTGGTTGCCTTTAACAAGTCCTGGTCATCCTCGTTGCTGCCAGTGGCTGGAGAGGAACAAGATGAAGGAAGTTCCCGGTGCCTGTGGGCTGCTGATAGGGGATGGAAAAAGCAGAGTGAAACACAACGGATGCGAGGGGGGTTGTAGAGTTACGGGAAGGCTGGGGACAGCTCCGGGCATGCCGAGGTGGCTCCTGTGCTGGAAAGAATCATAGAATNTGTCCCCTGTCCCTTGGGAGAAGAGCCCAGCTCCCTCCTCTCCACAACCTCCTTTCAGGTAGTTGTAGAGAGCAATGAGGTCTCCCCTCAGCCTCCTCTTCTCCAGGCTAAACACCCCCAGCTCTCTCAGCTGCTCCTCATAAGAGCAGAGATGATTTCAGAATTGCCTGAGATACATTTTTAGAGGCTGGCAGCTGCTGGCTGGCAGCATGACTTGGGTGCTGAAACAGTTGGGTGCTTTTCAAAAGCTTTTACCAGCCCACATCCCTCATCTGAAAGTGGAGCTTCTGGAGGGGCCACCCTAGAGCTCTTAGGGAGACCTGCAAGTCAGGGGCTTGAGGATTCCTAAGGTCGAGGGGTAATAAGCAGGGTAGGAAAGGCATGGTTTAGTGATTGATAGGAATGGTTGGACTTGATGATCCTGTGGGTCTCTTCCAACCTGATGATTCTATGATTCTATGAAACCGATTGTGGTGGTGGCACAAGATGCAGGAACTGGATTTTGAGACCAGAGCAAAGCCACCAGCATGGGGACGCCACTGCCAGTGCCACCTGCGAGGCCTGGAAAAGGGACAGTGGAGAATCGTTTGAAGATGTGCATCACCCAGCCTTCGTCATCATGTTGGAAGGACACGTATCTGACGTACGGGATGAGCGTGCTGGAGGTTGTCTCTGTTCCCTTGTGCCACCGCACGGCTGGCTTCTCCTGCTCACCAGGCAGGAGACAGGGGACAGCCATCAGCAAAGCTTGGCTGGTGAGAAGGGCTGCCAAAGGTGTCCTGAGCTGTTCCAGCTGGATCTGTGGGACTGGTTGATGCGGTTTCCTTCCCTGAGCCAGAGGGAAATGTTTGTCTTACAACCTGCCAGATCACAAGCGGCAACCCCGGCTTATTTCATGCAGGGGCTGCAGATACTGAGGTGGGATGTGGTCTGGGATCACACCATACATTCCCCATTTGGGTTGGTGAGCTGGTGGCTGTTCTGCAGGGGAATTGAGGCTCCATGAAGAACTGTCAGGAAAGGGGGTTGGAACACTGGTGCTGCAAAAAGTTGAATTGTCATAATAATGAATCTAAACAGCCATTTCTAATGCTGACTTGTTGCACTTGTGCTTCCTTATTGGAGAAAGATCCAAACTGCAGTTCCCCTTTCTGTCTGTTTTGCCATCTGAGAAAGAGCAGCCACAGCATTTTTCTTCCTCTCAGGTCTGCCCGTTGCTGGTGTGTGAGCACAAACCCACCCAAACTGGTCCCTCCATGGATGTGAGAAATCCATTAGATTAATTAGAGCTGGAAGGGTGAAAGATTCCTGCTGTGAAACATGGGAGGGTGATGGAGTGGGAAAAACCAAACCTGCCTGTAATCACAATCTGTACCTCCCCGGTGAGTTTTAATGGCCATTAAAGCAGAATTATGCTTGGTTTGCAGCCACGGATTTGTCCCTATGGGAATCTGGTCGCCTGCAGCAGTACCCACGTCACTGCTCTGTGTTCTGGACCCAGAGGCCACTCAGGAGCCAAAGCCGAACTTTCATCCCTCATTGCTCTCGCCAACTACCTGAAAGGAGGTTGTGGAGAGGAGGGAGCTGGGCTCTTCTCCCAAGGGACAGGGGACACGACGAGAGGGAATGGCCTCAAGCTCCTCCAAGGGAGGTTCAGGCTGAACATTAGGANCCGATAGGTGCTTGTCTTACAGGAACATGCTGTGATGTTCTCTCTCCCCTGAGACCTCCAATAGAAGAGGTTTGTGGGGCAGGAGCAGAACATAGAATCATAGAATCACCAGGTTGGAGAACACCTACTGGATTATCGAGTCAAACCACAAACCATATTTCACCTGTTGGTTTCATGTTCTTCATCCCAAATAGCCTGGGCACTCAACTATAGCTTATCCGTGATCTCCAAAGGTGCTGGAGTTCCCTTGGGAATCGGTGGGATGGAGAATGGGTCTTTTGCCTCCAATTAGAGTCCTTTGAGGTCTGGGAATTCCACGTGGGAGAAGGGGAACCTGGGTGGTGGTGGAGGGAAGATAAGGTCTTTCTTTAGGTTATGAGCATATAAACCTGGAGCACTTAGGGACTGGAGCCCTGCTCCTGCCGAAGAGGGACAGACATCTCAATGGCACTTGGATAAACCAGAAGCTTGTTAGGCTTGCAAAAGAATATTTAATTAACATAGTCCTTTCCCTTTTCCCTTCTGCGAGCCCCGAGGTTTGGCTGTAGGCTGTGGAGATGACGGGGGCTGTAGAGACTGTCCCAGGGTCAGTCCTTCACGTGAGCATCATCAGAGCTGGGGTTACTGAGACAGGGAACTTCAAAGTAAGCATTAATGCAGATGAGTTACTGCAGCTGTCTCATAAATGTTTGATTTCTTTTTTTCCCCCCGTCTCTTTTGAATCCTCAAGTCTTAGTTTGTTCAATAAAAACTGAAATCCATCTGGAGCACTCTATGAAAACACAGCCTTGCTGAGCAGAGCCGGAGCTGGTTACATCTCCCCTGCACCGTCTCCGCTGGGCTCCCTGTGTTGTTGGTGGTTTCTTCTCACCCTCAGGGCTCAAAGCTGCAGGCGCAGGTTTGATAACAGCCTTGCTGGTTTGAATTCTGGGCTGAGCACCTTCAGGGGGAGCGGCAGAGGAGCAAGGAAGTTGTGGTGATGGTTTAATTTAACCTGGACCAGTTATCAATGCTCGGTCCTTTCACTTCATGGTGCTGGCCGATAGACCGCCTTGGGCAAGCTGTGTGATTGCCATCTGTCCTACTTGGTGTTTGATATCTTGCTTATCTCTCTGATTTTCCAGCGTCTTCCAGTTGTGTGTTAATTGAGGGGTAGCTATCTTGTCATGCTTTGTTCTTCTGCTCTTTCCTCGGGCACAAGAACCCTGCTTGGGAAGGAAGAAATGAAATCACGAGCTCTACAGACGGGCATGCACACACACGTTGCTGCTTGTTTGATCATTGCTTGGAGTGGAGTAGTGAGAACAAATTTGGTGGTGTCACCGTCGCTGATGTGTCGCCGTCGGTCGTACGTCACCCCAAGACGGCGTTGCCAACAGGTCAAAGCGGGGGATATTGTCCTGCTCTGCTCCTGCAGCTCCACCGTTAGCACTGGGTGCAGGTTTGAGCGGCACTGAATAAAAAGGGTCTAAAGCTACTGGACAGTATCCAGAGGAGGGCACGGTGTTGGTGAAGAGTTCAGAGTGGATGAAATCACTTGGTCTGTGCAGCCTGGAGACTGAGGGGAGACCTCACTGTGGTCAGCACCTGCGCCTCCTCCTCCCTTGTGGAAAAGCTCTTCTCTCTGGACCCAAGGGGACAGCAGGAAGATGCCAGGGGGAATTAGGCTGGACATTGGAGCAGGTTCTTCCCCCAGAGGGTGATGAGGCACTGGAACAGCTCCCAGGGAAGCAGTCACAGCTCCAAGCCTGACAATATTCCAGAATTATATGGCCAGCACCCTCAGCCACATGATGTGAATGTCGGGTTTGNATGGTCAGCACCTGCTCCTCCTCCCTTGTGGAAAAACTCTTCTCTCTGGACCCAAGGGGACAGCAGGAAGATGCCAGAGGCGGTTTAGGTTGGACATTGGAGCAGATTCTTCCCCCAGAGGGTGGTGAGGCACTGGAACAGCTCCCAGGGAAGCAGTCACAGCACTGAGCCTGACAATCTTCCAGAAGTATACGGCCAACACCCTCAGCCACATGGTGCGAATTTTGGGTTTGTCCTGTGCAGGGTCAAGAATTGGACTTGATGGTCCTTGTGGGTCCCTTTCAGCTCAGGTCAGTCTGTGATTCTATGATCCCGTGGCTTGGGGATCCTTCCCAGCAGCGCCTCTCCCACCCCTGTGATGGATTTGATAGGGATAGAAGGTTCGTTTGAAGTCAGGGTGATGTTTTCTGACCCCTGAGTGGAAGGTTGGAGAATGCAAAGTTTCTTTTGTAATAGGAAGAGAGCAAATGCGTTTCCTTGAGTTGCCCTGGAATAACTCATAAACGTCATAGCGTCAATGGACTTTGTCTCCAGAAAGTCGCAATACAATCAGCCTTGAGGGACGGCTCTTAAATTCCACTTAATTGAGGATGCTGGGGGGGAAAAATAATTCCTTGCTCTCCATCAAGCCTGCAAGACGCACATTTGCAGAACCCAACTCCTTTTTGAAGCGGGTTTTGTTTCAGTGTCTGGAATTATCCTGCATTTCAGAGTCACAACATGCTAAATCTTAATGATGTATTTGGCGAGGAGGCATCTTCCCAGGCTGCTGCTGGTGATTTGAACAGCGCAAATGCCATGATCCCGGACTTAAGCACACACAGGCCTTTAAAGAGAAGAGCTGGTGTACCCAGCCCTGCTAGTGCCTCAGTTTCCCTTGGGAGTGCTTTTCCCACGGCAACCTCGGGAGCTTCTGCTCCCAGGAGTTCTTCTGTTAGCCTGGGTGGGTGTGAAACAGCATCGCCTGCATCCCAGCTGAGGGATAAAGGCTTTACAAGCATCCAGCAAAGACGGTTCTCCATTCCCCAGATCTCCTGCTGCTGCAGTTACCCATGGGGGTCTCTGCGCGCTGGCAGCTCCTGCCAAAACCTGCAGAAGAGACAAAGGTGACTTGGTGCTCCCTTTGGCTCTCGACTCGCCGCCAGTGTGTGCTGCGAGGGGTGTTGCTTTGTCTGGCTTTGCAAAGCCCGGTAGTAATCAGTGATAATTGCAATTACCTCCTCCCTCCCGTCAGAGTGGAGACCAACAGGTTATTTCCTGAAAAGCTTTTGTTTGTCCTTCCTGCTTGTGTTCCTGGGAGGAAATCTGCCCTTCCTGGGAAGGGCGATTGGCATTGCTCTGCCTGGGGAGTTTGTCTGTGGTCACCTCGGGCTGGTGCAGCTTTAACTCTTCCCAAGGCTTTGAGGACCAGCAGGAACCACACGTTAAATGCTGCACCGTGTGGTTGAGGGCACAGAACTGGGAGAACAAATGGAGCCTTATTTTTGGTGACCAGGTATTGTGTCTTCATGTCTCCTTGAGTACCTTCTGCACCAGAGCAATTCAGGATCTGCATTAAATAGCATAAAGTTTAGAGTCGTAGAGGGGTTTAGGTTGGAAGGGACCTCAAAGCCCATCCAGTTCCACCCCTGCCCTGGGCAGGGACACCTCCTACTGGATCAGGGGCTCCAAGCCCCATCCAACCTGGCCTTGAACCCCTCCAGGGATGGGGCAGACACTGCTTCTTTGGGCAACCTGTTCCAGGGCCTCCCCACTCTCACAGCAAAATATTTCTTCCTAAGATCTCATCTCTCCTCTTTCAGCTGAAAACTGTCCACCTCATCCTCTTCTTGTACTCCCTGATCAAAAGCCCTTCCCCAGCTTCCCTGGAGCCCCTTTCAGTCCTGGAAGGTCTCCCCAGAGCCTTCTCTTCTCCAGGCTGGCCAAGCCCAGCTCTCTCAGCCCGTCCTTTAGCTTTGCACCATGCAGGAAGTTTCTCAGAGGGGTTTATTGTAGAAATCCCCCAGCTGGAGGCAGATGTGCTGTGCTGACCCCTCCTAGCTCAGCTATTCATGGCATCTAGTGCGTCTTACGACAGCAGGAACCATCTGGGAAGAGCCTGGCTGGTGAGTGGTTATGTTTAGCTCCTGGCCCCTTTCCCTGGAGCATAAGCAGTTCTTCTAGACTTTCTTTTATTAGGCTTCCTCAAAACATTCCAGTCCAGCTGCTGTCACTTTTCTGATGCTTTTGAAGGATAGAAATCCAAATGAGGATGCTCTTGCCCTGTAGAGAACTCAAGTTTTCTGGGTAAATGAGCTGTGCCAGGGAGAGCCCAGCCCTGCTGGCTTGGCTGCAAGATTCACCCACCCAGAGCTGGTGGAGAGGAGTCAAAATGAATCTTTGAGCAACAGCAGCGGAGATTTCCATGGCAGTTTGTCCCCGTGTGCCTCTGTGCCTGCGTGCCTGGTTCCTGCTGGGTCAATGGCACAAGCTGGTACATTCGCCCCGTCCCGCCTTAGAAAAACTGCGTGTGTGGAGCACGCCTGAAGGCTTTAAACAGGTTTGCTAATCTCCCCTTGTGGTTTGGGAGCGGCCTCGTACCGTGCCCGTTAGAGGAATGTAGTCACCAAGTCAGCGGGGAACGGGGTTACCGGAGTTCCCTGAAGTCACTGGAGGTGTTTAATAGGCAGCTTGGCACGTAGCACCAAACCCTTAAATGGTTTCTCCAAGCTCCTCTGTTGGGATTGGCAGCATCTCCTTGTGGGGAAGCTCTGGAGCTGGAGAGAGGTGGAGGAGAGTTGTGCTCCTCACAGCTGCGCACAGCTGGAGCTGGAAGAGGTTTCTTCAAGACAGGATGGAACCAAGCCTTGAGGCTTCCCAAGCCATCGCTGCTTGTTCCAGCACCATCTCCAGTTGGCTCCATGGTTTCCTCCCTGTTTTAAATGCCGTAGCTGTTGGGTGACAGTCCAGGGTGCCGTGGGTTTCTTGATCTTTGATAGCAATTAGGTCTTTCTCAATATCTGCTTTTCCTTGCGAGTGTCCTTGGCTTTTCTTCTGATTTGAAGGAGAAGCTTTATCTAAACATAGAAGTGGAAATTGGGAGCTGCTGTGTTCTCAGCCAGCACTCACACCATTCACTGGGGGACTTGGGCAAGTCCATTTAATGTCTTTTGTCTCTCATTTCCTTTTTACAGCTGGGAGGAAATTAATACCAGCTCTATAAAAGACTCCCAATTGATCTGTTAATTTCTTGTGAGTGCTTCGGAGATAAAATGAGGGTACGTGCCTTTGCGGCATCAGTTCTCCCTGCTCGTGAAAAAAAAATACACATTCAAGCATTTCTTCCGAACGTTACGGCCACGCCTGGACACCTTCTTCTCCCGGGAGGCTGATGCTGTCCTTCTGGTGGATTCACCATCACTTTCAGCCCCGCTGAGGTGATGTTGGGCAAGTGGGAAGCTGTAATCCCTTCCTAGCCTGGTTGGAGAGGGATGTTGGTCCCAGAAGGCAGCAATTGAGGTTGAGTCCCCATCCCTGGAGATGTTTAAAAGGCGGGTAGATGAGGTGCTTGGGGACGTGGTTTAGTAGTGGGCAGGTGTAGCTGGAGTCGATGATCCCAAAGTCTTTTCCGACCTTATGATTCTATGATTCTGTTGTGCTGATCACCTCCTGGAACATGAGCCCTTGAGGACATCCCAGCGTGGATGCTGGGACCCTGCTGGCACGGGTTCAGGCTTAGGTTTAGGAACCAGCCACAGCCACACCACTTGCTTTTTGTTACACATGGGAACATGCAGACAAACTGCTGTGAAGGATATGAAGGGGAAAAAATGGGCTTTTTGCGACTTGCCTGTGAGTCGCCAGCTGAATCTGGGGCAGGTGAGTTGTGGAGGCAGCAATTGCTCCTGCCCTCCCTGCAACCTGGACCTTCTCTGCTTCTCCTGGACACGGGTCTCCTCTTGCAGTGGATGCCCAGGTCAGGGTGAGCTCTGGAAGGAGATTCTGATTCCTAAACTGAAGCCTAATCTGAAGCTAAGCGTAAGGAGAGTGAAAGCACCAGCTGGAGTGGTGCAGACAGGGAGCAGGATGAGGCCCTTTCTCGCTGATAGATGCCAGCGCCACAATTAGAGTTTGCTGCAAGCTGCTCCATGCAGCACAGCAGAGCCAACTGTTTCGTTTGGGTTGATCTTAATTAATCAGTGTAGCTTTTCGAGTTGGAGGGTGGAGGATTAGGCAGCGTTGGGGCTGTCGCTGCCTCGCCTGCCTGTCCAGACCATCTAGGTCAGGGCAGGGAGGTTTAATTGGAGGAGGAATTGCTGCCGGCGCTTGTCTGCGAAGCTGCAGGCTCAGCGGCGCAAACGTTCGCTGTCTGCTCTGCAGAGCTGCAGGGAATGGTTTGGTATTTGATAGGGATGGTTGGACTTGATGAGCCGGTGGGTCTTTTCCAACCTGGTGATTCTATGATCCTATAGTTCTATGATTCTATAAATGGTGCTTGTTGGACCATGCCAAGGTCTCAAATTGCTTCCCTGAGCTGTACGACACCAGGTGCTTGGGAAGAGAGGGGGAAACAGCCCCTTTGGGTGGGGAGCAGCTGAGCATTTAAACCTCAATGCAAGGAGCAGCCCCTGCACCCCCAGCTGAGTAAGATGCTGAGCCCCAAGGTCTTTCCTTGTTATAGCTGAAGTTCTGGTCTGCGTAAACAGCTTGTTTGTACGTGTGTACAGCAGCTTTTTCTGCAAGGGGGTCCGCCCATCCTGGCAGGCTGATATCCAGGGTGCCTGTGGATGATTCAGAGCTCTCCTGCGTGCCTGGGATCCTCGAGTCCTCCTCCCGCTTTGCAGCACTGCAGCGCTGCCACCCAGGTCCCGCCACGCCGGCGTTTCACTTGGCTGCAGCGCAGCAGCATCCTCCTCCCCTGCCACCTTCCAGTGGGGCTCCGGGCAGAGAAAACGAGTTTCCCCTTTGCCAAGGGGAGCGTTTTGCTTCTTGGGGTGTGGGGGTTGTGTCAGGGCAGGTAGGTAGCTGGGCTCATCTGCATGCAGCTCGTGACTCCAACTGCTGCAGGATGCGGTGACGCCTTTGGTTGTTCCCCAGGCTGCTCATCTTCTTGAGACCTTTCTGCATCTCCAAAGCCAACCTTACGTTAAAGGGACGACCTTCAGGTTTTCTGGCAGTGCTGTCATCACCTGCGGCTTTTTCTCTGCTCGTGTTGCCCACGGCTAGGAGGGGGCTGCTGCGTTCACAGGGTGTGTCCAGGTTGCAGTGGTGACTGCCCCATCCCTGGAGGGGGTCAAGGCCAGGTTGGATGGGGCTGGGAGCCCCTGATCCAGCGGGAGGTGTCCCTGCCCATGGCAGGGGTGGAACTGGATGGGCTTTGAGGTCCTTTCCAACCCAAACCACTCTATGATTCTATGATTCTTACCTGATGTTGCTCAGGTTACCTGAGCTGTTGGACCATGCTGAGGTCTCAGAGGGCTTCCCTGAGCTGTACCAAGGAGGTGCTTGGGAAGAGAAGGAGACACAGCCCCTTTGGGGCTATTGCTGCCTGCACGAGGGCTTGTGGGCAAGGTAGCTCAGCTTCTCACCCTCTGGGCTCCCAGCCATGTGGTGCCAGTGGCCAGTGTGAGGGGCAGAGGAGCGGTACCTGCCTGCTCACCCTCCCAGTCTCTGCCGCGGGGGTTGGTTCAACAACAGGTCTGACCTGTTCCAGTGTTCACCAGTCCCTGTGGCCAGTTGCTCATCCTAGCAGCTAAAATGCACAAAATGGCTCTCAGGAGCTGCTTTCTGAAGGGCTCCAGGCGTGAAATCACACAGCCTTATACCCCAAACCAGCCCTGCCCTCTCCTTGTTCATTGACTTTGCTGAGTGTCAGAGCAGCATCGCTCCTGCTGATGCTCTGGCATCCATCCTGCACGTGCACAGGGCATGGGGAGCTCTCAGCATCTTCATGACGATGAAGGCTCTGGCTGCAGCTATTTCTCTCTTTATCCTCTTCTGGAGCATGGACATTGCTCCCCGAAGGTCGTCAAGGGACAGTGAGATCTGGGAAAAACAAGAGTGGATCTGCCCTCTCCAGCCACCTCGGGGCTGCAGGACATCTAACTTGTCTCCCCTCGCATCGGAGGATTTATTCAGGATCTGCCAGTGGGAACTGGTTCCAAACTGCTGTGACTGGGAAATCACCAGACGTTGCAGAGATGTGGAGAGACGGGCTGCCCTTTGCCTGGGATGAAGGACTCTTCCCCGATGCTTTTGCAAACGTGGCTGTACTTGAAGGGCTCGACCAAGCCACTTTGCATGAGTCCTTCCAAGGTCTATGAGGGCCAGCCCAGTCGCTGTTGCAGACCAGCTAAGCAGCAGCAAGGCTGCTACCTGACAGTGTCTGCTTTTTGTTCTGTAGCTTGCAGGTTTTGACTCATTCGTGGGCTGGTGCGACGCTATCAACACTGTTCTTATCTTCTGCTAAGCAGGCAGGTACCGGGCAGGTCACCTTCTCATGCACACTCGCCTCGCCGTGGGCGTTGAGACTGAATACACGAGATTGAGTGAGCTGCAGGCTGTACCAGGCGGCTCTTGATCTCCTATTGCACGAATCCCTTTCCATTTGCACCTGGTTTGTTTGAGTACGGGGGGGAGAGAAGGAAAACAAGGGGCATCAGCTGCGAAGTGGGACCCAGCTGTTTGAGCAAGGTTTGTAGGCAAGGACGAGGGTAACGTCACACCGAAAGAAAATAAAAGCTGTACCTTTGGCAACTAGCAACGGGTCTTAATGGTTATCGACAGCAGCAACGTGACTTGTAGGGGTGTTGTGTGCAACCCAGCTGGGAACCGAGGTCTGGGAGTTGGTCAGGATCCCAGCTGGGCTGTGCCAGGCACCTTGTGGTGGGGTGGATGGACCCTGCAGGGTCCCAGCCTGGGCTCTGTGGGGCAAGGAACGTGGCCGTGGCGCTTCTGAGCTGGCAGAGCTCTGCAGTGTGGCTTGGAGCTTCATCCCATGTGGATGCGCCCTGCTCCAAGCAGGCTAAGTAGATGTACTCAATCCTTACTTCATACACAAGTCTGGAGGCTGCAAGGCAGTGCTGGGTGCTCGGGGATATTAACCCGTGTCCTGAGCAGCCACGAGTGGCTGGGGGTGCAGAATAATGATCCCTGAAATTAAGGCTGGATATGTCTTGATTTTCCCTTCTCTCCCCGCGCTTGCTTTGTGCACCAAGCCCGCAGCAAGGTTTGGGTGGGCACCGGCTCTGCACCCTGTGTGGTATCTGCATTAACTCAGTGAGTCACAAAAAGCAGTAAAAATTAATTGCTTTCCCGGTTCTTGGCTTTTCTTTGTAATTAGCAACCAGAAAATAATGAGGCTTGAATGAAACATTTGGGTTTATGTTGAGGAAATTGTTTTGCTTAGGAGCTTTTTCTGTACCTCTGTCTTTAAAACAAAGAAAAAGTCAACTTCTAACCACAAAATGTCAGTTTGGAGTGGAAAATCCAAGCTTTTCCATTGGCCAACAGGTCAAGAGAGGGGATTGTGCCCCTCTGTTCTACTTTTATGAGACTCCACCTGGAGTCCTGTGTCCAGTTCTGGAATCCTCAACATAAGAAGGAGATGGAACTGTTAGAATGGGTCCAGAGGAGGCCAAGGAGATGGTGCAAGAACTGGAGCACCTCTTGAATGAGGACAGACTGAGAGAGTTGGGGTTGTTCAGCCTGGAGGAGAAAAGGCTCTGGTGAGATCTTAGAGTAGCTTCCAGGACTGGAAGGGGCTCTGGGAAATTAGGGGAGGGGCTCCTGATCAGGGAGGGCAGGGATAGGACAAGGAGGAATGGGTTTGGGCTGCAAGAGGGGAGATTGAGATGA
>WAAB01021667.1:0-20826 GCA_013389865.1 Piaya cayana | reverse complement strand
GCTCCACCAGGGGAGGGTCAGGCTGGACATAAGGAAAAAATTTTTCATGGAAAAGGTCATTGGGCACTGACAGAGGCTGCCCAGGGAGGGGGTTAAGTCACCTTCCCTGGAGGGGTTTAAGGGACGGTTGGATGAGGTGCTGAGGGACATGGGTTAGTGATTGATGGGAATGGTTGGACTCGATGATCTGGTGGATCTTTTCCAACCTGGTGATTCTATGATTCTGTGATCTGGGGTCAGGGGGGCTGATGATGCAAGGGACCCTGGGTTTGGCAGGAATGGGGAAAGACAAGCCTTGGCTCTGTGCTTGCTGGAGGAGAGCAGCAGCCTTCCCATCCCAAAGGGTGGGAGCAGCAAGAGGTTCTGGCTGCAGCCCAGAAGCCAGGTGATGGCCAACTGCCATAGGATTATAGATGGGTTGGAAAAGACCTCAAAGCCCATCCAGTTCCATCCCTGCCATGGACAGAGACGCCTCCCACTGGATCAGGGGCTCCAAGCCCCATCCAACCTGCCCTTGAAGCCCTCCAGGGATGGGGAAGCCACCACTGCTCTGAGCAACCTGTTCCAGGGCCTCCCCACCCTCAGCATGAAGAATTTCTTCATGACGTCTAATCCAAATCTTCCCCCTTCCAATTTAAAGCCATTCCCGCTCATCATGTCACTATAGGTCCTTGTAAAAAGTCCCTCCCCAAGGAGCATCCCAGGCATGGAGGGGAAAGCAGGAGCAGGCAGCAATCCCAGCTGCTGCCCAAGCATCTCACCCACCCCACGTGCCAGGGCACATCACATGCGGAGCCTCTCTTGATTTCAGTCATCCCTTTAAGGCACGAACTCACCAAACCGAGGCATTTCCAGGATATTCCTCTTTCTGTCTTAAAGAGTGAGTAACTTTTTTTAATGAGGGCCAACTAATGATCCCTCCAGGGATGGTCCGTCACTGCTGAGCAACTGCCAAAGCACACACAGCATCAAGGCTGGGGAATGGATGTGTCCCAGCAAGAGCCCTCAACGTCATAGTCCTGGTAGTGATGAATTTTCCCCGTGTGCAGTCCCCCCCTGTACCCTCCTTGGTCCACAGCTCCCCTCTGTCCATCCCAAAGCACATTAAAGCCACAGCAACCTCCCAGCAGGGAAGGGGGCTCCTGGAAAGCTGAGGAGGGGCTCTTGATCAGGGAGGGCAGGGAGAGGACAAGGGGAATGGTTTAAAGATGAAAGAGGGAAGAGAGAGATGAGATCTTAGGAAGAAATGTTTTGCTGTGAGGGTGGGGAGGCCCTGGCCCAGGTTTCCCAGAGCAGTGGTGGCTGCCCCATCCCTGGAGGGGTTCAAGGGCAGGTTGGATGGGGCTTGGAGCCCCTGATCCAGTGGGAGGTGTCCCTGCCCATGGCAGGGGTGGAACTGGATGGGCTTTGAGGTCCCTCCCAACCCAAACCAGTCCAAGATTCTCTGATTCTATGACAGGGAGAATAGTGAGACCACGTTGTTCTCTCACAAGTGTGGCAAGGCTTTTATCCCCTTCCTCAAAATTCCCAACGATAGGGATTAAAGAGCTACTGCCTCTGCAGCCAGGGAAGCTGGGCTCCCCGTGCCTCAGTTTCCCTCTGCAAGGCCCAGTAAGAAGCCACGGTTTGCATTTGGTAGCAGGAGGATGGATGGCCCCATGGCCTCACACCAGTGCAGAAGTGAGGATAAAGACCCTTGAGGAAAGGCCATGAAATCACCCCCAGTGCCACCAGCTCAGGGCTCAGCAGCCACCCAAATCATAGAGTCACAGGATCATAGAATCACCAGGTTGGAAAAGACCCTCTGGATCATTGAGTCCAGCCATTCCCATCAATCACTAAACCATGTCCCTCAGCACCTCGTCCACCCGTCCTTTAAACCCCTCCAGGGAAGGTGACTCAACTCCCTCCCTGGGCAGCCTCTGCCACTGCCCAATCACCCTCTCTGTGAAAATCTTTTCCTAATGTCCAGCCTGAACCTCCCCTGGTGGAGCTTGAGGCCATTCCCTCTCGTCCTGTCCCCTGTCCCTTGGCAGAAGAGCCCAGCTCCCTCCTCTCCACAGCCTCCTTTCAGGTAGTTGCAGAGATCAATGAGGTCTCCCCTCAGCCTCCTCCAGGATAAACACCTCCAGCTCTCTCAGCTGCTCCTCTTCTTCTCCAGCCCCTTCACCAGCTTCGTTGCTCTTCTCTGGACTCACTCCAGCCCCTCAACAACCTTCTTGTGGTGAGGGGCCCACAACTGAACACAGGATTCGAGGAGCAGCCTCACTGGTGCTGAGTCCAGAGGGAGAAGAACCTCTCTGGCCCTGCTGGTCACACTGTTTCTGATCCAAGCCAAGATGCCACTGGCCTTCTTGGCCACCTGGGAGCTCATGGCCAGGTCTCAGCTTTCGCAAGTGGAGCAGCCAGCATGACATTGCCGAGCCGCTGGCAGGTGATGGGACAGGGTGTGCCAGAGCTGCCACCTCCTCCAGCCATGCTCGTCTGTCACCCGGGGCCCGAAAATCCAAAGTGAAGGGCCCAGCTGCGTTCTCTGCCAGGTTCAAATTAGTGGCCTTGAGGTGGGTCATCCCTTGCCACATCTGTAAAAGCACAAGTCACGTCAAGCAAAACAGCACATTATGTCACCGGGAAACCACCCAGCTGGGACACACAGGTCGCTGCTGATGCCACAGGGATCTGGGGGACGAGGACCTCCCCAGGCGATGAGACCTGGAGTAGTTTCAAGGGGGCAGCTCAGTCCCAGCACAGTTTTGGGGGCTCCCCCTCCCCGTGCCCCAGAGGTGCCGTGTCGCCACCACGCTCCCCGGGCAACATTTTACAGCAGCCGAAGAGGTGACAGGTCCCATTCCTTGGATCTGTGTCACCCGCAGTAATAACACCCTGCGCTCCCTTTCATGTCAGCACCTCCAAGGGAGCCTTCTCCGGGATGAGAGTGTCCCAGCGTCATCACTTAGCATTAATTCCAGGAGGCAACTGGGGATGTGGCAACAGCTGGGGATGCTGGATGGTGATATCGGGATCCTTGGCTGAGAACAGAGCTGCAACAGCCCTTGTGCCAAGCAGTGAATGTGGGTGCTCATCCTCATGGAGTGGGTTGGGTTGGAAGGGACCTCAAAGCCCATCCAGTCCCACCCCTGCCATGGGCAGGGACACCTCCCACTGGATCAGGGGCTCCAAGCTCCATCCAACCTGACCTTGAACCCCTCCAGGGATGAGGCAGCCACCACTGCTCTGGGCAACCTGGGCCAGGGCCTCCCCACCCTCACAGCAAAACATTTCTTCCTAAGATCTCATCTCAATCTCCCCTCTTTCAGCTGAAAACCATTCCCCTCATCCCATCCCTGCTCTCCCTGATCCAGAGCCCCTCCCCAGCTTTCCTGAAGCCCCTTTAATTGTGCTCACAATGCTGAATTTGGCCTTGCCAAGGCTTCTTGGAGCCACAGAGTCAACCAGTGGCACAGCCTGGGGACACATGTGTCCCAGCAGTGAGGACCCAGCGGTGGCACCTCTGGGATGGGCTGAGTGGGAGCGAGCAGGGCTTGATGTGGATGTGAGCGACCGGGAGGTGTCCCGGAGTGGTGTTTGCCGAGGGAGGCTTTGGACACAAGGCAATGAAAGGACTCCACCTCCTAAACCCACAGCAGGCGTGGGGAGGCAAGACATGAGTGGGGATGGCAGCGTGGGGACAGTGATGGGTGGACAGTGGCACTTGTGCATGGGACAGTGCACAGGGATGGAGCGAGTCCAGAGAATAGCAACGAAGCTGGGGAAGGGGCTAGAGAACAAGAGGAGCAGCTGAGAGAGCTGGGGGTGTTTAGCCTGGAGAAGAGGAGGCTGAGGGGAGACCTCATTGCTCTCTGCAACTACCTGAAAGGAGGTTGTGGAGAGGAGAGAGTTGGGCTCTTCTGCCAAGGGACAGGGGACAGGACGAGAGGGAATGGCCTCAAGCTCCACCAGGGGAGGTTCAGGCTGGACATTAGGGAAAAAAATTTCACAGAGAGGGTGATTGGGCAGTGGCAGAGGTTGCCCAGGGAGGGAGTTGATTAACCTTCCCTGGAGGGGTTTAAGGGACGGGTGGACGAGGTGCTGAGGGACATGGGTTAGTGATTGATGGGAACGGTTGGACTGGATGTTCCGATGGGTCTTTTCCAACCTGGTGATTTTATGATTCTGTGATTCTATCAGGACATCTGGCATCTGCTCAGGGACAGCGTGGAGGCATCTATCATGGTTCCATGGTGCACGAAAATGATCACTGTGTGCACAGGACAGTGGGTGCATGCATGGGGGTAGCTGCCGTGGGCACAGGGACATCCAGCTCGTGCATGGGGACAGCGTGGGACATGGCTCCTGGGTGCGTGGTGGCAGTGCCAGCAGTGGCTGTTGTGGGAGACGGGGCAGGAGGAATGCAACTCCCCCGGGGCGATGCTGGGTGACGTTGGTGGCTTCAGGAGAAGGGCTTGGTCCCTCCTGCTTGCTCAGGGATTTGGCACACACCCTGCCTAATGGTGGGTGGGACAGAGCTGGTCCCACGCAGATCAGGGAGTCCATGAGGTCTCTCCTCACCCCCCAGGTTGGGCTTTCATCCCGTTCTCCACTCCCACACCTCCTTTAGCCCTTTTTCTCCTGATTCCCTCGCTGAACTGCCCACGTTGGGTGCTCAGGGCTGGACAAGGTCCCCAACGCCCTGAGAGGTTCAGATAGGGGGGATCCACCTGCAGCTCCTGCCCCTCTCCGTGCCCCCTGGCAGCAGGGCACCCTGTTCCTCCCCACACACGCCAGGGCACATCCCAGCTCCTCGCCAGGTGAATTCCCGGCAGGGCAAAGCCGTATTTCCAGGCAGAACCTGGACGCTGCCAACCTCAGATCCATGGAGAGTGTGGGGGGCACAGCATCCCCGAGCCCCCAGCCCAGCCCCTGGTTCACCTTCACCTTCCTGAAGGGCCTTTGCAACCCTCACCCCATCCCCCTTGAGGCAGGATCCGCCCCTGTTTCACCCCAAGATGAGGATTATTCCTTAATTGCCAGCACAACAAAGGAATAAAGCCTGGGCTGGCCCTTGCTGAGCAGGAAGGAAGCAGCCCGGGTGCCATTCCCGGACCCGCGGTTGCTGCCAGCGGCTCTTTGGGATAATCATTTGGTGATGGATGTTAAGGAGCAGCTCAGCCAGCCCAGCTGGAGCACATCAGCTCTTTTTAATGAGCCGATGGTTTCTCCCCTGCTGTCAGCACGCCTGTGCCCCTCAGCCTGGGTAGTGCCAGCGGGGATCTATCTCCTGGCTGGACACCAGGCTCACCCCTCAAGGATCTGCGGCACCTCATTCCTCCCATCAGCTCTGCAAACGCATTCCCCAGGGGTCCCCAAGCCCTGCCCCTGGGGTGCTCAGCTCACCCTTCCTCCCATGCTTCAATCCCCCCCAGCAGGATGCCCAGGCCAGGCTGGCAGGGTGGATCTGGATCCCCAAAGCCATTTGGCCCCTCTCAATCTCTTGGGAAACTCTTCCCAATCCAGTTCCTTTGGCAATAGGATCAAAGAGGATTTTGCAATGGGAGGCGGCTGATTTTTTTATCAAGTTCTTTGGAAAATTCCTTTTCCAGCAGGCATCCCCTCCTCCTGCATCCCAATTGGGAGCCTTGCGGGGTGTAACCAGGAGCAGCGTTTAATCCCGATGGAGATGGAGATTTAATCCTGATGGAGCCACGCAACGATGCGGGTGGGAGCCAGAGAGCACAACAGCCCAGGGTGAGGATTATCCTCAAGCAGGAACCCTGGCAGAGAGGGTCCCATCCCCTCTCAGAGACCCCTCTCGGAACATCTCAGGCTGAGGAGGATTTCAGAGGAGAGCAGGGCTTGGGGAACCCCCTTTTCCCTTCCAACCACAGCTGTTGATGCTCCTAAACTCCCCCCAACCCCAAAGCTCCTCATCGATGAGTTACTCTTTGCTCAGCCAGATCCAGCTTCCAGGAGTAAAACCCTAGGATGCGGGAGAGGACACCTTGACACCATCAAGTTTAGTATTTGATGGGAATGGTTGGATTCGATGATCCTGGGGGTCTTTTCCAACCTGCTGATTCTATGATTCCATGATTCTAAACCTCAGGTTCAGTGACAAGCTTGGAAGAGCTCGGCAACAGCATCCTCCAGCCAACATGCCCCCAGTTGGGGGTTTGGAGGTGTTCAAGGCTGCTCTTGCAATAAACCCCTGTGAGAGCCTTAAAATAGACCGGTGCTGGCTCTTCTCCCCGCACAGTTCACGGCTTTTAAGGATGGATCCCAGCAGGAACTGGGGAAATGGGAGCAGCGGCTGCAGATCTGGAGCCTGGAGAGGTGCCCATCCATCCATCCGCGAGGCTGCAGGGCATGGGGCACCGGCTCGGCAGGGAGGCGCCTGCTGGAAATGTCTGCGGGGCTAAACGCTGCAGAGAAATGAGCTCTTCAAGGTGATGGGAATTGTTGGGATGAAAGGAAATGAGTGGCCTGTGGCTGGGAACGCGGCTGGCCCGCGGAGGAGGCGGCGGAGAGGCCATCAGGGAGGCCACGTGGTGGAGTTTGGGGGTTGGGGTTGGATTCCGAGGGCTGGGAATGCCTGGCATCAGCTTCCTGAGCCGGTGGGCTCCGTCACCAAGGGGTGTCACCCCATGGGGTGATCCCAGCAGCCAGTGGGGGTGGCGGGTCCTTGGGGGGGGGGGAGTCAAGCTGGGGGGCATTGGGAGATCATGATGCATCAACAGGACATCAGGACATGGGGCATCAGGGCATGGGGAATTCATGGGTCATCCATGGGGCACCAGTGTGGCAACTATGGGGCATCAGTGGAGCATCAATGAGGCATCAGTGGGTTAGCAATGCATCATCAGTGGGACATCGATGGATCCTGCACTCGGGGCACAACAACCCTGAGCAGCCACAGACTAGGAGAAGTCTGGCTGGAAACTGCCTGGAGAAGGACCTGGGGGTGTTGGTTGACAGCGACTGNGACAGGATGAGAGGGAATGGCCTCAAGCTCCACCAGGGGAGGTTTAGGTTGAACGTTAGGAACAAATATTTCACGGAAAGGTTTATTGGGCAGTGGCAGAGGCTGCCCAGGGAGGGGGTTGAGTCATCTTCCCTGAAGGGGTTTAAGGGATGGATGGATGAGGTGCTGAGGGCCATGGGTTAGTGATTGATGGGAATGGTTGGACTCGATGATCCTGGGGGTCTCTTCCAACCTGGTAATTCTATGATTCCATAATTCTATGATTCTGTTAATGGGGCACCAGTGCAGCATCGATGGGGTGTCAATGGGGCACCGATGGGCTATCAGCGGGGCACCAGCGGGGCATTAAGGGGCTGCGATGGCTCCTCAGTGGGACCCCAATGGCTCCCCCCGCGCTGTCCCTTTAACCCGCCGCGGCCAATCACAACCGGGATTCCCGCGCCGCTCTTCGTGCCGAGGGGGCAGGGCTCTCGTGAGGCCACGCCCCCTTCCCAATAGTCCCTCCTCTAATTGGCTCGTCTCCTCGCCTCTCACACCGCGTAGACCAATCAGCGTGCGGGGGCGGGGGCGATGCCGGGCGGCGATTGGCCGTGGGCTCAGCCAATGGGGGGGCGCGCCCGGGCGCTATAAAATGTGGCGGCGCGTAAGGCCCCCGCAGTGCTCAGCGCAGCCGGCGGCGGGCGCGGAGCGGAGAGGCCGGGCCCGTTCGTCTCAGCGTCCCCTCCGGGCACTCACCACTCTTCCCGCCTCCGCCCCGCGGCTGCCCTCCTCTCAGAAACACCTTTTAATCCCGTTTGGGCCTTTTTTTAAATCCACCCTTCACGTCCTCCTTGTTAAGTTTTTTTTTTTTCCTCCCTATCCCGGCACTTCCGGCTGTTTTCCGAGCCGTTTCCGGGTGCCTCGGGCTCCTCTTCCGGCTGAGGGGAGGGCGATGCTGGCGGCGGCGGCGGCGGGGCCCGCTCCGGGCTGCTCGGAGCGAGGCGGGGGCCGCTTCAGCGTCCTGACGTGGGAGCAGGTGCAGCGGCTGGATCAGATCCTGGGCGAGGCCGTGCCCATCCACGGCCGAGGGAACTTCCCCACGCTCTCCGTGAGGCCCAGGACCATCGTCCAGGTGAGGGGAGGGGGGGGCTGTGGGGTGGAGTTTATGGCGTGAGGGGTGCGGGGGTTGCGTTGGGATAACGGGCTTTGGGGGGTAAGGGAGTGAGGTTATGGGGTAGGGGATTAATGGGGTTGGGGGGTAAAGGAGTGAGGTTATGGCGTTGAGGTGTAAGGGAGTGAGGCTGTGGGGCAGGGGTTGGAGGGTGAGGGAATGAGGCTATGGGGTAGGGGACTGGGGCTGAGGGAGTGAGGTTATGGGGCCCAAGGTTGATGGGGTTGGGGGGGTGAGGGAGTGAGGTTATGGGGCCCAGGATTGATGGGATTGGGGCTGAGGGAGTGAGGTTACAGGGCCCAGGGATGATGGGGTTGGGGGGGGGCAAAGGAGTGAGGTTATGGGGAACAAGGTTGATGGGGTTGGGGGTAAAGGAGTGAGGCTATGGGGCCATGGGTTGATGGGGTTCTGGGGTAAAAGGAGTGAGGTTATGGGGCCCAGGATTGATGGGGTTCTGGGGTAAAAGGAGTGAGGTTATTGGGCCCAGGATTGATGGGGTTCTGGGGGTAAAGGAGTGAGGTTAGGGGGCCCAGGGTTGATGAGGTTGGGGGGGTAAAGGAGTGAGGTTATGGGGGCCAGGATTGATGGGGTTCTGGGGTAAAAGGAGGGAGGTTATGGGGTAGGGGAGTGAGATGATGGGGTTGGGGGTTATGGGGTAGGATATGGAGTGGGGTTTATGGGGTGCAGTGAGGGGTTATGGGGTCTCACGGGTAGGGGGCAAGGATGTGGGGTTGAGGATGTTATGGGGTGTGGTGGGTAGGGGAGTGGGATGATGTTATGTGGCTGGGGGGCTATGGGGTAGAAGAGGAGTAGGGTAGGAAAGAGGGCAGCCTGTGGAGTAGGTGGGTAGGCTATGGGGTAGGGGGCTATGGGGTGCTGGGCTGTGGGGTAAGGAGGGCCCAGGCAGCAGTGAAGGGTCGTTACAGAGTAGTGAGGATTTGGTTGTGGTTTGGGGGGGGTGGTTATGGTGTGGCAGGGCTGGGTTGTGCATTGGAGGGTCTTTGGAGCGGGGAGAGGGAATAAGTTCTGGGGTAGGTGGTGGGTGCAGGCTGTGTTCCACTGCCCTATTGGACTCTGCCCTGGTGGTAACGAGGCCCTGGGCCAGCTCAGGCATCGTGTCCTTCCTCACTTCAGGCTCAGGGCTGAGCGCCTGGGGTGCAGATCCCCTCCACCCAAGGGTGCCTCTGTTATCCCCCAGGGGATGCCCTGTGCTCCATCAGCCCCGTTTCCCAACCCTAGAGGTCCTGATGAGGCTGGAGGCTACATTCCTCCCTGTTCCAACAGAGATGTGTAAAACTGGAAGGAGCCTCCTGGAAAAGGCCTTTTCCAGAAAAATCCCGTGCATTTAAAATTCATGCCCAATCCCTGGAGCTGCTGCAGCTTGTGCTTTGGACTCAGCTTCTTCCCATCCCGTGTTCCCTCTCTGTTTGAGTTGATTTTGGTGCCCTACATGAGGGTGGGCAAGGAAAAGTGGCTTTTTGGCTTCATCCCATCCTGTGTTCCTCCCCCTTTTGAGTTGATTTTGATGCCCCAAGTGGGGGTGGACAAAGAGAAATGGTCTTTTGGAGCTGCTCCCACGAAATGGCTTCATGCCGGTGAACATGTCGGGCTGTGCACTGTACGAGGCCGGTTATTAATTTAAATGCCAGATCAAATGTCAGTGTCCTTTGATTCTCGTCACGCTGCCTGTGTCCTCCAGAGCCGGCCGGAGACTTGGTCTTGTTAAAGAGTTCCTGTTAGTTTAACCATAAAGTAATAACTGTGTTTAATATTAAACTAACAATGTCGTTCAAATAAGCTGATGCATATTCATATTTGGGAGGCAACTTCATTCCTCAGTAGTGACTCATCAAATGTAAAATCGGGCATGTTAGCTTCTAATTAGAAAGGCTGTTTGCAAAGCTAAAACCGAGCTGGCTTTCACAAGAAACTGATCGTTAGGATTTTCGAAGCTTTGGCCCGCTCGAGATTAGGCTTCTGCTGAAGCGCGGAAGGCGGAAAGGTGACATTTGAAAGACGCTGCTGCGCGAAAGCGTCGGCTGATTCCAAATTCCTCGAGTTCCTGCTGCAGGAGGAGGGCAGAAGCGCTGGATCTTGGCTGGAAAGCTTTGAGCTGAGTGACAGCCGAGAGCTACCGTCGGGACGCTGCCCTTGGGTTGTGCAAGGCCAGCGAAGCTCGGCACCGGTAGAACCCCAGCATCAAATATTCCACCAGTTATGACTCCTTAGTTCCACAATTTGGTCTCAGAGCTGCTGAAAAGGATGTCGTTGCCACTAGCAACTTCAAACAGCAAATAACTGAGGGCCATAAGGCTGACCGGCCGTGCTGGCAGACCCTGTATTTAGGGCTGACTAATGTGAAACGAGTAACCTAAAAGGCAGCTATTTGTGTTGCTCTTGTTGTTGTTGGGAGGTGGGAAGTGGCAGGTCGGGATGCAGGCAGGGTTTGCTCCTGCCTGGCTGTCAGACTCAATTATCCGAACCGCACGGAACGTGAGGTGCTGTTTTGGGAAGCAGGTCAGCAGCTGCCTAACCCTGGAAATATCCAACCCGCTGGGGGAAAACACATTCCTGAGCCCACTGGCTGCAGCTGGGGAGACGTGAGCTTCAGGTTGAGACTGGCTGAAGCCTCGGGGGGAGCAGGAAGGCAGGTTGCCACTTCCTTGGGTGATTTGGGAGAGAAGAGTGACTTGAGCAGTTGGATTTTTTTCCCTGTTTTCCGGCTATATTTTGTTTGGTTGGACCTGTAAACCTGGGAAGCCCTGTAGCTTATGCATCTGAAGTGTGCAGCTCCTCCCAGAAAGGTGTTAAGCAAGGAGTCTTTGGGGCTAGGAAATCAGGCTGAAGTGAGGTCTTCTCCAAGTGCTGGTCCTAGCTCTGAATCTAACATTGTCGCCTATATCTTGTCTTGCTCCAAGCCTGATAGCGCAGAACTCGCTCCATGAGTGGTGCTGGAGCTGTGCCTTGGGTGAGTGACTCCAGGGATCAGCTGGCAGCAACCGTACACCAGGAACTCCCTTGGATCGACTGGCTGAGATTTGTTCGATGCGGGAGAATAACCCAGTGCCTCCTTTTAGGAGTAAACTCAGTTTTTAGACGCTTTCCCTTTGAGCACGCCAGCGTTTGTGGCTTTGTCGAGTGTGCTGGTGGGGACCTGAGGCTTCCGATGGCGAATCGCTCGTGGGGAACTGTTGCCTGACACGTGACTGTCACCATTCCCTTGGCAAGGAGCCCGGGTGCATTTCTAGCCCGAGCAGGAGTGGCTCATGGCAGGGAGTAACACCAGCAGAGAAGCTGCATCAGGAGATTTAACAGCCTCCTGAAATCCTGATTTAACAAGTTTAAAAAAACACCCCTAAACTCGCACCCAGGTATCTTCTGTTTGTGGGGACCACCTCGGTGTTCCAGGAGCTCGGTGATGTGGTTTGTGTTGTGCTAAAGGGTGCAAACTGCAATCCTTCCCCTTTGTGTTGTTTCTTCTAAACAAAACTCATAGAGGGGCTGTTCTGGAGCTGCTGAGACTGGAGCTGCCCCTGCTCCTGATGTCCCTGAGGATCCCTCAGGGCTGTGTCAGCCAAACAAGGGGTTCAGCCCCACTGATAAGGTTTTAAATTGTGGTTGTGCCTCTCGATCCAGGACAGCCTTGCAGGGCTGAATGGCCCCGTCAAACTGGCATCTGGTGATATGATTTGTCCATTTTATATCCCAAGCTTTGACTCTTTCAAGCTTTAACCTTGCTTCGAGCAATGGGTGAGCAGACCGGCTCGCTGGGACTCCCAGGACGATGGGTAATTGCTAGAGACACATGAAAGCAGGAGGAGAGATGGGAAGAGCTTCTGGTGGAAGACGTGAACTTAATCTTCCTGGGATCTCTGAGCTCAGTTAAACTCAAATTATAAGCTGGTGTCCGGGTTGCTTATTTTATGGTCTTGGGGTTATTTCGGCCTCCTGCGTGTTAAGTAATCGGGCAAATGATTCAGCTTTTGCTCTAAATGAACAAAGCTTCGGAGGCACCGGTGGGTGTGCCAGGCCTGAGCAGGCAGCGTTGAAATTGCTGGAGTAACACCCGTAAGATGAAAGCCGCCTATTGTGCTTGATAGCGTGCCAAGTCCAGCACGAAGCTCTGACACACTGGAAATTGTTAGGATACACTTACTAGTTCAGACTTGAACTTGCATACGCCTGGCTGCAGCTTTTGAGCTCTTCTGACATCTTGATTTGGCGTTAATGAATCTTGACAGGCACAGGAGATGGCGAAAAAAAAAGGAGCGAGCCACCCTGATTAAATCCGCAGGGATTGCTGCAGATTGTGCTGCCACCTCGTATTTAGGGTCCTTTTTTTGGTCTTGGCTTGATGGCTGGAAAGGCTGCCTGCAGCCCTGGGAGATGAAAGGGGGCAGAGGCAAACCCAAAGGATGGGTCTGGATGACCTCTGGCCTCTGCCCTTCTCTTCCTTCCTCCTGAACAGCTGTACTGGAAGCAGAAACAGCTGTTCCTGTGCAGTAAGAGCCCTCTAATAAAACGGAATAAGTAAAGGCGAGCCACCCCCAGCTGCTGGCAAGGCTCTGGATGCTTTCCAAAGTGACCTATTTCTAATGGATTAGCTTTTTATTTCGCTGTCTTGCACTGGAGTGACCCATATAAGCGCAGGGAGTGGATCCTGCTGCTGTAAGCAAGCTGGTCCCAAGAATGCTTTCTTGCCTCTCACTGCCTCTCTTTATACCTCAGGTTGTTCGTAGTCGCCTGGAGAAGAAAGGAATCGCAGTCCATAACGTGAGGTTGAACGGCTCAGCAGCCAGTCATGTTCTGCATCAGGACAGTGGCTTGGGGTACAAAGACCTGGATCTCATCTTTGGCGTCGATCTAAAGACTGAAGATGTCTTCCAGCTCGTTAAAGACGTGGTCATGGACTGCCTACTAGACTTCCTTCCAGAAGGAGTCAACAAAGACAAGATCACCCCCATGACTCTGAAGGAGGCCTATGTGCAGAAGCTCGTGAAGGTGTGCAACGAAACCGACCGCTGGAGCCTCATCTCGCTCTCCAACAACAGCGGCAAGAACGTGGAGCTCAAATTCGTGGACTCTCTCCGACGGCAGTTCGAGTTCAGCGTGGACTCCTTCCAGATCATCCTGGATTCGCTTCTGCTGTTTGGGGAGTGTTCGGAGAACCCCATGGCGGAGAACTTTCACCCCACGGTTACCGGGGAGAGCATGTACGGGGACTTCGAGGAGGCCATGGACCACCTCCGGAACAGGGTCATCGCCACAAGGAACCCGGAGGAGATCAGAGGCGGGGGGCTTCTGAAATACTGCAACCTCTTGGTGAGGGGCTTTAAGCCCAAGTCCGAAGTGGATATGAAGGCGCTACAGCGATACATGTGCTCCAGGTTTTTCATAGACTTCTCTGACATCGGCGAGCAGCAGAGGAAGCTGGAGTGCTACCTTCAGAGCCACTTTGTGGGGATGGAGAGCAAAAGATATGACTATTTGATGACCCTCCACAGGGTGGTCAATGAGAGCACGGTCTGCCTTATGGGACACGAAAGGAGGCAGACCCTGAACCTCATTGCCATGCTGGCTGTGAGAGTCCTGGCTGAGCAGAACATCATCCCCACGGTCACAAACGTTACCTGCTACTACCAGCCGGCTCCTTACGTCAGCGAAATAAACTTCAACTACTACGTCACCCACGTGCAGCCCTTCCTGCCTTGCAATCAGTCCTACCCAACGTGGCTTCCCTGTAACTGAGCCAGGACTAACTTCAGGGTCTGTCCTCCAAGGTATTTCCTTGCCTTGGGGGGGAGGGGGAGGATGGGGAGGAGGAGAGAAAAGAACACAGGAAAATCAAAACCTTCCTAAAACTTCAACGAAAAGGAAACTTCCTGGACTCTTTGAGTGTCTTGTTCCTGGGGTTGTCGGAACGAGACGTGTCTGCTGTACACTGTGATGGGAAGTGCAGTGTTATGGAAACTAGGATGACTTGGACGTTTACGGGGAGACTCGATTGCTTTATTGAATTCTGGAGGCAACTGGGGGGAGGGTTGGGGGGGGTGCGTGAGGGGGGGAGATTGTAGAATTATGCTAAGGTAGAGCTGTGCTGCCCTGATATGGATCCGAATTGGTTGGGGTTGTTTTTTTTTTTTAGTGCGGGAGGTGTTCTGGGTGTCCAGACTTGTGGCTTCTGAAGCCGCAAGCCAGAGTGGCTAATTCCTTTGAAGGACCAAAGAATCCTGTTTAAGTGCCTGTAACAATATAAACAACTGTACTGTAAACCTTCTTTTTTTTTTTTTTTTTTTGTCTTGCAGGGATTGACATCCCAAAAAGCTTGAGTGGGGATGTCCGAAAGAGGAAGATGTTTGTTTGGGGTGGGACGGGTTGTCGTAAGATCATTTCTAACAATCTCGCTGAAGCAAGGAAGGGATGGCAGGTTCCGTATCGCTGAGGACTTTTTGGCATGGCTTTTGCTGCCTGTGAAGGACCAGCTGTAGCAAAGAGCTGTCAGATCAGAGTTGTGTAAACAGGGGAGGGCTTTGAATGACTGCGTGTAAACGCCTAAAACTGGGATTTGGGGGCGGGGAGGGAGGGGAGCGCATGGTGGAAAACGCTGTGCGGAGCTTTGGAGAAAAGGCAGGAGGGACCTAACATGAATTTACTCGAGCTCCCAAGTCTGCAGTGCCAAACTAATCATGTACATAAACGAGGAGGCAGAAGGTCTGCCCAGGTGCCTGCCCCAGGCTACCGACCCTAATCCTGTATTTTCTAGAGAAATTTGAAATGCTACTTTTTTTTTATTGGCATGCAGTGTGGTTTTAATGCACAAAGTCAGAGGCTTGACTGGGTTATTGGGGAAGGTGAGGCTTGTCCTTTGAAGCACAAACCTAGTTCACTAGGTGGTTACCTCCAGCTCTTGCTGTGATGGGTGCTGGAGCCTGTGTCCTTCTAGGAGAACTGCAGGCCTCTTCCAGCCTCTGGTGGCTGGAGATCTTCCCTCTGCCCTCAGGCAGGTCCTATCTTCAAAAGCGGCCTCTTTCCAGCTACGTGATCCCACACGTGAGCCACCGATAGCGTTTGAAATTCATTCTCTAGCCAGATATGGAGCTGGGGGGGTGTGCATGCGTGGAAAAGTTAGTTTGCCGTTGGAAGAAGTTATGTCTTCTCTAAACAAACCCTCTTGTCTTGAGGGTTTGGCTCTCTTAGTCCAGTGCGGCTTTGAAGCCGTTGGGTGTCCCGAGCACAAAGAGGCTTTCATTGAGGTGCCTGGATTGCTGTGCCCATTCTTGGGAAACAGCATCTCGGATTAACGATGCACAGAGGCAGAGTTGGGCGAGCAGGCAGGCCCTCCCTAGAGATGCTGCTCTGGGGACACCGCGGCCTTCTGGTGCTTCCCCCCAGGCTGATGTTACTTGAGAATCTTTACTGACTTGGGTTTTTTTTTTTGTGATGAAGCTGTATTAGCTGGGCAGACCGAAAGCTCTAATAAAGATTAGATCCTTGGAATGTGTATAGGCAGATTGCTCCGATTCTTGGGGTAAGGGGCAGTGTGGAGTGGGAGTAAGGGAATGGGGGGGAAACTGTTTCGGGGCTCTTGACATGGACTAACCAGTTTGGGATTGGTCCGGTGTGCTTCCTACCCAGTCAGAGCTGATGAAGTGTCACTAACAATTTAGTTCTTACAGGTTGAACTGCCTGCCTGTAGAACAGCTTTGTCTTCATGGACAAGGCTGGTGCAGACTCTGCTGCAGCCCCATTAACCCCCTGGCTTCTGGAGCTTGATCCCCGTGGTGGGAGCTTCAGAGCGCAAGGTACAACAGGTTTGAGGGCTGCTTTTGAGATCCCAAGTGTGCCGCCTTCATGGCTTCAAGGGACAATGTTTTATCCTGCATTTTAAACTTCAGATGAACAGAGACGACACGTGGCTTGCTTTTTACAGGCTGCTTACCCTCTACCCACGTAGACGCACTAAACTGAGATTCCCTCCTTCCCGTTTAAGATGTCAAAAAAAAAAAAAAAGATTCCCTACAGCCAACAGCTCGGCAGGGCGACTTACGTTGAGATTGCACTTTTTGATTTCCAGCGTGTGTGTGGTGGGACTCTTGTGAATGGGTTGAATCTGAATTTTTCTAGACCTTGCAGTGATACTGTGCTGCCTCCTCCTGTGAGGGGGCGATTGAAAGATTCCAGTAGCTTGAATGGCACTTGATTTTGTTTTAAATGTTGTTTTTTTTTCCTACACCTGTATCACTTGTCATGCAATGGGCCTGACAGACTCACTAGATTCTTTAGAATCTGTTACAAATAAATACAGTGTATTCAAACCTGTCAGATTTTTTATTTCTTTGTTTCTCTGGGTAGCGCGATGTTGAGATGGGTGACCCTGCTCCCACCCGGAACCAGGCTCTGAACCGACTGGTTGCCTCGAGCAGAGCGAGCTGGGAGCCTGGTTCTGGACCTGGCCGAGTGCTGCTTGTCCACGGGGCTTAGTCCCTCAAACCGAAGTGGCCACGGAGCCTGGGAAGCGTGTTGGCAGGTCACTCCGGTGGCTGAGAGAGGTTTCTATTTATAACACTGTTCTTTAAGTGTTGTGCATCTTCCCTTTTCCTGGGAGCTCCTCGAGTTGCTGGGGGGGGAGGGGGCCCAAGGGGGCAGCTGGCTCGGTGTCGGTGCTGAGATGAGCTCCCTGCTGTGGGGCTGGTGCTGGGAGCCTCTCTTGCTGCTGCTGCCTTTCCACCACCTCATTCTTTTCTGCTGATGGTCACGAACAGCAAAAAGCTGCTTGAGTAATTGACTTATTCTGTGTACCTGAGCCACCTCTGAAGTGGTTCCTCTTGGAAAGGGGAGGGCGAGAGGCTCGGAAAGGTTTATCTCCCCCAAAAAAGCTTGGATCTGCTGATGTCCAGACCAGATGCCTGGGTGAGGGCTGGAAGCTGCCTGCCTTGTAGCTAGGTGCAAGAAGCTCCTCCAAGCCTGGCTGCCCTCCAGCCTAAGATGAGGTTTCACTTCCCCTTGTCAAGCTACAGGCAGTTCTGGTTCCACTGCAACAATCAAAGCTGATGAGCTGCCAGTCCCTCTTTGGGACAAACTTGCTGGCTCCGCATCTCCAAATTTTTACGGTCCGGGGCCAAGCTTCCATCTGACAACAGGGCTGGGTGGTTCTTGCTGGGCTGGCACCATTTAAAACTCAGTCTCTGTTTCCTCTTGGACTAGGACTCTGCTCTTGCAGGGCCGATAGCTCCATAAACCCTATCGGCAGTGAAATGGGATGCTCACCTCTCTCTGGCACCCAACCCAGCGTGGAGCTCCTGCCTTCCCCGAGCGTCTCGCGCATGGGAGCGGCTCTGAAATATCTGCTTAGTTTGTCAGCTTGTCTTCTCCGTGCCAGTGGTGGGTCCTGTTGATGCTCTGGTGAATAAGCTGCCTCGGGATTTGTGACCCTGAGCAGAGCAGCAAAAGCCCTGACAGAGTCGGCCTGTCATTGTTGGAGCGGATCAGACTATACAAAGGGATGTTGGTGGAAAGTACTAGTTGTGATCAGAAAGGAGCTATCAATGTTTACAACTGAGATTTGGATCCCTCTTTTGTTAATTGTCGAATTAAAAAAAACCAAAACCCACGTATATTTTCTCACAGTTTGTAGTCTGTCATTTCTTTCTCTCTTTTGACCAGAGGGTGATGAACAAGTCAGGATGTGCCTGAGTATCTGCTGGATGAGATTTGGACTCTAGCGATTGGGTGTGTGCTGGGTGCCAGAGCGCTTCTCTGTGCCTTGGCTCTAGGGCTTTGCTCCGAGGAAAGATGTGGGTTGGTGTCCGTGGCTCTGCCCCAGCAATTCCCTATATTTAGACCGTGGGTGCCGTGCTTGTGGCTCTGGGCTGGGTTACAGGCCAGGTTGACTGCGGTCAGGGAGCCGAGAAGCCCATCCCGCAGTCCGAGCAGGGCAGGACACTACGGCACGTGCCCTGCGGCACCTCTGCGGAGAGCTGGTGGGTGATCGATGCTTTGAGACACATCCAAAAATACTCAGCGCCGTATCCGTTGAGGTCGTTTCCAGGGCTCGTGCTGCAGGGTTTGCATCTGCAGACTCGCCCACAGCAGCTTTTTTTTCTCCTGGAATGACATCTGGCAGAGCTCCAAAATCGCTGAAACGGGAGGAATTCGTCTTGAATCTCCAGAATGCAAGAAGCATCTTGCTCCAACCTTTCTGCTTTGAGCTGTCCTTAATCTGCCAGCTCAGTGCCGAGGGTGGCACCGTCTCCGGTGCAGGCGAGTAGCTAGACCCAGCGTGGCATTCAAATTGCATCTCAATCCCTCTAATTAGCTTCTCCCTCGTAGTACGCAGACGTTCCTTCTCGGCTGCCATCCTCCTCGGTAGCTGCTCAGGCAGCGCGGGTGTTAACTCTGCTATTTGAGCTCACGCAGAATGAGAGAACAGTCTGTCTGTGCGGCTCCTCTTTCCATTTATAGCTGTGTTTAGGCGATGCAGCACACGGACCCTTGTGCTCCGGTGCCTGGTGCCAAGCACGAGACAAATGCTTCATTGATATGTACATGCCGGGAGGGCAGTTTGCTCCCTGCGGCGTGGGGATGGAGCTGAGCTGCTGGAGGATGGCACGAACTCAGCCCCTTCTGCCGTGGTCCTGAGCCTTTAGGGGGTGAGGGTTTATAGAACCGTGCAGTGTGCGAGTTGAGCTGTCACTGAACCCTCCTGTCTCCTGGCTCCAGCTGCTGGAGGTTCTGCTTCAGGATTGTGTATGGCAAATAGGATTTCGGCTCGTGTTTGAGCTGCTGTGGAGGTGGAGGAGCATTTCACAGAACTGTGTCCTGCCTGGATGGTCATCTCTGCTGGGAATCACAGAATCACTGGGTTGGAAGAGNTTGTAGAGAGCAATGAGGTCTCCCCTCAGCCTCCTCCAGGCTAAACACCCCCAGCTCTCTCAGCCGCTCCTCATAAGGCCTGTTCTCGAGCCCCTTCACCAGTTTCGTTGCTCTTCTCTGGACACTCTCCAGAGCGATAAATAGGTTTAAAAGCGATTTAAAACGCTTTCTTTTTGTCCTGTGCACGTGGGGTTTGCACGGTTCGGCTCCAAACACAATTTGCTGCAGAGCTTTCGGCTAATGGTGAGGAGACGCTGTGGGAAGTTCCATCAATCCCCTGGATCAGCCTCATTCCCTCACCTCTGACTTCTTCCATCCAACGTCGAATCGGAAGCCCAGGTGTTCATAGAATCACCAGGTTGGAAAAGACCCACTGGATCATCGAGTCCAACCATTCCCATCAATCACTAACCCACGTCCCTCAGCACCTCGTCTACCTGTCCCTTAAACCCCTCCAGGGAAGTTGCCTCAACCACCTCCCTGGGCAGCCTGTTCCCTTCAAGAAGAGATGGGCTGATGCTGCTCCACGTGGGACAGCAGTCCAGCTCCCCAGAAACCCTACGTGCTTCTGCAAAAGCCAACGCGGGCTCACCAGGTGCCTGCTCATCCCTGCTCCTTCTCTCCTAGCAGCTCCCGCTTTGGTGGAGCGCGTCACAGCACCAGTTGTGGCCGATGAGAGCCGCACGCGTGCCAAGCGGGGCTGGGAGCTGCGGTCGCTGCGCTGCTCCCTCGCCTGGGCGGATCCCTGTGCCCGGCCACCCATTTCAGCTTGTAGAAACTTGATGGCTCTGACAAATTTGCTTGAAATCATCTGCTGGCACCCCGAGTTATTAAGGAGAGTGACTGACAGCGGTCGTGAAGTCATGTTTTCTTGGGAAAGGGAGTAAAAATGTCACCCTACAGCCTTGAGCTGTTGCCCAACATGAAATGGGACGGGGTTTCCGTGTGTCCCCCTACCCCAACCCACTGAACATTCCTTCAGCGATGCCGGAGGGAGGAAATGGTGGCATTTCTAGGACAGAAGATGACTCGTAGGTGGGACCGTGGTTTGGAGACAGGGATTAGGCTGGAGCGGCGCCAGGGGAGGTGCGGGGCGGTGTGTGATGTGTTATCTCTCTCCTCATACAAGCGAGAACATGCATTCGCACTCCTAAGAGCTCACATAGTTTTTCCAGGGCGTCAGAGTCGAGCGTGGAAGGGCTGTTCCCACCTCTCCTTCTCTTTGCTGACGGATGGGGATGGGGACATCCCTCTTCGGAGTCGCTCTGCGCAGGACCTGAGCTCTGCGGGGCTCAGGCGGTTTGATCGTTGCCCTCTCCTGCCGCCACAGCATATTTACCCTGCTTATCTCGCCGCTATCACCCCTCAATTTCAGCAAGAGCAGTGTCAACCTGCCTTCAAAGGAAAAACCACCAGGCAGCGCGTTCCCCGGGGTGTTTGCATGGCCTATATTTTTGCCTTGTAATCCCAGGAGGGGCTGGGATGCAGGACACCCCTCCAGCCCTCCTCCCTTCCCCCCCCCATCCCCGTGGCCACCGGGCTGGCGTGGCTGGAACAGCTGATTACGTTAAGCATCCCTCTACTAATATGCAATTACAGGTCGCTTGGGCTTGAAATCCCGGTTAAATCCGCATGTCCGCAGCGTGACTCACCTAACTACTGCTCCCCTAATGGGTCCTGGACGCGTTCCTTAAAGACTGGACACGATGTTAACGTGCCCTTACTAACCGCCCTTTTCATCTGTCACCAGCGTAACGAGTTCAGCCAGTTTCTTCCCCTGCTCCTCCGCCCCTCCAGCTGAAGATGGTCCCTGCGAACCCCCTTT
>WAAB01021666.1:35705-47673 GCA_013389865.1 Piaya cayana | reverse complement strand
CAGCGGCCGCCATGGCGGTTGGCGGGCCGAGGGTGACGGGTGAAAGGTGAGGGGTGAGCGCCTGGGCTCCGGGCAGCATGGCCGGGCACGGCAGCGGCCCCGCCGAAGGGCGATGGAGCGGGGCCGCCGCCCGCCCCGCAGCGCGTGCTCTTCCCGCCGACCTTCAGTGTGTCCGAGTTCGAGAACAAGCAGCGGCGGCACTTCATGTTCGTGCGGTGGAAGCAGCAGCAGCGCAAGGTGCGGGGCGTGGGGGGGCTGCCGTGGGCACCGGGCACGGGCACCGGGAGGGACCTGCTGCGGGGATAGGCTGGGACTGCTGGGGGAAAGCCTGGAGAGGAGAAGGTTCTAGAGAGACCTTCGAGCAGCTTCCAGTGCTGAAAGGGGCTGCAGGAAAGCCTGTGAGGGGCTCTTGATCAGGGAGGGCAGGGATGGGACGAGAGGGAATGGCTTTAAATTGGAAGGGGGGAGATTTAGATGAGAGACAAGACAGAAATCCTTCACGATAAGGGTGGGGAGGCCCTGGCCCAGGTTGCCCAGAACAGGGGTGGCTGCCCCATCCCTGGAGGGGTTCAAGACCAGGTTGGATGGGGCTTGGAGCCCCTGATCCAGTGGGAGGTGTCCCTGCTCAGGGCAGGGGTGGGACTTGATGGGCTTGGAGGTCCCTTCCAGCGCAATCCGTTCTGTGGTTCTGTGAGTCTGCCATGGGGATTTTGGCTGGCAAAGCCTGTCTGCTCTGATAAACTCGGCCAGTAGCCCTGAAGTCAGTGGGCTCTCAAGAGATGGTGCTAGTCTACAGCACAGTGACGTTCGTTACTCTGAAAGATCACATTCTAAGTCTTTAGCTGTGAGGGAAATTTACAGTGGTTTTTTTTACAACTTCTACTTTAATGTGAAGAAGACGACACTTATGACTGTGACCAGAGCTAAATGTCTAAACTGCATAAATTGCCTTTTTCCGCAAGATCAAAGCGTGACTGAAGACTCTAAGACTGGGTAGTTGCACCGGTAATGGTTCTGGCTGATGGGGCATTCTCCCTTTCTCCGTAGGAGAAGCTGGCAGCCAGGAAGAAGCGGAAGAAGGAGCGGGAAGCCCTGGGAGACAAGGTGAGAGCTGCAGGGAGATTGGTGGGAGCTCCCCTGGGTGATTTTTGCAGTCGCATCAAGCGTGGGGGTTGGGAGTGAGCAGTTTCTGAGAACGCAGGGAACTGACACCTGCTCTGTTTAATACTTACACTGATGATATGGACAGTGAGATTGAGTGTCCCCTCAGCCAGTTTGCAGATGACACTGAGCTGAGTGATGCAGTTGTTTCACCAGAAGGATGGGACGTCATCCAGAGGGACCTGAACAAGCTTGAGATGTGAGTCTGCATGAACCTCCTGAGATCCAGCAAGGCCAAGTGCAAGGTCCTACACCTGATCCAGTGGGAGGTGTTCCTGCCCATGGCAGGGGGTGGGACTGGATGGGCTTGAAGGTACCTTCCAACCTAAACCATTCCATGGAACCTCTGGGGGCACCACATTATGTAGTGTAGAATTGAACAGCCAAGCTGAGAGAAAAGGGCTGAGGAAAACTAGTTTAGTGGTGCCTTAATCAGGCAAGGAGAGCTGTGAGCTATGGCTTTGTGTTGGTGGTATTAGGAGTTATGCTCCAGTCAGTCATTTCTGTAGAAATTAAAACATCTGATTAAACCCTGCCCGGGTCTGTTGGCTGCTTGTTTCCAAGCATCACCATGAACGAGAGGATTGCTCCTTTTCCTGAAGCGCTTCAAAATCATATCGGCAGTTGAAACACTCAACTGTGAGTTCTTGTGTTAGCATAATAGCGTAAGAGCAAGGTAAGGAAACAGGGTAAACGTTCTAGGCTATTTGTTAAGTTGTAGGTGTCCAGGTTAAATGTGTTGTTGAAAGTAGAGCTTTTTTTCTTCTACGGAAGAGAAGTGGATAGAAACTTCCCCTGTTTTTCTTTGGTTTTGTTTTATAACTCTGTTTCTTAGACTGAAATTAAGCAGTGTCACTGTTCTAGCGACGCTTTTTAATTTTTAATCAGGGTGATGTAACTTCTTTTTTCATAGCTTATGTGGAATAAATAATCCTTCTAGTTCTGTGTAGAAATATAGAATCATAGAATCACCAGGTTGGAAGAGACCCACCGGATCATCGAGTCCAACCATAATATGCACAATGTCATGGTAGAATGGACGTGGTTTCCACAATACACTAAAATTATGTGTATAATTACGTGTTGTGTTAATTAACTTATTTATCTTTAGGCGCCTCCAAAAGCAGTGCCAAAGACTATTGAAAACCAGAGAGTGTATGACGAAACAACTGTAGATCCCAACGATGAAGAGGTAACTGATTAATTTCTGCGTATGGGATCAGGTTAACCCTTTTTTTCCAAAGAAGAGGCATAAAATGGATTGATGAATCTTAGCATTTACCGCTCTCCTGTTAAGGTGATTTAATTTTTACATGTCATGGGTCTGCTAAGAGGTGATGTCATTTTTTTCATTATCTACACTAGATAATTGCCTTTTGCATTACTGGTATTGATAGTAAAACTTGCCAGCGTTAATCACACTAGAGCCTTAAAAATCTAAAAACCACATGCCTTGTGATGATTAATTGTAGGAGAGGTCTTGTGAATTGAAATTATTACAAGTACCGTATCAGGATTTAGGTCAGATTGGACAATTGTTCTTCAGTTATTTCATACACGGTGGATTAACAGGACTTCTGTTCCTCCAGGTGGCTTTTGATGAAGCAACTGATGAATTTGCACCGTACTTCAACAGACAGACAGTTCCCAAAATTCTCATTACAACGTCAGACAGACCTCGTGGGGTACGTATGTTGTACGTGGAGAATTCTGAGCGGTCAGCTGCTTATAAGATACCAAGATTTTTGGACTATAATTAGTAAATTAAAGCTGAAAAATAATACCTTTCACATGGATTCTTTTTTCTGCTGTTTTATTTGGTGACTATAACCTTGTCTGTGTGTGTAATCTATTAGTTTCTGTAGTACTGTGTGTTTCCCTCTCAACAAAAAACAACCTCATCTTGTACTGGTTGAGACCACTCCTNGAGGGAATGGCCTCAAGCTCCACCAGGGGAGATTTAGGCTGGACATTAGGAAAAAATTCTTCACAGAAAGGGTGATTGGGCACTGGCAGAGGCTGCCCAGGGAGGTGGTTGACTCGTCTTCCCTGGAGGTGTTTAAGGTGTGCGGGTGGATGAGGTGCTGAGGGGCATGGTTTAGTGTTTGATAGGAATGGTTGGACTCGATGATCCGCTGGGTCTCTTCCAACCTGGTGATTCTATGATTCTATGAAGTAGCTTCAAAACCAGGGTAAAGCTCAGCTCAAACAGTTTATCTGGAAATTTGGATGTTAGCACCTGAAGTCAGTTACATCAAATTTTGAAATGTTACGCACTTACTGTAAACCAGTGTTCTTAATAAATCAGTACAGAGGTGATGCTTTTGGAATTTTCCTGCCTTTCTGGGACTGAGGGAGCGAAAAGTCCTTTAAAAATTCCCCACACGTGTTTTTGCAGAGAACGGTGAGGTTCTGCGAACAGCTGTCTACAGTGATACCAAACTCGCACGTCTACTACCGAAGAGGCCTGGCTCTGAAGAGAATTATTCCCCAGTGCATTGCAAGGGACTTCACAGATTTAATAGTCATTAATGAAGATCGCAAAATACCAAGTATCCTTTTCTAGTATTTATTAAAACAGACACGCTTGCTCTGGGTGTGTTAGGGAAAGAGAATAGTTCTGTAGCATGCATCAAAGATCTGCTTCAGTCTGGATTTTTTTCTCTTCACTATGCAGCTTGCAGAAAACTAGAGCTAAAATCATGGTACCAACACAAATATCTGATGGGTAACGAAATTATAATTATTAAAGAAAGTGTGTTGGCTTTTTTTTCAGTTTGTAATGCATGGATGGATAAACAGCATTGTTTCAGTAAATTTAACAGCTTGATTAACAAGTTTGTCTGACCAAGGATTCCCGTTAAGTTTTGCTGACTAGATAAAACATCACTAAGTGAGAAAGTAGTAGAAGACAACTCTGATGAGCTAGTGAAACAAAAATTAATGGAGATCCTTCAGAACTTGTTAACTGCTTTATGAAACCTGCGTTATGAAACCTCCCTGGAGGTGTTTAAGGCACGGGTAGACGAGGTCCTGAGGGACATGGTTTAGTGTTTGATAGGAACGGTTGGACTTCATGATCTGATGGGTCTCTTCCAGCCTGGTGATTCTATGATTCTATGAATGTATGTTCACAAATATAATGAAATCTTATCCATAAGGTGCAGGTAATGGATGTAATACTGCAATATAATATTCATTTGGCAGCAAATGTTCCTCTGTAAACTATGTTGAGTTTTACCAGCCTTTTTTTTTTAACTTGGTGAACAGATGGTCTTGTTCTAAGTCACCTGCCTGATGGCCCAACTGCTCATTTTAGGATGAGCAGCGTCCGTTTGCGTAAAGAAATTAAGGTGAGACTCCCAACAAAATGAAGAAGTGACTGTTGTTTCACGATGGATACATTCACTCTGCTTGAATTGCCAAAATTGGTTGCACATCACTATGATTTAACTGGTCTTGTAAAGGTGTTTTTCATAAGTTAACAGGGGGGCAGTGGCTTGTATGTGGGAGGTGTCCCTGCTCAGGGCAGTGGGGTTGCAGCTGGCTGTGCTTTGAGATCCCTTCCAACCCAAACTATTCTGTTTTGCATTCAATCTGTTTTCATTTCAGCGGAAGGGGAAGGAGCCCACAGAACACGTGCCTGAAGTCATCCTGAACAATTTTACAACGCGCCTTGGCCATTCAGTTGGCCGCATGTTTGCTTCTCTCTTCCCTCACGATCCCCAGTTCATTGGAAGACAAGTAGCAACATTTCACAACCAGCGAGACTACATCTTTTTCAGATTCCACAGGTGACATTTCCCACAATACTCGGAGAAGAGAAAATGGTTTTGTAACCTGCCTCCTAATTTTAACTTTTTTTTCTTCCCCAAGATACATCTTCAAGAGTGAAAAGAAAGTGGGAATTCAAGAACTTGGGCCCCGTTTTACATTAAAACTGAGGTCTCTTCAAAAAGGAACCTTTGATTCCAAGTTTGGAGAATATGAATGGATTCATAAGGTATGTCTGATGATAAAATCCTGCTTCCAAAGGGAGACTAAATCTGAGCACCGTGAAACGTAACCAAAAATCCTAGCTGAAGAAAGCTGTATAAGTGCAGTTCTCAATATGGAAGTCTTTAACTGAAATATTTAGAGGTATTATTTTGAGAAACATGCAAAGTAGAAGCGTTCTGCAATATTGTAAGTAAAAACTAAAAATAGCAAGGATGAGGAGGACTACTTATTTGCAGAATGCTGTTTCTTTACCACATACAGACATAAACAAATGTGAGAAATGCTTCCCTGTTATAAACTGTTATTGGAACCCAGCAAGATGAGGGCAAGAGTGATAATGTAAAAATGATTAAGCTGTTTACAGTAATATCGCTTCTTAATAGTGAATGGAAGGGAGCATGGACCTCTGCACATATTAAGTGAAATGGAAGTAGCCCTGCAGGAAATGATAAATTATTTTTCCAGTCATTGTTACCATAGAATTGCAATTAATTGGCGAAACTTAGAGGCACGTACCCAAGATATACCAGAAAGAAAATTCTAATACTCGTGGTGTAGTCCGTTAAATGGATTTTGTTTGTTTTGAAGACACTTTGTTTGCTATCAGTGAACAGAGAACTGCTCCCTGTTCTGTAGTTCTAAATCACTGATCTAGTTCTCCCTTGTTAGTCTCCTAAGCTGACTATAAGACTCAACTTCACTGTAACTGTGACCCATTTCACTGCTTATTCTATGATTCTTACCCTACTGTAAACTGGATGGGTCGTTCTTGTTTGTGTCCTGTTGCATGAATTTATTGGTTGATTCCTCTTCTTTTGAATTTCAGCGCCGAGAAATGGACATGAACAGGAGAAAATTTCACTTATAAAGGACAGCTCTCTGCCCGTGGCTGGTGACCAGAAGTACAGCTGCTTTGAATTATGGATTATCTCAGACTCCTGCCTCGTGACGATGATACTGAGAAGTATCTGTCTGCAGAAAGAGAAGCTGCAAACATTAAAACTTTCTACAGGAGCAGATCAAGCAGAACCATCTTCCTATGTACCTAAATCCAGCGTGACAAGGACAGTGACTTTTTCCTGTTCAGCAGGAAAAACCACGGCAGTGTTGGAGTAGCCTGTAATTTAGCTATCGCTTAAGATCTGCCACAGCTGCTGCTGCTCTGCTGTAGGGGTAAATTACACTTTTCAACATCAAAGACCATAAATATTTTGGCTAAAGGTATTTTTAAAATAAAATATTTCTAGTTATACAACTTTTTTTTTTCTGTTAAGCAGCCAAAACCAGACTTTTTCCATTAATCAGGGAAGAGGGAAGTATTTTAAGCCCCCCAACTTGCACTATGCTGTTCCCTGACAGTATGGTGATAGCTTTGGGACACCATTTCTTGAACACCGAGTAGGCTGCATGCAACGCAGGAAGCCTGTGGTACTTTATTTCATCAACATCTTGCATAAAGTAGCCGTATTGCTGAAATTACAAAAATAATGTTTTGCTCCCTACAGGTATCTCTTCTGTAAATGTCATTTTTAGAAGAGATCTATACCCAAAGCAGTTTCTTTCTTTTTATATACAAAAATATCAGCACCAAGGGGAAGGATTGTGTAAGGCTGGTTTTTAGGAAGTCTTTAAGGTTATTTAATCTAAAAATGGTGCGCGGTGGAACATGTGAGGTCTTTAGACAGGGTTAATTATTAAAATCTTCAAAATGCTTCCTCAGCCTCATCGCTGTACTCGGGTTGGCGTTACCTGCAGACTAAACTACTCTTCTGCCTCAAGTTTGCACATTCACTGGCAGCTAAAAAGCCAAGTTTTCCTTGAATTACTTTCCTTTCATGTGCAGCTCTAATCTTTAGGTAAATGTGAAAAACCACTTCTGATGGGTCAGAGTAAGTCATCTACAGAAACAGAATTACTCTTCAAGATAATGAAGTTACTCTGTATTTTTTTAAGGTCTGATATGAGTGATGCAGTAACAGGTTGGGTGTCAACATATCCTGAATTTAATCAACTCATGACAGTAATTTCCAAACCAGATTAAGTCAAGACACTTTTATTTTTCTTGCTTGGCGTATAAAACTGATTCTCGTATGAAGGAGAAGTACTGGAACTAGGATACAGTTCATTTGGAGAGGTAGGTGGTAAGTTTTGACAGGAGTAGCAGTTTTACAGTTGTTAGATTTGGCACATTAGAGCTAAGCTTTTGTACAGGCTTTAACCAGGCCACTCCTTGAGGCACTTTGCCCACTCACACAGCTGCGGCTAGGAGGAGATGCTAAAGGATCTGGAAAAACAAGAACAAAACGTAGTTAGAGAAGTATCAATGCTAAATGAAGCAACTCTATGTCTAAAGTACCTCCAGAGGTGGCCGGGGACAGCTATTTAGAAAAAAACACCTTTTTATTCAACAGCTTTTTTATAGAACTGGAATAAAATAAACTTTAAACCCATCCCAAAGGGTAGATGATAATTAAAGCTGTTAGAAAAGAACTAAAGCTTAGCACTTCCTGCAACTGTGAAGGGGTGGGACAGAGAAAGTTGGTGCCTGGTGCCTGCAGAAATGCCAACTGCCTCCTGTGGCTTTGAGAAGCAGGGGAAGTCTCTGTAATGAACGTCACGTTTCCTCTTCACCCCGCAGAGGTGGTGCTGGCTCTGCAAACAGCAGCTCAATCGGCTCATGAAAACACCAGAATCACAACTAAGAAATTGCCCATTTTTGAGGAAGGGATACAGTGAGAGGAAGGAATTTTCCATGTTGTTAGTGTAACTAAAACTGCTGCTCTAACAACTTTTGCCTGCAGAAGCAAGAGCTCTGTTCCAAACTCAAGGGAAGAGAAGGGCTGTAATTGAGAAAGAAAACATAAAGCCTTTTCATAGAATCACACAATCACCAGGCTGAAAGAGACCCACCAGATCATCAAGTCCAACCGTTCCTATCAAACACTAACCCATGTCCCTCAGGACCTTGTCTACCCATGCCTTAAACCCCTCCAGGGAAGGTAAATCAACCCCCTCCCTGGGCAGCCTGTTCCAGTGCCCAATGACCTTTTCCGTGAAAAACTTCCTCCTAATGTCTAGCCTAAACCTCCCCTGGTGGAGCTTGAGGCCATTCCCTCTTGTCCTGTCCCCTGTCACTTGGGAGAAGAGCCCAGCTCCCTCCTCTCCACAACCTCCCCTCAGGTAGTTGTAGAGAGCAATGAGGTCCCCTCTCAGCCTCCTCTTCTTCTTTTATGTCCTGTGTATGCACATGTGTGCAAGGCAGAGGAAACCTTATTTCTGGACATCCCCACCCTGGAACTACTAGACCTTGGCAAAGGTCTCTGGGGAACTGCATGTGTCGCTGATTAAAGTACAGTTTATTTGGGTTTGTATAGGTTATCAGTCTACAATGCTTACAGGTGATCTGATTTCTTGAATTACTGCTTAAAGCTGAAGCGACAGGAGTGTGAACACAAGTCACTGTCCAAGAATATATGAAAGTAAGTGATAGAATTCACAATCACTTCAGAAGCACATTTCAGTTACGCTGCTCAAAGCAACGGGGAAAGCGCTTTTGTTTTCAGTTGTTAGTCAAGCATCAACCTCTCCACTGTTAGTACTCTAGTCTTTACTACCATAAACCACCTTGTTTATACAGACTTTTCGGAAAGCGTGGATCTAAACCTCACCTTTCTAAACAAGCTAGTCTCAAATCTAAATAAGTTACTCTAAAATAAGCAGAATTTTCAAAGAATCCCAGATTAGTCGCTGTCATTGTGACAGCAGTAGTGCTAACGAACCTATAAAAGTCTTGGAATGAAAATCCAAACCTGTATTCAATTGTTTGTAGTTATTTAAGTGGAGTAGGGGCCTTGATAGAATTCCTGGACCATTTTTCTTTTGATTTAGAGGGCATTTCCTACTGGGGACAGCGCTTTCTTGGAGACTGACATATCTCTGGAAGTGCTCATTACAAGTTTAAGAAGTAAAGTCTGCTTTATGTGCCACTGCGTATGCTGTCTGGCAACTAATCCTGTGTGAGAAAAGGGAAATAATAGCCTCACACAGAAGGAAGATCCAGCAGAATTACTGTATGACTGTGTTAGTCCAAAGAGCAGCCTGGCAGTAGCTGGCTCCACAGCTGCTTTGTGTGCTGAACAGAAACCGGTGGAAGCTCTGCAGCAGCTAAATGCTGCTCATTGTACTCAAGGAATAGCAGCTGCCCAGTACGGAGCTACCAGCAGAACAGGGGAGGAGGGGCCCAAAGCAGGGATCCAGACCAACAACAGCTCTGGAAGTCAGATGTCCTTTCTGAATACTTTTAATGCAGGCAATCCTATTGAAAGCCAGCTATTTTTAACAATAGAACAGTATGAATCGTGTAATAAACCAACTCACCATTGAAAGATACCGAAGTAGTTCACGTAATTACAAAAATGAACAGACTTTCTGGGGTCTGAAGGGGTTCGTACTTGACGATACTCCTGTCAGTAAGGGATCGTGTTGTGCGTTCTGCAGGCAGAACTGCTTCAGGTCCGCCGCGGCCTGAGAAACCTACACGTGATAAAAGCTGGTGTTAGAATTCACCGAGCACTCTCAAGGGAGCAGGTAACTACATTAAAAAGTATAAACACTGCTATGAGGTTTTGCAATACAGCTTATGTAGGTTTTACACAACAATTTCACTGCAAGCTTTTTCGTTTCTTAAAGACAAGAAGTTGTGCAATATTAGAATTAATTCAGAAAAGTTTCATGTTAAACTTCCAAGCCTGACAGGTGAAAGATGAGCAACAGCTTGGAGATGGCTTTGTTGAATAGATCGAGATCCTTGTTTCTAGCATTGTTAAATAGATGAAGATCTTTGTTCTAGCATAAATCGTTTAAAGATGCAGTGTGTACTTTAAGATGATGCTTGACTGCACTGGCACTCCTCCTTCCCTTGGGAAGCCATCCTTGTGATGGGACTGTGTACGGGGGTCTGATAGGCTCTACCTATCTAAACACAGAACAGTGAAAAAATGTCCTGCTTTTCTTTTCTGGAACTCTGAACGCATAAAAAAAAAATCACAGAAAGGTTTGGGCTGTAAGGGACCATAAAGGTCATGCAGTTCCAACCCCTGTGCAGTGAGCAGGGACATCTTCAACTCGAGCAGGGACATCTTCAACTCGAGCAGGTTGCTGAACAATGGCAGTTTCAGGAAGCAGCATCCCCGCTGGCATCCTGTATTCGCAGCCTGAATTTCCCTGAGCCCACGGGGATCAGGGTCTCGCCCCAAACACACGAGCTCCATTTTAGAGCATTTTTGCACCCATGGCAAACCCTGCCTCCATCCACCCCTGTCGCCACAGTCCGGTAGAAGCAGCCTTTTCTCAGAATAAAGAAAGGGGAGAGCAGGGTGTGTCGCCCCACTTGACCCTGAGCAGCTGCAGGAAGCGAGCGGGCATGGGGAGTGGCAGGAGGGGATGCAGCTGCACAGAAGCCCTGGGACTGAATACAGAGTGGTTTGGGTTGGAAGGGACCTTAAAGCCATGGGCAGGGACGCCTCCCGCTGGATCAGGGGCTCCAAGCCCCATCCAACCTGGCCTTGAACCCCTCCAGGGATGGGGCAGCCACCCCTGCTCTGGGCAACCTGGGCTGGTGCCTCCCCACCCTCACAGCAAAACATTTCTGCCTAAGATCTCATCTCCATCTCCTTCTTTCAGCTGAAAACTCTTCCCCCTTATCCTATCCCTGCCCTCCCTGATCAAGAGCCTCTCCCCAGCTTTCCTGGAGCCCCTTTCACAAGGAAGGACATGGAGCTGTTGAAGCGAGGCCAGAGGAGGCCATGGAGATGATCCGAGGGCTGGAGAACCTCCTGGATGAGGACAGGTTGAGAGCCGGGACTGTTCAGCCTGGAGAAGAGAAGGCTCCAGCGCTGAAAAGAGCTCCAGGAAAGCTGGGGAGGGGCTCTGGATGAGGGAGAGCAGGGATGGGATGGGATGGGGGGGCGGGTTACACTGGAAGGGGGTAGATTTAGCTGAGACAGAAATAAGGAATATTTTCCTGTGAGGGTGGGAGGAGGTTGCCCAGAGCAGTGGTGGTTGCCCCATCCCTGGAGGGGTTCAAGGCCAGGTTGGATGGGGCTTGGAGCCCCTGATCCAGTGGGAGGTGTCCCTGCCCATGGCCTGGGTGGAACTGGATGGGCTTGGAGGTCCCTTCCCCCCTCACTCCCCCCCTACAAACCGTTCCACGATCTCATTTTGCAGTAGCAGCACAGGGCAGACCCCCCTCCCTCGCCCCTCGCCGTCCCGGTGAGATGGAGCCCCCCACCCTCCCCGTCCCGTCGCCGCCGTCACCTTCACGCGGGTGACCGCGGCCTCCAGGCGCAGCTGCTGCACCACCTTCTTCATGGCGGCCACGCTGGACGAGCCCGACATGGCGGCGCGGGGCGCGAGCGGCGGGGCGGGGCGGGGCGGGCACCGGGGGCGGCTCCGGCACTGGCACCGACTCGGAGTCACCGGGTTGGGAAACACCCACGGGGTCATCGAGTCTGAGCACTCCTAGCAACCACCAAACCGTGTCCCTGAGCGCCTCATCCGCGCATCTTTTAAACCCCTCCGGGGATGGGGACTCCGCCACCTCCCTGGGCAGCCTCTGCCAGTGCCCAATCACCCTTTCTGTGAAGAATTTTTTCCTAATGTCCAGCCTGAACCTCCCCGGTGGAGCTTGAGGCCATTCCCTCTCGTCCTGTCCCTTGGGAGAAGAGCCCAGCTCCCTCCTCTCCACAACCTCCCCTCAGGTAGTTGTAGAGAGCAATGAGGTCTCCCCTCAGCCTCCTCTTCTCCACGA
>WAAB01021666.1:9754-34427 GCA_013389865.1 Piaya cayana | reverse complement strand
ATTGAATTTGAGTAGAATTTTACAGTTAATGTAAAAAAAAAAAGGGTGACCACCCATATCTACTGCTGAAGTATGAGCTTATCTGCACGAAAGATCACGAGTGTAGCAATCTCATCACTGAATGTGCTGTGACAGTGATGCTAAGCCCAGGAGAGGAAAAAAAAAAAGAAGTACGCCTTTTGATTGCAAATGATGTGTAGCCGTAAAAGATAATTGCAAACCAGTGTGCTGTTAGCCAGGAGATCTGATCTGGATCTGAGCTTCCAAAACAGAGTGGAAGAGCCTCTGCACCCAGCTGAAGGGAGCTGCCCTCTTGTCGAGCAGGCTGCTCACAGACCAGAGACAGCCCAGCACATCCTGAGGCCTGGAAGGAAGCAGGGGAGTTGGATATGGAGCTGTTGGAGTGAGTCCAGGGGAGGCCACGAAGATGATCCGAGGGCTGGAGCAGCTCTGCTATGAGGCCAGGCTGAGGGAGTTGGTGTTGCTCAGCCTGGAGAAGAGAAAGCTCCAGAAAGACCTCAGAGCAGCTTCCAGGACTGAAAGGGGCTCCAGGAAAGCTGGGAAATGGCTCTTGATCAGGATGTGCAGGAATAGAATGAGAGGGGATGGTTTTAAGCTGAAAGAGGGGAGATCCGAGATGAGATTTGAGGAAGAAATGTTTTCCTGTGAGGGTGGGGTTGCCCAGAGAAGCGGTGGCTGCTCCATCCCTAGAGGTGTTCAGGGTTGGATGGGTCTGTGAGCAACCTGATCCAGTGGGAGATGTCCCTGGCCCTGGAAGGGGGATGGAACTAGATGGGCTTTGAGGTCCCTTTCAACCCAAACCATTCCACGATTCTATGGTTTTGTCATTAGAGGTGTGCCTATCTACAGCCACTGTATCACCATATTATTATGAACAACATCTCAGATAATCCTTATTTCAGCTCTAGCTGGCTTTGTTCCCTCTTTGATTAGGAAAGCCACATGGGCTTGAAACTCCTTCCCTTGTTAGTGGAAGAGGAGAACTTCGTCTTGGATAATCACTAATGACTATCCTAGTCCAGCTCCCTGCATTGCATACTCTGTTTTTCTTGAAGTTCAAGCTCATGCATGTGCTGAGATAATGATTCTCTGAAAGAGTAATCAGAAGCCTCTTCCTGATAGTAATCTTCTCCTAGCTCTCTTGTTTCCCTTCTTGCAGTACCAGATGTCATTAACTTAAACAGAACAATAACAAGCTAGGAATTAATGTCAGCTAAAAAGCTGACAAGGCTGTATTTATTGCTGGAAGTGAAACAATCATGGGAAATCAAGAATACAATAAGAAAATTATGCAACTCTCCAAATGTCTTTGAGTCAAACCACCCATTATCCAACTTACTGTCTTGGGGATAGGATTTAACAAAGATTTTGGTGCTAAGATATTAAATTAATTATTAAAACTCCAACCACTTTTGCTCAATTCACGATTGAGTCGTATATTTGTATTTCAGAATTGTGTCTTATATAAAACACAAGAGCCAGGCAATCAGCTATTGGAAAATCTGAATTAACTCAGGATTCTTGACTGCTACAGGAAAGAGATTATTAGAAATTCGTCTGCCCTGCAGTTAGGATTTTGTTGATCAGGTCATCTGCTCCACAAGATACTTCAGTTTTACGAATCTCTCTCTTATAAACAGTAATACAAATTCTTAAGTCTTAGATGTCGAATAAATGCATCGGTTTCTCCTCAAACTTACAGACCAGAGTTCTGGTGAAGAGCCCTCTGATTTTCCAAGGGATTTGTTTCTTTATGTGAGAGCAGGAGGCTTCACTTTCTGCTTTCCATCCCCTGTTGTGCTAAGCAGTCAGGCACTTGCATGAAGTCTTGCTGTTCCGTGGGTTTTTCTCAGCAACTACTCAGAAAGGTAAAAATACCAGAACAAGCAACCCCCCCAACACACAAGTGACTACATATATCTAATTAAATAAATTCTTTAATTAACAGAGACACTTCAACAGGGCACAGTTGCACTTTAATCTGATTGTGAAACAGCTCTGAGAAGCAGCACTGTGGGCTGTAAGTTGTAGAACAAGTAAAGCATAAAAAGACAACACTGTTTACCAACCCAAGCGAAGACAGTGTTTCAGTTAACAAAAAAGCATCCTGTAAACACCGGTCACTCTTTCCATCGCTTCAGATAATTTTAAAGTGTATGCAATTATAGAAAGTTCCACAATTTCTTGGAGCAAATTTTTTTTATGAAAATATCAAAGAAAATTAAACCTCGTATTATCTCAGAGGCAGCGCCACGTAAAAACAAACAACAGGCTGCTGAATGAACCTTGGAGTGTGTGGAAAAACACCTGTGCAGTTCATTAAATAAAATCCTGAATTCTACTTTTCAGGAATTAAAGTTGGAAATGGAAGAAAACATCATCCGAGTCCTCTCCATGTTAACGTTGCCTATTCAAGATAAGGTCCAGGATTTGGAGCTTTTGAAACTAAGGAGTTTACAGGATAAATAACCATGGTGAAACTGGATTTTATTGCATATTCCTTTCTAACAAGAAGTCTGATAAAAATCTTAATGGCAACTATTTCATGTTATGTAATTTCTTCACTGTGTTAAATCGTTTAATCTCCACAAGAGTAACCAAGTACAAGTTTCACCAAGCTGTGTTGAAGCACCAGGCTGTCTCCCCAGTATTCTGGGTTTAATCTGATTCAAGAGCGACTTGGCTAAAATATTGGTTGAGGTGGGAAGTCAGAGAGCTGAGACCGCACCATGCTACCCCAGAATGAATACTTGCTGCACCAGGCAGCCTCAGCAAAGCATCGTTATGAGACTGCACCTCAAACCCACCTCTCGGTCTTGGTTGTTACCAGATACACGCTGGGTTCAAGATTTAACTTATAGTAGATGACAAAAATGAGAAAGACAAGCAGTCTCTTCGAAAAATGCTGCTAAAGCAGCACTGGGATTTTCTGCAGAATGAAATTATGGCTTTGCATGCAAAGTAAAAAGATGAATTTGGCGACTTTGCAAAGTGTTTGTAATCATGGTGTAAAGTCAAAATCTACGATTGTATAAGCCATAGTAAAAAGTTCCCCGTTTTCATCATTCTATTATAAATCAAGCCATAGTAAATCATCATTCTATTATAAATCAAGGGTTGAAGCGGTTCTTAGGGTGTCAGGGCTTGCCACATGGCTTCAGTTTGTTGTTCTGCTTCAGGTTCCCTGGCATAGTTCAGACAATCCCCGTTCCACATGCCAATGCCGCTCAAGCCTAGCCTCTTCACATACTCTGCTTTGAGAGAGATGCTGCGAGGGTCATCAAACCATACCTGGTGGAAGCGACCTTGGGAATCCTAGGAAAACATTGAACACTAGGGTCAGTGGCTATATAAACACAACACATTAAAGTTCATTGAGTTTTGACTACATTTTCTGTTGAATACAGGTGGAAGTGCAATTAAAAACTTCTAGAATCTAAGTCAAAAAACAGTGACGCATTTTAACCGAAGCTAGACAAAAAGACTTAGCTAATTTCTATTTTAAAATCTCAGATTCGCTAGCCAAACCATTCCGAGTCTGTGATTCTATGAAACTTAAAATTATATCTAAAGAAACAAGATGAAGCGCATGCACACGCTGTAGTGCTCATGTAAGCAACATTCACGGAACTTTTTCACTTTGTCTACGTAGAAATGAAGTGTAGAAGAGAACACGCATAGAGGCCAGAGGGTTAGAAAAACTTGAGAGCATCCCAGAATCCCTTTTAGCATAAATCAGTCATCAGCTCATACAAGTAACTGTAACAGTGAAGGAGGGAGCTAATGGGGTTTCTCTGTGCCAAAACATTCTTTTTGACATGATACAATTTCTCATGAAAACTGTTGTCTTCTGCACCCCCCCTTTCAGACTAGAAATTCAAGAGCTGGATATCCAGCCATCCGGAAAAAAAAAAAAAGTAGAAAATCCCAATGGTAGAATTTTGCCCCAAAAATTTAAGAATTATGGTTCATGAATCGACAAGAGACTTATAAAGAGACTCTTACCTTGTATTCATAAAACGGAGCCTCCTGTATCTCATCCCAGAGCAACCCTGTAAGAGAGCTGTTCACCTGCTTCATGATATCTTTGTAGGGAACCTGACGCCCTGCAGCGTCACTGCAAGGAGCCCCATGGAAAGATACTTTGCGAATGGAACAAATATGATCCTGAAAAATAAAGCAGAAGGCCCAAATTTTGCATTACATTGATTAATTGAACTGAAGTATAGCAGCACAGCCAAGAACAAAGCCACAAAAGGCACTGGGGCTCAAAAATCCAAGATCTCCAATATCTGTGCTGGACTACTTGTAGACAGAAGTGAACTGAAACAGTTAAATTGTGTTTACTCTGAAGTAAAACAAGGTTGCACAGACATCATTCAACTGTATGGACATCACTCAACTTGTACAGGTCTCTCATCTTTTCCACTTTTAATTCACTCTTACATTTTTCATGTTGTTTCATGGTCTTTTTTACAACGTTTGTTTGAGATAGTAGCATCACAGAATTGATCGAGTTGGAAGAGACCTTAAAGATCATCTAATTCCTGAGCCCTGTCATGGGCAGGGACACCTCCCACTGCATCAGGCTGCTCAAGGCCGCATCCAACCCGGCCTTGAACACCTCCAGGGATGGGGTAGCCAGAACTCCCCTCTTCAACATGTTCCAGTGCCTCACCACCCTCATCTACAGTTCCGTACTCAAACATGGTACTTGAGTACCTTGGGGTTGTCCAGGGAGAGATAAAATGCCTTGTTCTGTAACTCACAGCTCATCAGTTACCAGCCATGTCTTTGAGCCCAAGGTACGGTTGGGCTTGGTGATCTCAAAGGTCTTTCCCAACCTAGTGATTCTATGTTCTTACCCATCAGACCACGCAGTATTTCCTAATCCAAAAATAGGATCACCAAAACCTAGCTAGCTCTTAGAATCATAGAATCACAAGGTTGGAAGAGACCCACCGGATCATCGAGTCCAACCGTTCCTATCAAACACTAAACCATGTCCATTAGCACCTCGTCCACCTGCACCTTAAACACCTCCAGGGAAGATGAGTCAACCACCTCCCTAGGCAGCCTGTTCCAGTGCTCAATGACTCTTTCTGTGAAAATTTTTTCCTTATGTTGAGCCTGAACCTCCCCGGGTGGAGCTTGAGGCCATTTCCTCTTGTCCTGTTCCCCCATCACTTGGGAGAAGAGCCCAGCTCCCTCCTCTCCACAACCTCCTTTCAGGTAGCTGGAGAGCGCAATGAGGTCTCCCCTCAGCCTCCTCTTCTCCAGGATAAACACCCCCAGCTCTCTCAGCCGTTCCTCAGAATCCTTGTTCTCCAGCCCCTTCCCCAGATTTGTCACTCTTCTCTGGACTCGCTCCAGAGCCTCAACATCCTTGTGGTGAGGGGCCCAAGGAAAAAGAAAATCCCAGTATGCTTGGAAATGACTAATCTTGACCTTACCTCAGACAGGGTCTCACAGACGTAGTCATAGCCATACCAGGGGACGCCCATCAGAAGCTTCTTTGGATCAATGCCCATAGCAATGTACTCTTCATAGCCTAGTTTTGAGGCACACAGAAATTAAGATCATTACTGCATTTTCCCATGCTTTTTATTCTTAGCTCTAGAGCCACAGCCGATGCACTGCATGATCCCCAGAGGCTAAGACGCAAGGTCTTCTTCACCTCTCACCCATCCTACACTTGCCCCACTCAGATCCTAGGAACTGCTCCAGTGGCTCACACGGAAAACCAGCTGCCCGGAGCAGCAGTTCACAAGGACGAGGCAAACATTTCAGGTTCTTTGCAAGCCCAGGCAGACACCACTGCTTTGGCTGCTGTGTGTCACTCTAGAAGTTTTCTTCACAGTCATGAAAACAATTCCCTTCCAATTAGCAACACACAACTGCTAAAGGTCTATCCACAGTGTCAGAAGGATCTGAGACACTCATTAGGACAAACACACAGTTGAGCACACTCAAAAGCCTTAATACAAACAAAAAGCTTGTCTAAGAAACAGCGACCTTGTCTATCTATTCCCCTGAGCAAATGGAAATGTTCTGCCTCCTATGGAGGCATTTTTGTCCTCACCGAGTAAAGTCTTCAGGTAAGGAGCGTTGGCTCTTGCAATACAGTCATCCCACATCTGGCTCTGTTCGTCATATGACATCACAAATAAGAAATCACAGGCTTCGGCAAGCCCGGTGTAGTTGTAGCACCTGTCATCTATGCAGGCAGGGGACCAAGCCACATCAAATGTCACCTGAAGGGAAAACACACAAGAATCATGTACAGCACTCGGGCACTCTGGTTCTGTCTTTTAACAACAGCTGCAGCTTCTGAGGACAGTATTTCCCAGATCTTGCAGTGTTAGATTGGAGCATTTAATACACAGTGGTGAATACAGGAGAGCTGCTTAGCTGATAAACATCAGATTATGAACAGTGAGTCCCTATTAGTGAATTCAAAACACCGAAGAAATTAAAACACATGAAAACCATCTGGTGAAAAACACAAAGTGTGTTGCCACTCATAGAATGGTTTGGGTTGGAAGGGACATTAAACTCCATCCAGTCCCACCCCAGCCATGGGCAGGGACACCTCCCACTGGATCAGGGGCTCCAAGCCCCATCAAACCTGGCCTTGAACCCCTCCAGGGATGGGGCAGCCACCCCTGCTCCGGGCAACCTGGGCCAGGGCCTCCCCACCCTCAGCATGAAGAATTTCTTCCTAATGTCTTATCTAAATCTCACCCCTTCCAACTGAAAGTGAAATCCCCCTTGTCCTATCACTATCACTCAAATGTTTAAAACTTCAAGTGACAGGTTACCAAAATGATTTTGCACCAGCAGGTTGTATTTCCCCTACCTTCATAGGTTAATTAGCCATACTAATAATTGTCAGCTCACATACTGCATTAACACTGCATGTACAACTCTCAGTGAAACTCTTCTCGTATTTAAACTCGCACAGCTCAAAGAGTCATTCTTATGGCAGTGTATCATAATTAACATTCATAATTAGCCATTCATGAGACTATCACGCTTTAGATCTGTATAATTTCATTCGCATCCATTTGCTAAACACACTTCTCATAACTCCTTGTGTTTATAAATTGAAATGTAATATTTGGATAAAGAACATGATGATTACCTGTGATCCTGGAATTTCCCTGTGAAAAGCTTCTGTAGTTTCTTTAACGAGATCTGTTAAGGCGTAATACTCCGGGGTGTTTGCATTAACTGCTTGCTCTATATCTATGTTAATTCCATCCATGTGCTGCCTTTTCGCAAGGTCCACCTGCTGGGAGATCCACGCTGCTCTTTTAGCAGGTTCAACAACTTCCGTGAGAGGCACATCACCTAGAAAAGAGCCCTTCAAGAGTTAACGCATACCTGCACCACAGTAAGAGCAAGGAGGAAAGCTTTGTCTTTATTGAGGTGCTGAGGGGCATGGTTTAGAGACTGGTAGGAATGGTTGGACTTGATGATCCGGGTGGGTCTCTTCCAACCTGGTGATTCTGTGATTCTATGATTTATTAAACCACAAAATATCAGCTCCCCCCCTGGATCTCACTAGTAAAATTCAAAGGGGTTAACTTTTTTCCCCAGCCATAATTTTGAGAACCTACCCCAGATGAGCTTAACAAGCTTCTCTGAAATAGCAGTCTTTAAAATGAAGCTCCTTTTGGGTTTCTTTCCTAACATTTTAATCTCCTTGATTCTCTTCAATGGTTTTTTAGCCCCTGTAAACTTACTTTCTTGAAGTCAACTTACTTCCAGTGTTTCCAGGATTGTATCTTACTGATTTATAAACATGCTTTTACATTTAACCTTTGTGGCTTTCCACATTCTGGTCTTGGATTATGTTTTTGCCTCAGCAGAGCCAAAACCTGATTAGAGTGTGTACGCTCTGATCAAGGAGATGGACTTTGCCTTTCTAATCAGCATTTGTACTTACACATACTTGGGAATGTGTTTGAACACTCAACCACTTCCTAACACAGAGGGATTGATTTAAGTGAAAAATACAAAAAATACTTGCAGTCCTTCCCCTTACCCTGTCTTCTGGGTACTGGGTATAACATACAATCATCAAATCATGGAATTGTTTGGGTTGGAAGGGACCTTAAAGCCCATCCAGTTCCAAAACGGTGCTGAGGCACTGGAAACATGGGCAGGGACACCTCCCACTGGATCAGGGGCTCCAAGCCCCATTCAAGCTGGCCTTGAATCCCTCCAGGGATGGGGCAGCCACCCCTGCTCTGGGCAACCTGGGCCAGGCTCTCATCACCCTCACAGGAAAACATTTCTTCCCAAGATCTCCTCTCAACCTCTGCTCTTCCAGCTTCAAACCATTCCCCCTTGTCCTATCCCTGCGCTCCCTAATCAACAGCCCCTCCCCGGCTTCCTAGAGCCCCTTTCAGTAACTGATCCTCTTACTGATTTTTAATACCCTGCGTACAAGTGTGAGATGCTGTGCATTACGTCCTTATTCCTGTATCACATCAAACTCCACATTTCCACACGGTCACTGACCTTTCAGCACTACCCTGGCGCCTTCAGAGTGTGCGTGGCACATGAGCTCGGGATTGTACTCGCCAAAAATGGCCACAGTTGTAATCTTTGACCAGTCATAGTATTTCCAGTCGTCTGTCCCCACATCGAACACCAAGACCTGGAGAAGGGATGAAGAGCATCTTCATTAGCTCCAGACACTTCTCAGGAGGAGTGCTTATCTGCATGACCTGCGGGAAGCAGAGAACCCTGCTGCTCCTTCCTGGGAAGGGTACAGGGGCTTCACTGCAGCCTNCCTTAGGCACCTCCAGGTATGGGGCAGGCGCAACCTGTTCCAGCATCTCACCACTCTCATGGTGAAGAAATTCTTCCTAACATCTTATCTAAATCTGCCCTTCTCCAGATTACATCCATTCCCCCTTTTTCCACCACAAGCTTTTATGAATAGTCCCTCTCCAGTTTTCATGGAACCACTGGGCTGGGGGAGCTGGACAGCCTGGGCTGGGCTGGAATGGGGGTCCCAGAGCTGCTGGGCTGGCTTGGAATGGGGGTCCCAGAGCTGCTGGGCTGGGATAGAGGTCCCAGAGCCACTGGGCTGGGCTGGAACGAGGGTCCTGGAGCTGCTGCGCTGGGCTGGAATGGGGGTCCCACAGATGCTGGACTGGAGCCACTGGGCTGGACTGGAATGGGAGTCCCCCAGAGCTGCTGGGCTGGGATAGAGGGGGTCCCAGAGCTGCTGGGCTGGAATAGAGGTCCCAGAGCCACTGGGCTGGGCTGGAAGGAGGGGCCGGGAGCTGCTGCGCTGGGCTGGAATGGGGGTCCTGCAGATGCTGGACTGGGGCTACTGGGCTGGGTTGGGAGGAGTCTAGAGCCACTGGGTTGGGCTGGAATGCGGATCCCATTGCTGCTGGGTTGGGTTCAGGGGAGTCTTGAGCCACTAGGCTGGGCTGGAATGGGGGTCCTGCAGATGCTGGACTGGGGCCACTGGGCTGGGTTGGGAGGAGTCTAGAGCCACTGGGCTGGGTTGGAATGGGGGTCCCAGAGCTGCTGGGCTGGGTTGGAATGGGGGTCCTGCAGCACTGGACTGGGGTAGAACGGGGATCCCTGAGCCACTGGGCTAGAGTGGGCTGAAATGGGGCTGGGGGAGTGGTAACTGCTGGGCTGGGCTGGAATGGGGGTCCCGCAGATGCTGGACTGGGGCCACTGGGCTGGGGGAGCTGGAGCTGCTGGGCTGGGCTGGATTAGAATGGGAGGTCCCAGAGCTGCTGGGTTGGGACGGGGCGGGAGGAGTCTAGAGCCACTGGGCTGGGTTGGAATGCGGGTCCCAGAGGTGCCAGGCTGGGCTGGGCTGTGCGGGGGTGCCGGGGCTGTGCTGGGGGGTCCCGGGGCTGTCACCTGGCGTTCGTGGGGGCGGTGGCGGTGGCGGGGCCGGCAGAGCCGCGGGTCCTGGCAGGGGCAGGAGGCGCTGCAGCCGCCCAGCAGCGGCAGGAGGCCGAGCAGCAGCAGCAGGAGCCACCGGGCCATGGCGAGCGGCGACTGCCGGGGGGGCGAGCGGTCAGGGCTACTTGGCGAGCGGTCAGTGCCACGTGGCGAGCTGTGAGTAGCCCGTGGCGAGGGCTCCCGCCCCCGGGGGTGGGGACACAGCCGGAGGGACCCGCGGCCGCGTGATTGCTGAGACCTTCCAGGAGGGAGGGTCCCCAGCACCCCCCCCTCCATCCCCGGGCAGCCTCTGATCCTAAATCCCACCTAAACCGCCCCCAGGGCAACTTGAGGCCTTTTCATAGAATCACCAGGTTGGAAGAGACCCCACCGGATCATCGAGTCCAACCATTCCTATCAAACACNAGCTGCAGAGAGCCAGGAGGTCTCTTTGTCTCCAGACTGAACAGCCCCAGCTCCCTCAGTCGCTCCCAGCACCCCTGTTCTCCAGCCCCGGCTCTGTTCCCCTTCTCTGTACACACTCCAACCTCTCAATGTCCTTCTTGTAGTGAGGGGCCCAAAGCTGAACCCAGGATTCGAGGTGAAGCCTCACAAGCACCAAGAAGCAAAGGGCAAACCCTTCCCTGCTGCTGCCGGCCACATCATTCCTGACACAAACCAAGATGCCATTTGCCTTCTTGACCACCTGGACCCCTGCTGGCTCAAGCTCAGCTGCTGTCAACCAGCACCCCCAGGTCCTTTTCCACCACCTCAAGCCTGGAGCTACACCGGGTTGTTGTGACCAAAGTGCAAACCCCAGTGCTTGGCCTCGTTGAATCTCATACAAATGGCCTTGGCCCATGGATCCAGCCTGTCCAGATCCCTCTGCAGAGCATCCCTGCCCTCGAGCAGATCCACATCTTCAGAGAGAAGTTACCTCGACTGACCGCGTTCACAGAGCGACAGTTTATTAAAAGATCAAACCTGGCGAAGGGCATCCAGAATTATTTTCAACATCTCAAAATGGCTAAAGAAAAAACAGATCTCCTAAAGGGAACAGGGTTTTATCCTCACTGTCCAAACCAGCTGCGTCCATAGGGTCACAGGCTCTGCGAGCTGGTGGACGCCTGGAGTTGAGTGGATCCTGTGAAGTGGGAGGTCACGCCGGGCACGACTGTTGTTGACAGGAACACGCCACGTGAGCAGGAACCGTGCTTACGATGTCCTCAGACTTCTGATCTAGCCTAATCTGTCCTTCAAGGTTAAGAGTGGAGTCTGTAAACAAGAAAAGAGGAAAAAGAGGTCATGTGAGAGGGGACGTTTATACATCAAGGTTCTTGTGTTAGTAGGTTCAGCCTCACGGTTCTTCGTGGAATCACAGTTGGACCTTCCATTTGTGTTGTGCACAAGGAGCCGTGCTGCAGACTCACCAGCTGGTACGCAGTGGAAGCCCACGGAGACGGGAACAGTCGTGGTTGCTGAGCAGCCTTCTACGCAGCGTAGAACTGGCTCCACAGAGAAGCATTTTGCTGCCGCCTTCTCAAACGCAACCGGCTTCTCCGTTTTGACGAATTTGCGCTGCAGCTTACAAGCTGTAAAACATGAACTCTTTTAAAGCACCTACAGAATTTATAGAAACAACTTTTTGGGGCTTAATCTGTAGAATTAAAAAGTTGAGATTGGATATTGGGAAAATATTCTTTTCTGAAAGAATGGTGAAGCAATGGTGCCCAGGGAAGTGGTGGAGCCAAAATCCCTGGAGGGGTTCAAAAAAGTGTGTGGGTGTGATGGTTCAGGTTGTGGTTTGGTTCAGGACAGGGTTTAGTAGGCACTGTGGTGTTGGGCTGATGGTTGGACTGGATGAGCCGAGAGGTCTTTTCCAGCCTCAACAATTCTATGAATCAGCAACAACTGAGACCAATGGATGAAACGAGTGAAACAAGGTACTTGAAACTAACGTGATTGAAGTCAGTCAATTTTCTGTTAATGGCTTAGGCTGTGAGAAAATCAGGTGTGTGAGGCGAGTCCCAAGGAGAGGGGCTTGCCAAACAGGATCTAGGTGGGACACAGGTGTCCAAATCCAAAAAGATACATGAAAACCTTGGTCAAAACGGGTCCTGCACTGGAGGCACAACAACCCTGAGCAGCTACAGACTGGGAGAAGCCTGTCTAGAAAGCTGCCAGGAGGAGAGGGACCTGGGGGTGTTGGTTGACAGCGACTGAACATGAGCCAGCAGTGGCCCAGGTGGCCAAGAAGGCCAATGACATCTTGGNGGAGGGGGTTGATTCACCTTCCCTGGAGGGGTTTAAGGTGTGGGTGGACAAGGTGCTGAGGGACATGGTTTATTGTTTGATGGGAATGGTTGGACTTGATGATCCGGTGGGTCTCTTCCAAGCTGGTTGTTCTATGATTCTGTGATTCTAACAGACACTCAACTGTACTCAGCCTGCTACAACACTTAATTTTGGGGCAGGAGTAGCTCCTAGATATCCACATATCCACTTGTGCACTTCCTTGCTGTGGCTGAGTAGCTTAGTCCTTATGTCTCTGTGNGATGATCCGGTGGGTCTCTTCCAACCTGGTTGTTCTATGATTCTATGATTCTGACACTCAACTGTACTCAGCCTGCTACATCACTTCATTCTGGGGCAGGAGTACCTCCTAGACATCCATATATCCACTTGTGCACTGCCTTGCCGTGGCTGGGTAGCTTAGTCCTTAAGTCTCTGTAATCCAGACTTTCCTGGATCACACTGTGCCCCAGGGGAGTTTGATCTATGAATAAATTCCAAAAATATCACCACAATACATTCCTGCTGTTTTTAAACAGGACCTGGATAGTAAGAACAATCACTCCTGGGCTGAAGGTTTCAGATAAAGGAAATTCAGCCTGAGGAAATTAAAGCAGGTATTTCCCTCCTCAAACACCCTCAAATTTGATAGTCAGGATTGGATCTTAATTTTTTTTTTCTGGGAAAGTAAATGCCTAGAAATAGTGGAATGGAAATAAGGAATAAAACTATTAAGAACAACATAAAATATCTTTTGTCAACAGCCAAACTGCCTACTATTCATACAAGGATCATCTTAAGGAGCTTCAAGTTTATAATTTTATCTGGAATGCGCAAACTTCAGGTGACTATAAGAAGCTGGTGTAAAGATGCAACAAAACCAGAACTGGCAGTGAACTGCTAAACTCAGTAAAAACCAGGGTTTTTAAAACTCTGCAGCCAATCATTTCAAAATTAGTGAAAAGTAATAAAAAAATAAGGTGATTGTGCTACAATCAATATAAATCATGTAACTAATAATTAGTCAAAGACAATGAAATTGATATATGCTAGAATCTTAGTACCTCCAGCACAGGGATCTTCTGAGATGATCCAGGACTGACCAAAACTCGCTGCATCTTTAGCTGAATAGCCACTGGGCGTCCGATATTCCCGTTCCTTCTCAGCATCGTATTTTCCACAAATACCACATGTCTTTCCAGCCATCCAGAAAGCAACCTGAACCTTTGTGGAAACAGCGAAGAGATGCACTTAGATCTTTTTCCTCAGAAAGTAAAAGCACTGAAAATTATTAAAAAAATATATATACCTCAAGCCTACGCCCATCGTAATAGAGTTTTTCTAAGCCATAATCAGGGGCTTTCAGCAACAGGCCTTCCTTTTCTCTGCTGATCGTCATGCTTGCATCTGTAATGAAGAGGTAAAAAAGGGTTTTCTTTTAAAAGGAGTTGGTTTGGGGTCAAACCTGAACCACTTGTTAAATTTCTGAGGATTTTATGCGGTTCTAATGTATCTTGAAAGAGACTGGGGCAATGAGAGAGGCCATATTGCTCTCTCTAACAAACCAAATCCAGAGGACATTGAGATGCTTGTTCTTTAGGGCTCTGTGATCAGCACGGGGCACCACAGCCCTGCACCATTTGGTTTGTGTAAAGATATGCAGGAACAGCACCTCTGTCTTTGCTCATCTTTCTTGCCACCTCCTGTGAAAGCCGGAATCATAGAATCGTAGAATGACCTGAGTTGGAAGGGACCCACAAGGATCATCGAGTCCAACTCCTGAGGGCAGCATGAAGGTATGTTAAGATCACCTGATTGTTTCTCAAATTAGGCCGATCTTTATCTAGAGAAGCGTTTGCAGGACCACGCCCTCTCTACTTCAAAAGATCAGAAAAAGATTAAACAAAATATAAAACTGAGGCTCTTACCAGAATTAGATGTGTACGGAACAGCTGTCAGGGCTTGAACACCATTAATCTTCAGCTGGACGCGTCCATTAGAAGCATACATGTCGACCTCACTTTAAGTAAAGGAAATGAACATAAAGAAATGCTTCTCCTTCACCCTACTCAGCTCATGATTTCTAGTCCTGGTAGAACCAACGCTGCAGGATCATAGAATGGTTTGGGTTGGAAGGGACCTTAAAGATCATCTAGTTCCAAGTCCCCTGCCATGGGCAGGGACATCCCATTAGATCAGGCTGCCCAAGGCTTCATCCAGCCTGGTCTTAAACACGTCCAGGGATGGGGCAGCCACAGCTTCCGTGGGAAGCCAGTCCCAGGGCCTCACCTCTCTCACAGTGAAGAAATTCCTCTTTATGTCTAGTCTAAATCTGCCCCTCTCCAGTTTATACCCATTCTGCCCTGTCCTATCACTCCAAGCCTTTGTAAAAAATCAACCCCCAGCTTTCTTGTAGGCTCCTTCAGATACTGGAAGGTCGCTATGAGGTCTCCTCAGAGCCTTCTTCTTCTCCAGGTTGAACAATCCCAACGCTCTCAGCCTGTCTTTGTATGGGAGGTGCTCCAGCCCTCGAATCATCTTTGTAGCCTCCTCTGGACCCGTTCCATGCTCGTGTCATTCTGGCATGAATCACCGGCTGCCCTTTGAGAGGAGGATTGAGAGAGCCCGGGAAATCATGCCAGGAGGAGCGCCTACAAAACGCTTCTCCCTGGCTTCACTCCTTTGAGTGTCTGGTTGTGACCGTGGTTCAGGCAGGAAGATTCCAGGCTATGGGACCCTTGCTGCCGGGCAGTATAATTGCTACTACATTCTTATAAACTGAAGGTGCTTTATGTTTCAAAGGCAGATCAGATTCCATACTGCAGTTCTCTCATGGCCTGAATAGTCTGTGTATTGTAGTATTTTCTTCAGAGCCGCGTTTGCTCTAACGAGGAAATACGAAGCTCAAGCACATCAACNGGGCAGCCACAGCTTCCGTGGGAAGCCAGTCCCAGGGCCTCACCTCTCTCACAGTGAAGAAATTCCTCTTTATGTCTAGTCTAAATCTGCCCCTCTCCAGTTTAGCCTTTGCAAAAAATCAACCCCCAGCTTTCTTGTAGGCTCCTTCAGATACTGGAAGGTCGCTATGAGATCTCCTGAGAGCCTTCTTCTTCTCCAGGTTGAACAATCCCAACGCTCTCAGCCTGTCTTTGTATGGGAGGTGCTCCAGCCCTCGAATCATCTTTGTAGCCTCCTCTGGACCCGTTCCATGCTCGTGTCATTCTGGCATGAATCACCGGCTGCCCTTTGAGAGGAGGATTGAGAGAGCCCAGGAAATCATGCCAGGAGGATTGCTCAAAAACGACTTCTCCCTGGCTTCACTCCTTTGAGTGTCTGGTTGTGACCGTGGTTCAGGCAGGAAGATTCCAGGCTATGGGACCCTTGCTGCCGGGCAGTATAATTGCTACTACATTCTTATAAACTGAAGGTGCTTTGTGTTTCAAAGGAATATCCGATTCCATACTGCAGTTCTCTCATGGCCTGAATAGTCTGTGTATTGTAGTATTTTCTTCAGAGCCGCGTTTGCTCTAACGAAGAAATACGAAGCTCAAGCACATCAACAGCCCCTCCATTGTATGAAAAAAACTAGGAATGATGCAATGACGAATAATGTCTTTATCTCTAAAGATGCAGTCTCTAAATAAGCATCCTTCTGCCCTTCCACAAGACAGGTGCAGGGAATACCAGTTTTTTCTGTTTCTCCAGCATTATGGCACAGTTTTCAGAAATAAATAATTATATATAATGAAACCTTACAGATCAAAGCCTGTTTGTGCCCTTTGAAGAATACTCCCCACAACGATTTTGGTATGCGTAATCCACAGAGCTCGGAGTATCAGACCACACTCGTAAAGAAGGGCCTGTGGTGGCAGAGGTGATTGCTCCGGGGTGAAACCGAGCGTGTCTTAAGTTAATTTCAAATAGATTAGAACATTATGCACCAGGGGATGACCCAAAGGAGTGCCTCTAATCTGGGAGAAGTAATTCCCTCTTTAGCTATGTCCACTTCTCAGCATCTCTGCTGGCGTGATTGTGGATGCTAATTAGTTCTAATTATTAGCTCAGTGTGCGAGAACCAGGCTAAATGATTACAGAAGTCCCTTTTGGATTTACAGTTTATGCGTCTGCCTCATTACTAAGAACTGAAAAGAGACGGATACGTGCTAACAAATTAAAGAAGAATTTTGAGCAGTAAAGACTTCAGGTTCCTAGGAAGCTCGGCTGTATTTCAAAAGCACTTTTGAAAGATGAAGTCACCGATCCCAGTGACACTCCTAGAAATCTTTCCATTGACGTCAGTAAGTTTTGCAGGAGTTTTAAGCTAGCACCGGTCTGCCCTAACGATCATAGAACGGTTGGGTTGGAAAGGACCTTAAAGCCCATCCAGTTCCAACCCCCTCAACATGGGTAGGGACACCTCCCCGGCTTTCCTGTAGCCCCCCCTTCAAGTACTGGAAGCTCCTCTAAAGTCTCCCCGGAACCTTCTCATCTCCAGGCTGAACAACCCCAACTCTCAGTGTCCTCACAGCAGAGGTTCTCCAGCCTTGGATCATCTTTGTAGCCTCCTCTGGACCCGTCCCAACAGTTCAATTTGCTCGTCACATTTATAGCATATTCATCTCGATATCTATTTATCATTAAAGTCGCAATTACTTACTGGCTGGCGAGTCTGACTTTTATTGCTGTGAGGTCAGCAGATTCTTCGAGTCTTTTCGTCGTCACCAGGAATTTCCGTTCTGGGCTACAGTCCTGCACCAAGACATGGTAGCAGTTTGCAGGCATCGAATAGTTAAATTCAACCCCGTTGAAGGTTGAGATGGTGTTTTGGAAAACTGAACAACGAGCTGGGGGAAAAGAAAAAAAAATCAGTCAAAATCAGGCCTTTTATACTTCTTACGAGGTATTCTATTTTAAGACTTGTAATTTCTTTTAAAAAAGACAATTTTCTAGTTTTCTCCCTTCCCACGTAATAGCAAAATGATTCCTTCAGATGAAATATTGGATTTGTAGTGATAGGAAAGCAAAACTCTCCCCAGAGAGCAGCACAACCCACTCACGAGTCAGTTGTCGTGTGAGATAAGTTCTGCTCACAGCTCACGCAGCTCTCTTTGTGGCCTTTTGGCTTTCACAGCTTTGGTGTCATCAAAAGAATTTCTCAAATGCTGTTACAATTCACATACTGTTAACTCTAGAGGGAATTAGCTAAAATGCCACTACTGTTATTGAGTCCTAACCAGGATTAGAAACAGTCCCAGAATCATAGAATCATAGAACAACCAGGTTGGAAGAGACCCACCGGATCATCGAGTCCAACCATTCCTATCAAACACTAAACCATGTCCCTCAGCACCTCGTCCACGTGTTGGAAGGAACCATGAAGGTGAGCAGGGACACTTTCAACTCGATGGGGTTGAGAAGATGAGGAGGGGAAAAGGGAGAGTAAATTTATAAATCATAGAATAATGAGGTTGGAAGAGACCCACCGGATCATCGAGTCCAACCATTAGATGTCTCCTTTTTCCTTTTACTGTAATGATATCTTGTTGGAAATCATGCTAGCTCTGATTAGAAATTCTTTGACAGCAATTTTAATTAATATAGACTAGTTTTGGTGGTTGCCAAAGCATTATGTGTACCTATGGTGTTAGCCCACCGACTTCAACCACAACACGACTCCTTATCCCAGAAAAAAAAAAAAAACAAAAAAAAAAAAAAAAAAAAAAAAAAAAAAAAGCTTTTCCCTTTAAAATTTACCCTGAGTATAATGTGATTAGCTCTTAATACAGCATTAACGAAACAATAATCCCTTCAAAATCAAGTCCAGGAGGTCAAATTAAGGGGTAGATAATTCTGAAGCTGTTTCAGCTTCTACGTAGGAGCACTCCTCAAGCAAAGCACCCCAAATCTGAGGTCACTTAGATGTCCCTCTCATGAAGTTTGTAATTATTGTTTTTCACAAGCAATCCCTCATGAAGCTGAAATGGGTGCATTTGGGATCAATATTTGACATACAGCTGAATATTTCATCTTATTAATATAAATTTCCTTTTCTTTACATCTTTGCAGCCTCATGGAATTTCAGATACATTTATTTCCGAAGACCAACTCTTAAGTGACTGTAAAATGATTTCAAGTCATGTCAGAAGTATAAATCACATTTACAAAACTGGCTAAGTTCATCAGTTAATGCAGACAGTTAATTGCTGACCTTTGAGGTTTTCAAGGACTGAAGATGCTGCTTGGAACAAGAAGTTCTGGTCAGGGGATGGCAATGGTGAAATGGGAGTATCTGTGCTCGAAGGGAACGGCAGGGGAAGCCTGATGGCTCTGTCGTAAACTGTGAGCTGAAAAGCAGAAAACAAACACAAATGTAAATACGAAATACAGTGTAGAGATGAGATTGCATTTCCCTGTCATGTTCGAAGAGGTCTGTACCGATTGAGAACTCAATTAGAATCTAGATTTAGGTCATAACTAAAAGAAAACCAGGTCCTCTGTCTACAACATGAAATATCAGAGCAGTTTGACATGTCTGCAACCTACAGAGTAGCAGTGCTACAGGTGAAGTTTGATTTACATCAACTTATAGCTTTTTGGGGATGTGTACATCGTATCTGCTCACAGTCCTGAGCATTTGCTTATCCAGGATGCACACCTCCTCCTTACCTAGACAGTGAGGGCTGCAGCCTGGGTTTATTATAGTATCATGGAATGGTTTGAGTTGGAAGAGACCTTAAAGATCATCTGTTTCCAACCCTCCTGCCAAGACACAAGGAAATCTGTCATGTTCCTGAAGATTCGGGGAGGACAGGTCTTTTCAGTAAGTTATTGTTCATGTGCTATCAATTCTAATGGTTGATTTGCAGCCTGTTTCTCATTTGATGTGTTTGCCTGCTGTGTGAGAAAACGTGTTGCAAGCTGTTTTAATCACAGAACCAACTGCATGAATGCCCCAGGATAAACGAATCTCAACATCACAGAATCACAGAATGCTTTGGGTTGGAAGTGACCTTTACGGGTCATCCAGTCCAACTCCCCTCCCTGGGCAGGGACCCTCTCCACTGGATCAGGTTGCTCTCAGCCCTGTTCAACCTGACCTTGAATGACTCAGTGATCCTGGAGGTCTTTTCCAACCGAGTGATTCTGTGATTATGGTTCTAGGAATGGGGCCTCCGCCACCTCCCTGGGCAACCTGGGCCACCAACTGTAAAAAGTTTCTTCTTTATATCCTGTCTAACCCTCTTTCAACTTAAAACCACCCTTCCTTGTCCTGTCACAACAGACCTTGCTGAAAGGTCTGTCCCCAGCTTTTTTGGAGCCGCTTTCAATACTAGAAGCTGCTCCAAGGTCTCCCCACAGCCTTTTCTTCTTCAGGCTGAACAACCCCAACTCTCTCAGCCTGTCCCCATATGGGAGGTCCTCCAACCCTCAGATCATCTTTGTGGCCTCCTCTGGACTCGCTCCAACAGCTCCATGTCCTTCCTGTGCTGGGGACTCCAGAGCGGAATGCAGGTCTCCAGGTGGGATCTCACCAGAGCAGAATAGAGCAGAGGGGCAGAATCCCCTTCCTCACGCTGCTGGCCACACTTCTTTTGATCCAGCCCAGGATACAGTTGGTTTTCTGGGCTGCGAGCAAGATAGCAGAAAGAGTTACCTCAGGTAGCTTGAGGACCACGTCACAGGTTCTTGGAGATGTCAGAGCGATAACCAAGGTTGCCTGGCGAGAGGGACTTTGCTGTTGCCTTTGGGAATACCCAAGCAGATATACAGCTCCTGGAAGAAATGAGTAGAACCTGGAAAAGGAAAAGATTAAAATTAACTGGGTTTAGAAGGATACAAACAATTACACTCTTCAGTACACATTAATTAACAAATACCCTGCACACTTTCAATGTGAAAGCTTGCATCACATGCATATTTAGATAACAGAATGGTTGCATGTGTCAGTATCGTGGTAGCCCTCAGAAAAAAAGATGAGGTTTTGATGTGGGTGTCTGTGTTATGGTTGGTAGGTGCCTGTGTGAATAAAATGAGTGAATTCATACAGTAGATATTAAATGTGGAGTGGTAAATACGTATGCAAACTGGATCCAGCAGGACAATTTTCTTGTGCTGACCATCACACCACATTTGCTCTTCAGCGTGCAACAAAACTTATGGGAAGTATTTGTGTCACCTGCTTCAGAAGCCAGAAGTGAGGTGCCTACGTTAGGAAATAATTACTTTCTCTGTACAGTCAGTAGCAGACAGATCCTTTCAGGGAGCCAAGGTGAGGCTTCTCCTGCATTGTCATCAATTAAGAAGCATCAGGAGATCAATTTCCAAATTCAAGCGCTTTAAAAGTCTACGATAGTTTAGGTGAAGCGGTTTTCCTGTAGGCATNAGCTCTCTCAGCCACTCCTCTTAAAGGTCTTCACCAACATTCATTATTCTATAATTCTAAAATCCACTTTGAGGGAATGAACACACATAATAAACAGACACATGTAATCTAATCTTACAACATCCTACTGGTTAAGGGAAAATTTACAGCTCAGAAATTGCAGTACTGTATCTGTAATTATCTCGATTGACACAGGAATTGTTCAAGAACTCAAGAAGAAGTCTCACCATCTCGCGGTTCTTCGGACTGTTGAAGGTACTCTTGGCCACTCCAGCTTCATCTGCGTAGCTGGATACGCAGCAAATTGCCCTGTTGTGATCCGAGTAGCAATCTTGTAGTCCTGGCAATCTTTACCCCATTTAAGAGAACCCTGGTAGAGGGAAAGATATGTATATTTTGTATAAAATATAGTTAGATCATCGTATTTTATTTACTGGTTATAAAATAGCTTGGGTTGGAAGGGATCTTAAAGATCATGCAGTTCCACCCCTTCCCTGGGCAGGAGCACCTCCCACTGGATCAGGGGCTCCAAGCCCCATCCAACCTGGCCTTGAACCCCTCCAGGGATGGGGCAGCCACCACTTCTCCAAGCAACATGTCCCAGGGCCTCACCACTCTCATAATGAAGAATTTCTTCTCAATGTCTAGTCTAAATCTGTCCCTCTCCAATTTAAAGCCATTCCCTTGTTCCTATCACCACAAGCCTTTGTGAACAGTCCCTCTCCAGTTTTCTTGTAGCCCCTTCAGGTACTGGAAGCTGCTCTAAGGTCTCCTTGGAGCCTTCTCTTCTCCAGGCTGAACAACCCCAACTCTCAACCTGTCCTAATATGAGAGGTGCTCCAACCCTCTGATCATCCTTGTAGCCTCCTCTGGACACATTCCAACAGTTCCAAATCCNGAGCTGTATTCCCGTTGGCCGCTCGTTTCTGTGGAGGGCACGAAGGATCACAGCCAGCACCGGGGGCTTGTCATCTCCCAGGAATTTAGGCTTAAGTCGACAGAGAGGAAATCGAGACCAAAGGTGTAAATAAAGCATGAAAATCATAGAATCATAGAATAATCAGGTTGGAAAAGACCCACCGGATCATCAAGTCCAACCATTCCTATCACCACTTTAAAACCATAGAGCTAAGAAGGAAAAAATAAGGGAAAAGTTTCATTCAAAAAGTCTTTTTATGTAACGTATGGGACAGCATCATAGATCATCGCCCCACCCTATTCAGTTTGTATATAGTTTTGATGCAGTTTTTCAAGGAAAACTTCTCTCAATCTATGTCAGTGAACCAATACTGTCAGGAATCTTTTTTGTAAAGTAGTTTCGTTATAACAAAAAGGAAGTTAAGGGGAGACCTTGTCCCTCTCTACTCTCTGAAACGAAGTTGTAGCGAGGGGAGTATTGGTCTCTGCTCCCGAGTAACAAGAAATGGGATGAGGGGAAATGGCCTCGAGTTGTACCAGGGGAGGTTTGGCCCCAGTGGTTTGGATGCAGCCCAGGACAGGGTTGGCTTTCTGGGCACATTTTATTTCTGGCACATTAACACACTCACCTGGGATACGGCTCTGGAGGTGCCTCCATCACCAGCTGAAGAAGAGGAGGAGCCGATGCTGCTGTTCAGGGCTTCCTTTCCTGGGCCCTGCAAAAATAGAACAGCCTTGAAGCAAGTTGTTTCCCACTGGGAGTTGTTGCAGAATGAATTTTTCATATCTTTATTCTTGGGGAGCTAAGCTCTCAGTGAAAATCAGAGAGAGTATTTGTAAGCCCTGCTCGCAGTGTGTGCAGTAAATAAACATACCTGTTCATCTGTGGGCTTGAACAAAACACGGTAAACAGGTAGAACTGCCTGTGGAAACAGATAATATGTAAGAAGATCTAAGAGAAAACAAAGAAATAACTTTGGAGAAATGTATTAAGAAGTCCAATATTGACTATGGAAAACAAGGTAAGCAAAATTATTTCTTTAAAATATTTTAAACGGAAATCTTCTGAAACGCACAACTTCTGAACTGAAACACTGCACAGATCCAGAGCAATGAGAATGGTGGAAGGTCTCTGCTAGGTGGTTATCATAGAATCACCAAGTGGTTTGGGTTGGAAGAGACCTTAAAGCCCATCCAGTCCCACCCCGGCCATGGGCAGGGACACCTCCCACTGGATCAGGGGCTCCAAGCCCCATCCAGCCTGGCCTTGAACCCCTCCAGGGATAGGGCAGCCACCACTTCAAGAAAACATTTCTTCCTAAGGTTTCATCTCAATCTTGAGATGAAATCTCGCAGCTTAAAACTGTTCCTCTCATCCTATCCCTGCACTCCCTCATCAAAAGCCCCTCCCCAGCTTTCCTGGAGCCTCTTTCAGCACTGGAAGGTGCTCTAAGGTTTCCCCACAGCCTTCTCTTCTCCAGGCTGAGCAACCCCAGCTCTCTCAGCCTGGCCTCATATGGGAGGTGCTCCAGCCCTTGGATCATCTCTGTGGCCTCCTCTGGACTTGCTTTAGCCAATCCATGCCCTTCCTGCGCTGAGGACTCCAGAGCTGGACACAGGACTCCAAGTGGGATCTCACAGAGCCGAGTAGAGTAGCAGAATCCCCCCTCCTCACCTTCCTGGTCCCACTGCTTTGGATGCAGCCCAGGACATAGTTGGCTTTCTGGACTGCCAGCTTGTACCGCTCTCCTCATCCACCAGCACCTCTGACTCCCATCCTGCAGCAAACAACTGCCCTTCATGGTTTGTTTTCTCTTTCTTTAGTCCCTGCTCTACTTTCCTGATGTATAAAAACATTCACTACAAGACCCAAAAGAAAAGTTGAGCCTGGGGGAATTACCTGTCGGTTGGAATATTCACTGTCTCCACTGCAGTGCCCGTCCCCAGAGTGGTCTTCTCCGCTGCTACTGCAGCTTTTACTTCCAGCAGAGCTAACGCTCCCGCTGCTGCTGCCACGTTTCGTCCTCGATTTCTTTATTTCATGTTTCTTGTCTTCGTTTCCAGGCTCTTTCTCATCAGCAGAGGAAGAAAAGGACGAACTGGAGAAGAGGGATGCACTGGGCCACGCCCAGGGGTTTCTAGATGCAGCCTCTTCTGTCCTGTGAACCCGTCTCCTACGTGTTTTATTCGTGACCTCCAAAAACAGTTCAGAGGGTTATGAATCGATAGCTTGTTCTCTGACATCGCTCTGGGTGCCACACAAGCTGCTCAACACAGGCTTGCAAGGAAATACAACTTCCCAGCTCCGCACACTGGAGAAGCTGAGCCAGAACTCACCTTGACCCATTCCTCCCAGCCCCATCCTTGCTTTCCCGTGCCAGTTTTCCAACTGGAAACGCTTGGCTTTAAGTCTAGCAAAATATTCCCCTCTTCCCTGCTCAGTCTCTTACCTGGAACACATTTTCAATGCCTAGAATCTTCTTCAGTTTAGCTTTAATATCCTCAAACAGAGATGTCTTATCCTCTTCGGCAGACCCTGAGCTTGCTACATCGATTATTTTGGAAGCTGCTTTCGATCCTGCCTGAATCTCCAGCTGGATTTTTTCAATATCAGCATCTGTATGAACTGAAGTCAAGACACTTACATTCCAGGGTTGTGCTGCGTGAACAGCCAGCACACAGATTGACAGAAAAGCTTGTTGTCAGGACTGTACCTGGCTTCAAAACTATTTTGGCCTCCGGTTCTCCAACTAATTTATGCAGGTAGGTGTTTCTTAAGGAAGCAGAACTTCGTGACTTTAGGCTGAGACAAGCAGAGCATCCCAAACTCTCGACTTTTCTACAGATGTTTTGGGCGTAAGATCTTCCTCCTATGCTGGGGTGTGGTGCCTCTTCCGAACCTTGCTGGTATCCTTTGGATATCACACTTGGAATATTTCTTTGCTGCATGAAAGAAAAATATGGCAAATAATCACAGAATCATAGAATCACCAGGTTGGAAGAGACCCACCGGATCATCGAGTCCAACCATTCCCATCAAACACTAACCCATGTCCCTCAGCACCTCGTCCACCCGTCCCTTAAACACCTCCAGGGAAGGTGAATCAACCGCTTCACTGGGCAGCCTCTGCC
>WAAB01021664.1:31663-46352 GCA_013389865.1 Piaya cayana | reverse complement strand
CAGGCTGGATATCAGAAAAAAAAAAAATCACAGAAAGGGTCATTGTGCACTGGAACAGGCTGCCCAGGGAGGTGGTTAAGTCACCTTCCCTGGAGGTGTTCAAAAGGCGGATGGATGAGGTGCTCAGGGGCACGGTTTAGTATTTGATAGGAATGGTTGGACTTGATGATCCTGGAGGTCTTTTGCAACCTAGTGATTCTGTGATTTTGTGTGATTCTGTAACAAGAAAAATACAAGTATTGCTGTGAATTTTTTACTAGTCTAACTCAAGCAGTGTGCCTGCTATTTCATACAGAACAAAAGCTAATTTCCCTTCTAAATAAAAGAGTAAAGAAGATCAATCTGTTGGAAAGATCTACAAAATGTTAACTTTTCCCTAAAATAAGCAATAATGGCTGCTGTTGTGTTTTCCATTCACAATGGGCAAGCATGTATTTACAGGCCAGATTACTGCTATTTTTGATCACATAAAACAACAAAGAATGAATAAATTTGTGAAGAAAATACCTCCAAATATACATGAGCAGAATGTCTTTGCTCCATTGTGTGAGTATTACCAGTGAAAATAATCTTGATTTTTTTTTTAACTGAGAAATTGATAGACAGTGTTTTTTTTCTTCAGTGACGGCATTGGTCTACTTTTTATGTACTTGTCTTAGAGAGATGAAAAGAAGGAAGCAAAATGAGAATGGATAATTACCTTTAAAAAAAAAATCCTTTGAAATGCTTCTTCAGTGATTCATCTACAAGGATGCTTCAATTTGATCCCCATTTTTAAAAATATGCATATAAAAATATTTATTTTTATACTATGTCTCCAGGAAAAGAATAAATCTTATATTTTTAAATGATTGTATAATTAATACCTGATTAAATAGATTTTGGTACTTCTGATGTAATAGTACTTTATGTAATGGTACTTTAGGATTATTGTTATGAAGTCTGTTTGTAGCTTTATATTACTGGAAGTGTGACTGTGGAAGCTAAACTGAAAATACTCTTCTATTTATTTGAAAAGACAGTAGTTCTCCAAAAGAACTATATAGAGAAAAAACTCCTGCAGTATTGTCAATAAAGACTCAGTATCTAGTTTCACAATTTAGTGCTCTTTTGTAATTAATATAAAAGATAATTACCTCAGTTCAAATACTGAAACTAAAGAAAAAAATAAACCAGTAGACACGAGAAAAGAAAATATTACTTTTACTCATTTGTTTAGCTTGTCCAGTGAACATCAAGAAGATCTTTAAAACAGAACACTCTAGGGTCATAAGCACATATAACTCAACAGGACAAGCATTGGTGTTATTTTGGTGGTTAATGGCCTGGGTGACAGCAGGCTGTGAAGTGAAACATGCTGTAACATGACTATTTCTACGTATAAAAAGCTGTTTATAAACTTTTTCAAACACTTTAAAAAACTTTTTTTTAAAATGAGTGTTTCCTTGGTTTTTCAGTTGTGTAATAGAATAGTAGCATCCATAGAAAGGTGAATTATTAATAATACAGAAATTCATTAGCAGAAAACTGTAAGCTTGAATTGTAAGTGCCTAAGAATGATTCTGGAGTCCATAACTTTTCATCTTTAAGCTGTTGGTTTATACCCAGGCAGCATCAAAGTGACTGGAAACCACTTGATATATGAGGTCCAACACAAAAAAAACCCCAAAAGTAACCCAGTAGCTCAGGAACCTAAGACAAGGAGATGGTTACGGAACATGTTATAACCTGCCACAGTGAGACAAGGCTCAGGTCTATTGCTTCACTCAGTATGAGTGGATGTATGTTCAAATATAGATGTTTTTTTACCCTCAGTCAGAAAATGTCAGTGTGCGCCAGCCCACAAGGCTTTGTCTGTGAAGTAGTTATTAGCTAATAGCATCACTGTGCTTGAGCACCCATCCTATTTGTCAGACTTGTCTCCCTCTTCCCAAAGATCAAGTCATTGCTCAAAATAACATATTTTTTGTTGGTAGAAGATGTGAAAGAAAAAAAAAAGATGGATGTTCAAGTGCTTTGAACATTGGCAGCATCGTATGCAGCTGTGTTTCAACTCAGAAGGGAATTATTTTGAAAGCAACTGTAATAGATTCTTTTTTTTTTTAACCTGTTAAATAAAAAGCATAGTTTTTTGTGTCAGACCTTGTACCTTGTGAGTTGTTGATGATTATCTCAGGCCATGAGTAGTTATTTACGTATGCACTAATAAATCATCCATCTGATCACCTCAGCTAAGGGGGTCAAATTCAAATTCATTACTGCATTAGCATTGGAGAAGCAACAATTGGACATAATATTATTTTCAGTTTTTATATTAGTCACATACAGCAAGACCGGTAAACATTTATTTGCTACTACAGGGGTTTTGTCTTAATAGCTCACTGCTAATTAGACTAGTTCTTTTAAAAATCTTAGTCTAGGTAGCCTTACTAAAAACTAAAACCTTGCAGGTGGTCTAGTTTTGCTCTGCATGTTCAAAAGATAAACCTTATGATAAGCTTATGATAAAGCTTATGTTGCTATAAAGCACTGTATAGGTGCTGAACAAGATAATTAGGTATTCATCAGTATAATTCATCAGTCTATTAATTCTAATAGCAATATAAATTAGCAGGTTATAAAGGAGAAACAATCCTCTTCCATTAATAAATTCAGTTTTCCATGACAAAGAAATAAAAATTTACATAAAAAGAAGACTATTACCTGATAGCAAGTAGTTAAATGTGATTTTATTTCTTTAATTATATTTAAATAATAATGACATGACATGTATACAAAGAATTTGGACATCTCCTCTAACTGAATGCACAGTTAAATGATGCTTATGGTACAATTTCCTGATACCAAAATAACTTCTACAAAAGCAATGTGTTTCAATGCACATCTGAATTAGAGTTGTTTGGCAGATAGTACACCACAAACACCTTCTCAAAAGTGAGAGGAAATATGAATAGAGAAGAGTAAAGCAATAAAGCAGGAAAGTTGTAGAGACCATTGGGGCTGTGACAGCTACAGAAGTAAATGAAAGCAGAGATATGAATCAAGATAGGACCATGTTAAAATTGTAAAGATAAGGATGCTCTAGAAACCACAATATCTTACACTTGAGAGAACAGCCAACCGTGATGAGATTGTAGGATGAATAATGGCCCTGAAGAAAGGAAGACAGATTATGTGGAATTTTGTAAACAGAAGCTGACATATTTGGAAGTCAAAGGGAAAAATGAGGTTAATTAAACTATGATGTAATTGTGATGTGTATTTTAGAAGATGTATTATCAGAGCAACCTAAGTAGTAAATGAATGGTAAAGATAAAGATGTGGAAACTGGAAGTGGCAGTGAAGATTGCCAATAGGTATCTTCCTATATGGATTTACCTTGGAAGGAATTCCATGGTTTTAGTACTTAAACTTGCTGTATTCCTCATGTAGCATATAAGAAGCCTCTAGATCATATATGCAGATTTATTTTAAGATGCTTCAGAAAAACACCAGATCAGCTCTATATTATGCTATCAAGCCAGATTTTAAAATCTGGACCTGGATCCCAAGAAGCACTACCGCATAATTACAAATAAGAATCCACCAAAAAGTCTACTGAGTGGGAAGTTAACATATTAAGAAGAAATATTTTTTGAATGTAAAACTCCAGTGAGCAGAAAAATTTTAAGAGGAAAAGCTAAATATTTTTTTTAATTAATGATGGAATAAGCTAGGAGAATGAGAGCTTATAATTTTTCTGCGTGATCAAATATTTATGCTACTTTTAAAATCCTAAATGTTTCTCAAAGAATTTCTTTGATATATAATCACGAAGAACACATATGCATGGCTATATACCTACAGACCAGTTTTTGAGTCAATGAGAAAGACTATCTTGGTGTAGTATCATCCAGGATCTGTTTCCAGGATACCACTGAGGGCTTGGGACTATGTGTGGAAGAAGGAGACAGGATAGAAGCTGATGAAATGTAGGGTCAGGGTGAGCCCCAGGCCTTCCTTTCATAGTTAATTTTTTGATTGCAGTATTAACTCAAAATATAGAAAATTTTCTAGAAATAAATTTTCCATGAGTCATTCCATACAATTACCTTGAGGAGAGGAGTAACTCAGTCCTAACACAGATATTAACCCATCCTACAAGTGACATCCAGGTTTAAGCCTTAAATTGCATTCAACTGAGATTTGTAAGAAGCAATTTGAGTAACATATTCAGTAATTCACTGTGTGGAAGAATATTCCATAAAAATTAATAAGTGAACTCTTGCCTGTTTCCCTTGGCTATTTTACTTAGAAGGCTCATTTATTTCAAAATATGCAGAACAGCCCATGAAAACTACATGTTACTGAACACTTGCTTTTAATGTTCTGATTTCCTATTTTGCTCTGCATAGAATTCAAATGACTTCTGACCTCAAGTGCACTCTCAGAATTTACCAGAGTTGGAAAAATTTACTGTGGCCTTTGGAATGGATTTTGGATCCTACATTACATGATCCAAGATTAGCCGTATTACAGCTTTTATGACATTTGATCTGACTGTATTATGAGACTCCTCCATACAGTAATTCTCAGGGATTCTTTGATCATCTGAATTACACTGCCACATTATCTCTGCACAGTTATGGACAGTTTTGGTCATCATAGATACTATGATTATGTTTTTCGTTCAATATGATTGATGTACATTCACCAAATCATGTTGCAAGTAGGTGTCACAATTTACGTTTTCAAATAGCAGTTCAGCAAACATGACATTAAAAGGGTTCCAGCCAATAGATTGTCCTATTTATGTTTAATTGCAACAGCAAACTTATAAGTATCGTTGACTGAGGATATATGTGTTTTGTATTTGAAGATATTAACAACTTTTCAGGCATCTAAATTTACATAAGATCATAAAAATTTGCATAAGATCATAAAAATTTACATAAGATTATCATCATGTGCAGATCACCTCCACTTTGTGAAGTCAAAGATCACGAGTCAGGAAGATTTTATTCAAGTTTTGATTCTGCTCATGACAGTTTTTCCTAGATTTTCTATTCAACAAAATTTGTATCACTTAGAGCATACCAAGAAGAGAAGGCTGATTGATTTTCTGTTCATGTCTCTGCAAATTCATCGGTCACACAGGTCAGAATAACTTTGGCTTGTACCTTTCCAAGCAGTTGTCAGTAAATGAATGCCTTGATGAATATCGCATGATGACGAATTTCATTTCCTTGCTCATAGATAGAAAGAGAAAACATCTGTGAAATCTTTTTCCTAGCCTTTTCAAGCAGAGAATATCGAATTTTCTCACTAACTTGTGCAAATCATATGCTTTTACATTTGCTACTTATTTTTTAGATTTTACAACTGCAGAGATACTCAGTAATCTTTATAACCAACCAGTCGTTGGACACAGTTTGTAATTACTTGCACTCATTGTATACCAAATGATTTGGTTTATTATGTTAATGACCCATTTCTCTAGAATCATTGTATGACAGTTAATAGAATTCACTTGCTGACATTGTAGTAAGAATTTCATTTTCTGACTACAGACCTTACACAGCTTTCTATTAATCAGAAACAAATTTAAAGCTCTTTTTTTTTCTGTCAGCAACAGCTGAAAGCTGGACCTCTTCCTGTGGCTTTTTTACCAGTTTTCTTTCATAAAGTTTTATTTAGAATAAAGATGTTTTCCTTGTCTTGCAGACAAGTTAGATTCTGGTTGCTTGGATTGTTCAACCTTTCCCAATGCTGGGCAGAAAACCTGAAGACTGATTGGTAACTACACATTATCTGTGCAGGGATGTGACAGATCTGGCAGAAACGTTATGAAAAACAACAAAAACATGCTGTTTAACTTGATGTGGGTTGTTTTTTTTTATTTGGTTTCAATTTTCCCCACCTACTTTGTCAAAACTTCTGTAAAAACAAAAAACAAACCAAAACAAACCCAAACTACTTTTATTGTGCTGTCTAAAATCCTAGTTAGTAATTTAATTTTTAACTCTAATATTTGGAGGCTATATTAAAATATTTGCCACCCAAAGACAATAGTATTTTTCTTAATTCATGGCAGTAAGCAGTGGAAGTTATTAAAAGCTTTTTGGACCTCTCTTTTGTCATCATTTTATAGGATAACCATGCAGCCTATTAACAGTGCTAAACAGTTTAGAAGCTGAAAAATTCTTTAGAAAAATTAAGAAAATGTAAAAGCAATTAAATTAGAATGAGCAAGAAATATAAGAACATATTTTTTAATGAAGTAATACATTTGGTCTGTTTGGGTTTTTTTAAAAATAATTTCTGGTTTCTAACTGATAGAAAAAGAGATGCAAACTGCAGGTCAAACAGAAAACATTTTAGCTATTGGCCCTGTTTCTACAAATATCTACACACACTTTGACTTTTAAACACTTGGAGTATACCCATTGTCAATTTTGGTTTTGCCTATGTCTTGGTAAATTAAAATTAATTTTTATAGATATTTCCACTATTGATGGGGCCAAAGTGGGGAGGAGTAGGGGTAGGAGATCACTAGAGTTGCCCAATTTATATAATTATATCTATATGTATATGTGTGTGTGTATAAATACACACATCATCTTAAATTTGTAACAATATATTAAAATTTTCTGTTTATTTTTCACATCCATCCTTCAGGAATTGCAATGATGTTTAGGGAAAAGACAGTGAGTCATACATTCAAGTTCCTTCTTTACAATATACCTAACCTCAAAGGTTAGTTAGCTCAAACCTAACACTAAGAATTTGCAGTAGTATGTGTGGAAGTAATATGAAGTGATAACCTCTGAAGAGTATCTCATTTGCAGGAAGGTTCTATTTATTACCAAACTTTCTTTCATTTACATTAAATAAACTTCCATTGTGCATGTCATTTTTAAAGGGAAAATCTAGTCCTGAGGCAAATTCTGGAGCAAGAAAAGTGTACTACATACTTCATCCAAAGTGTAGCTCTAGGAACTCATGACCGGTGGGCAATTTTCAAAGCACAGTTCCTTCCTTGTATCTTTCTTCTTATCAAGAGAGGGAACTCCTGGGAATCTGTAGCATCATGCTGCCCATCCAAATATCAGCAATGCAATGGGCAAATGTAAACAAACTAGTCAGTGAATGACTTATTTATTCTTAAGTGCCTGATACTATGCTCTGGTCATTCTGTGAAGAGTTTACAGGGTCCTTTCATCTGTTCTTATCCTGATGAGTAACTCAACTCTCTCTCTAGAGGAGCAGTTCTAGAGAACTTAGTTTTACAAACCTAGACAAAGAATGAATAATACTTGGATTTAAAGCAGCATCATGTATTTGCTTGTATTTTATACTTCCAAATCTATGCAAATTATCTATATTCTAGGGCTGTTTCTAATCCAGAGGAAAAATACAAAGAGTCAGTGTACATAAGAACCAATGAGAAAACAACTATCATTTGCAAAGAGACTGTAGTACTTGCAGAGACTCTTTTAATTTAATTACATCTCATAATTTAATTTCATTTCATTATATATATTTCAAACTGTAGAAATAACACTACTTTGAAGCTGTCATATATCCTTTCCTCATTTCAAATCCTCTAAAATTGGCCACCTTTTAAAGGTAACAGGATTCAATCCTGTGCAGTGTTGAGCTTTGTAAACTTCAACTTAAGTTGCTGGTTATTTTAAATACTCCAGATCCTATAAAATTGAGTTTGTAACATTTCTATAGCTTTGCCTTAATTTTGTTCTTTCAAATTGGGGTGATTTCACAACTAGCAAATTAAATGGTTATTCTCATGGAATTGTGAAGCTGACTTGTCTTGGCTGAGCTCGTGATAAGAGAATCAATATCACAAAGTTCTTAATTGTTTGGAAATCTAGAAAATCATATGCTAACTTGAAGCTTTCAGACCAGTCTCCACTTGAAAGTCAGTTTGCACATTTTCAAAATAATTCATGCTTCATCATTCACTTCCCTAAACAGCAATTATTGGGATACTATTTTTGCTATATTCTGCATTATTGATATTGTATTTGTATTTTAACAGGTAAGCAATATTATGCAATTTTTTTTCTTGTTTTTGTCCAGGTAAGGAGTATGTGATTAGCATTTTTTGGTATTTGGAACCCATATAGCAACATAATATCCTTAAGATACCGTTTTTCCTATCAGGACTACCTTTCTGAATATTCTTAAAGATTTTCCTTTTAAATATCTAGGTTTTGTTGCTTTTTATGGTGTGATTGTAAAACAAGAAGACAAATGGAAAAGCAAACATTTTAGAGGAGTATTGCAGTTAGTAAAGCCAAGCTGGTAAGAAATATCTTTCCAACAATCAATCTGACACAGTTGTAAAGATTGACATCTTTCAGCCACAATACCTTTCAATAGGTCTGGCACAACAGTTCAATTAAGAAGCTAGATGTAAGTTGAGTATTCATCCTCTGCGCAACAAAGAGAGAGACAAGGGTTGACATCTCCTTGACAGCCAGGAGTGAGATGTCAGAGGTGGAGAGATATTTTTGTGAAAACTTTTCTTTCACTAGTAACTGTGTGGTTTGACTTCTACAGATTGTCCATTAAACAATTATTGTGATATATAGCAAATTTACTGGTACAATCTCTGTGTTGTTAATTCACCTTTTTGAAAGAAAAGAATACAATTATGTAGGAGCCATGAAAATTAGTAAGCATATCCTGCCATGCACAAATCCCCCCAGCCACTACCATAGATCATAGAATCATAGAATCACTAAGTTGGAGGGGACCCACTGGATCATCGAGTCCAACCTACAAGTCTTTTTCCTCTCGTCTCCTTTTCCCTGGAGAAGCGATTTGGGAGCCCAGCTGCTCACGCAATCAGTAAAGGACAGTAGCACACAAGGAGCAATCAAAGAATGTTTTTAACGTGACAGCTGTTCTACCAACATTGCCTTCAAAATTTGAATCTTTAAGGGAAATCTGCAGAGCAACTTCAATAGATGAGACAGACAGTAAAATTCTATGAAATGATAAAAACTTTGGACATAATGTAAATGATACTGAGACTAGAAATATTGAAAGACCACAACAGTCTCCTCATTTCTCATCCACTGCTAAAAGTTGCTAAAAGTTCATTCTTTCACAAATGCAAAGTACTTGTTTATACCCCTGCTGATCCTATTGGTTTCTCCTTGTTTGTATCCCACTACAACTAACTAACATGCACTAAATTATTTTCTACCTCAAAGTGTATACTGGATTAAAATAATTAACAAATCATTGTTCTCAGCCTGGTCTTGGATTGGCTTGATTATTTATCTGCCTGTTAGAACCAGTGTGTGGATCATCATGATATCTTGTCCTTGGAAAATCTGGAGGGTTGAGTAATTTCTAAATATTTCTGGAATTTCCAGCAGACTGCTTGAGTGACAGAGCAATAAAGGACAAGTTCTTAGAGTAATCTACATAGATAGAAAAAAAACCCATGTATATATTGGATTCATAAACTGAAATCAATGAGCTATAAATAAAATTTTGTTACTTGAAGAGGTTGATGAAAAAAGTTGGCCCAATTATCTTCAGGAAAAAAGAATGTGAATGCTAGGAATTAGTTCATATGCAAATAAAAAAGAAAATGCCATTACACAGTTGCATAATCTTAGATTATACCCACTCATGAGTATTTGTGTGCTGTCCCTCTACTGCAGAAGGTGAAAGGGTTTGTAAATGTTTGTAAAGGGGGAATGAGATGACACTTCTACTAGGAGACATTGTATAGGCTATAACACTTCACCTTAGAAGAGAAAGGACCAGGAGGAGACATTATGGAGGTTTAAAGTGGTGGGATGAAAGCAAATAGAGAACGGTCATCATTTTCTAACCATACAAGGTCACACGAGATAAAATGATCTGGCAACATGTTAGAAACACAAAAAAGAGTTTTTCAAGCAGTAAGCAGTCAGTAGCTGAAGCCTTACCAAGATGTTAACAATCCAAAAGTATAAATAAGTTCATAAAAATTTAGATAAATATATGGAAAAAATACCCCTAGAAATTGCTATGAAGCACAGATCCTCTGGCTGATACAGTCCCTAAGCTGCAAATTGCCAAAACCTTTCATTGCTCTGCTGTTAAAAGGAGGTTTTCCCTAAACAATGCTGACCCCAATTAGAGTATGGATTCTGGGAAAGATGGATCTTTCATCTGACCTAAGGCACCTGTACATTTGTACTTACACTGTCTTGAAAAATTCCAGCTCATTTTGAAATCGTGATTCCAGTAAGCACTTTGATGTACTGCCAAGTTCTAAACATTTTGCTAATGTACTACGTTCCACAGTAATATTTCACCTTTTGTATTGCATAGCATATTCTCTTTTCCATCTTGATTTTTGATTGAGCAGCAGCTTATTCTAAAGCAGAGGTTATAGCTCCACTAACACATAGGTGAGTTTTATTTAAATGACAGCATTGAATCATGACAGGAAAGTAGTGTGTGTAACTGTGTCCTTCTACTCAGTAGGATATACACTTCAGTTGAAACCTATCAGTAAGTGTCATCATATCAAATAATAAAGTATGACATCTAGCAGCCATCCTCATTAAATGCAAGAAAAAAAATTGAAAATAAATGGACAGTTTCTCTACTGCAGGATTTAATAAAGTGAGCAGCACTATTGAAAGAGGGGGGTAGGGGGAAGCTGTCAGTCATTGTCTTTTCATACATATATATAAGAACATCTCATATTTTGCAGAAGGAGACTATTGAGTTATAAATTAAATGTTCTCACTTAGGAGACAGTATTTTACCAACTTCTAGCAAAAGATAACTGAAATGGGTGTTTTGAAGTTCAGCCTAAGCTAAGAGACAACATGCAGATTCCTTCCATTCCCCTTCCTTTTTATTTCTTAAAAATCTCTACCTTTACATTCAACATATCTGTTATGCACTGGTAGTGAAAGTAGTAAGCTGTTACAGCATTTAATGTACTTACTTCCAGCTGAATTGAAGCAGAATGTGCAACTGACCAGATAATGCCCACTTCTATGCGAGACAGTACACTCTGGTAGATGTCCATCTCTCTCTTTGACTTGACAGGAGCTTATAGTGTTCACTGAATTTGGGGATAATTTATTGTGCTCAAATCAATCACCACAATTTGATTAGAAATAAATAATTGAAGAGACAAAGGGAGCTAAGTGCTGAGAGCTGGAATGCAAATCCCAGAGTGTATCGCTTCTGAAATGGCACATGGGCTCTTTGGAGATATGGGTACTTTTCACAGTTTGACAAATGTATGAATTACTTGAGCAGTTTAGATTCCACTGAAGACCATTACAAAAACAGTTGTGGTATTTGAGATTTTTTTTTTTATGTGGAGGAAGAGAAGCTATCTCAAGAAATCACAAAATAAAGGATCATGTTGTCAAAGAGAAAAGATGAAAAAGTCTAGATTTCCACATTCTGTTCAGTGGCAATGTAAGTTTTCTTTTAAATACCAAGTAAAACTTTTACTAAAGCCTAGAAAAACAAATAAGACACAGAAATAAGCAATTTAAATATGTCCAAGAGAAAAAAAGTGTGGGTTTCCCCAGTGCAAATCCAATAATCAAAATGAACATTCTAAAATGTTGCAGTATCTTTCAAGATTACCTTTACTTCCAGAGGAGTAAATTTAGTTCTCTGGACTATAGCAAATACATGTTGTAGTTTGAACCAACATTTGCATTTAGCAAAGCAACAGGTTGCTAATATACATGTAGCAACTTAACATGACTATGGTTATGAGCAGTCAGTCATTAAAGTGGGAGTAGACAATGGATTGTCATTGCCTGTCAACAGCCTGTGAAAAGATAGAATCCAGATAATTTCTGAAAGTAGTCTATAACACTAAAAGGATAGACAGTGATCCTAGTTTTCTATAAAAAAATTGCCAAGGCCAGGAGGACAAGTTTATTAGAAGTTCTGGGAAGCACTGGGAAAAATGCACAGACTCTCACAGAACTTAGGTTGATAAGAGATGTGAAGACCTTCCTTTAGCACATAATTCTTCACATTTTTTAACTACTGACAGCCAAGCTGAAGTTGCAATAGTTCTTTGAGCTCAGATACAAAATTTTATTTATGGATGACAAAAAAGGTACTCTTTGAGCTCTTTTTACCAGATTAAATTCTGGAGAGAAATAATATGGACTGATTTTGATTCTTTTTGTTATTATATTTAAATATAATTAATTTAAAAATAATTCAGCATAAGACATTTTAGAGAGCATTCTGTTCCTGCTGCGTCAGAGGAGAAGGAAAAAATACAGTAAAAAAAATCTTGGGGGACAGGTGCTTTTGGAAAGAGCAAGATCACGTTGCATATTTTGAAATATAAAATGGGAACATTAAGACTTTCTCGTGATGTTTGCAGGAGCTCTTTCATGCAGCAATAACCCCAGGCAAAAAGCTGCAAGTAACTAATATATTTTACTGATGTATAAATATGAAGAAGTGCGTTGCACTAACCAGGTACTTTTCTCTGAAATATAAACCCTTCCTTCATAAGGAAGAACTGTCAATGGTGCTGCCATCTGGAGGGTCATGTTTAATTCATCTGCCTTGGTTCAAACTTCATCTTCTTAGAATGGTTTTTATTTAAAATTGAGCATGCCTCACTGGATACCTACTTGCAAACTGATTCAAGCATGAAATTCCAGCACTAGTTGCTAATAAATGGATGCTTTTGCAATTAATAGTTGACTGATTTCTTGACAGTTCATTTTGGCATCTATATAAAGGGCATGCTGTGATGTTGCTGTGATATTGAGATAATTGTGTTGGTAACATTATTACACTAATCAATTCTATATTACCTGAGATAATGAGGAAAGTAAGGATAACAAGGATTAAGAAAAGCATGGATAAAAAAAATTAACTTATAAAGCTGTAAAATGAGAGTAGGACATAAACTACAAAAAGAATACTGTAATCAAGTACAGTCTGAATTTATACGGTGTCAGAGTATGGTAGAGTTTATAATGTAAGGATATATGGACTTGATTTGCACTTAGTCTTCTATAAAGTGGTTTTGATATTATTTTTCAGTCCATGAAAATGAACATGAACAGTATAATTTAAAAAGGGAATCTTTCACTCAGGTTGTACAAATTTATTACTTCAGTGATATTCTTACAAAATGGTCTAAACAGTTTTGGTAACTAAAAAATGTATGGATTAAAAATATTTAGCTCTGTTTTTGCAACTGACATTGAAAATTAACAGTTTTAATACTCTGCTAGTCTGATTTTCATAAGATCTCTTAACATTATTCTGATAAGCACTTATACAGGACTTGATTTAAATCTGAGGAGAAATAATCTGCTACAAACTCTTGGAGGAAAAAAGCATTCAATAAATCAGGTTATACCTTATATATCCTGAACAGGCAAATATGCAAAAGAAATTAGTGGTTTGATGTGAAACTTTCTTTTGGAAACAGGTGCAGATTAATTTTACCCTTATGTTTTACAAGTGCTTTCTGCCCAAGGAGTAATGTTTTGAATGTTGCTATTGAATCAACACCTATCACTCATTTTGCTGAAATAGTTCAGAAACAACACTCTTGAAGTTTATTGGGATAGTTTTACCCCGAAGTGTAACAATCCGTCACTACTGCTGCATCATTTGACAGGCATACCTTTTGCTGGGTAAAAAACCCTGGATGGATGGCCAGGCTCAGGGAGCTGTGGTAGATGAACCAGCTGAAGACCAGTCACAAGTGGTGTTCCCCAGGGCTCAGTGCTGGGTCCAGTTCTGTTCAATATCTTTATCAATGACCTGGATGAAGGGATTGAATGTAACCTTAGTAAGTTTGTGGATAACATTGAGCTGGGAGAAATTTTTGATCCTCTGGAGGGTAAAGAGGCTCCACAAAGGGATCTGAACAGACTGGAATGATAGGCTAAGATCAATGGTTTGAGGTTTAACAAAACCAAGTGCTGAGTCCAGCCCTAGGGACACAACTACACTGTGCAATGTTACAGGCTTGAGGAAGAGGGGTTAGAATGCTGCCTGGTGGAGAAAGACGTGGGGGTACTGGGTGAAGGCTGACTGAGTATGAGTCAGCAGTGTGCCCAGATGGTCAAGAAGGCCAATGGCACCTTGACCTATCTCAGAAAGAGTGTGACTAGCAGGACTAGGGAAGTGATTCTGTCCCTGTACTCAGAACTGATAAGACTGCACCTTGAATACAAAGTTCAATTTCGGACCCATCACTACAAGGAAGACATTGACGTTCTGCAGTGTATCCAGAAAAGAGCAAAGAAGCTGGTGAAGGTGTTAGAGAACAAGTCTTATGAGGAATGGCTGAGGGAACTGGGGATGTTTAGCCAAGAGAAAAGGAGGCTGAGGGAAGGCCTTATCACAACCTTATCACTACCTGGAAGGAGGTTGTAATAATGTTGACTTTGGTCTTTTCTCTCAAGTGATAGAATCATAGAATAACCAGGTTGGAAGAGACTCATCGGATCATCAAGTCCAACCACTCCTATCAAACACTAAACCATGCCACTCAGCACTTCATCCACTCGTCCCTTAAACACCTCAAGGGAAAGTGAATCAACCATCTCCATGGGTAGCCTGTTACAATACCCAGTGACCCTTTCTGTGAAAAACTTCCTCCTGATGTCTAGCCTAAATCTCCCCTGGCAGAGTTTGAGGCCATTCCCTCTTA
>WAAB01021664.1:0-31344 GCA_013389865.1 Piaya cayana | reverse complement strand
TTGCCGGTTTGGCAGTACCTGCCTTTTGTAAACCCATGTTGACTGGGCCTGATCACCTGGTTCTCTTGCATGTGCTTCATGATAGCACTCAAGATCACCTGTTCCATGACTTTCCCTGGCACCAGATGAGAGGGAATGGCCTCAAGTTTTGCCAGAGGTGGTTCAGGTTAGACATCAGGAAAAATATCTTCACTAAAGGGATTATCAGGCACTAAAACAGGCTGCCCAGGCAGGTTCTTGAGTCATCATCCCTGGAGTTATTTAAAAGATGGGTAGATGAAGTGCTTAAGTATACGATTTAGTAGTCAAAAGGTATGATTGGCCTCAACGATCATGAAGGTACTTTTCAATCTAGCAATTCTATAGTTCTATGACTTATGAAAGCAAACTTTAAAAAGGTAGTCTATAATTACCATGTTGCTCAAGTCTCAGATTTTAAAACAGTTTTAATTTGAAACCTTTTTTTAACTTCCTGTTTTACTATAAAGCTATGAACATCAGCATGCATGTCTACCAACTGCATTCACTGAGTAATACAGCAGAAGATAATTTTCTGTGTGAAGCTGGGGAAAACTAATGCGCAAGGTTTTCATTCTACCTTGTTATACTCTTTTGCATACTATGCAACTTTTGTTTACATGATTATTAACATCACATGTTTTTCTAATATGTTTCATATTGGCATAGAATGGCAACCTGTACAAACTGAAGTTTCAGTTGTCTGGTTGCAAAATGATTTTCAATAAATTAAATTCATAACTATTGAAATAACACAGCTCCAACAGCATGCAAAATAACATACTTTCCCTGTTGTTTTTAAAGTCATAACTATTTTTACCTATGAAAATACACAAACAAGTTATGAGGGATTAGAACGTTTTGCCTCTTTTTTTTAATTTTTGGCAATAATTATCATTTTATGCAGGAAACATTGCCACTCCGGATAACATTTCCTTTTCTACTTATAGAAAAATTGCTGCTCATGTACTGAGTGTGGTTATACTGAGCATAACCGAATGAAGAGGTAACTAGTTAGTAGGTATTTCTGTACTGTTAGACTAGTGGAACCCAAGGGTATATTTACAGATGTACCTCTCTAAATGGTATAGCACAAATTAAACTTTTTTTGAACAATTTCTTTGACTTGACTTCAGTCAAAATTAGATATATTTCTAATGTACTCTGAGCTTTGACCTATATTCTAAGTGAGGTCATATTCTGACATGCCATTGACCACGATGAAGCTTTGTCTTTGATTTTTTAGTTGTTTCTAAAACTTCTATTTACCCTCTTCTTTCATAACTCTTATTATCTTTCTCCTTCCCTTTCCTGTACCTCTTACTCTCCTAAATTCATTGAAACAGTTATAAATAGAAAAAGTGACAGAGAGCATTTCTTTAGGAAGAACTTCTTCAGAGAATGAGCTACCCTGGCAACTAGAGTTCTTTCCTGACAACCATACTTAAGAGTCCTAGTATGAAAGGAAATAATCTAAAGGAGGTCAGTGACTGTGCCTTTGGAGCACTCAGACTGACATTTCATATTAGAGGTTGTGATCCAATACACCAAGGTAGTTGATTAACCAGTGTAGTGTAATTGACTGAGATCCTTATGTGCCACTGGAACGAAATATCATTTTGGTTGATTTTGCAGAAGAAACTACTGCCCTCATGGTTGTTTTTCTTGTACTTTTTTTCTAGTGTAGCATATATCTCTTGTTCTAAGTGTCTTTTAAGTAGGAGTTGCCCTAATGTAATAATTTTCCAAAACATTGGACCTGTGGAAAAATCTGCACTGTTGTCTATGTGCCATACTCTCTGGTACAGCAGGCATAAGAAAAGGCTTGTTAAGACTTTGCATCTTGAGTTCAGCTTTAGGTTGGGAACACAGCACTAGCAGAAACTTTTCCTCATGAATAATTCATTTCTGCAGGTACTGTGGTAGCTTGCTCAGAAGGCATGCAGTAAATGCCAGGCAAAGAAGTTGTGTAGTTAATGAGAGTAGAAGAAATGGATATTATAGCCCAACAGCTGAAAATCTGGGACAGGGCTTGGAAAAGAGTTGTTCATTATGTGACTGGCTGTTGGCTGCCTTCAGTCTTGGTCTATCTGTTCTTCCTCACACCTTCCTCTTGTGAGCCCTCTGTCTTCAACGGCAGCTCCCACTGTCTTCAATGTCAGTCGATTATGGGTGCTGGATGGCAAAGCAATTTTAAAGAGACTGTGTAAAAATGATATTGGAATCTGAGATAATGAAAAATACATTGTAGTAGTGATATTTCTCTAGAAGATGCAGATCAGATAACCTCTTTCTTGTAGTGGCCTGCATTACTTCCAGTTATATGCAGATGCACTATACTTTTTTTATTTATTACATCCCCACCAAAAAAACCAGATGATCTGTGAGTAATTCAGAGGGTCAACCTCTAGTATTCAGCTGCTGATCATTTCAGGTAAGTCATGGCATTTTCAATATCTATCAATGAAAAGCAAGGTTATTAGAAAGACATCAAAATTTTTTAACCTCTTCCTTTTTCTTGTTACTTTCATTAAATAAAGCAAAATTTTACTGCTATGATCAAGGACTCTATTTACTTCTCGGCAGGAATGGTATTTGTTACAAAGTCTTTTTTTTTTGGATCATACTCAGTCTGAGGAAGTCTGAAAAGACCCAGAAAAAAGAAAAACTCTTATGCACTCGATTAATGTTTCTTGTCAAATTTATGCAGGTAAAATTAAGTTACTGTTCTTCTGATTCTTTTTAGCCTTACAGGTAGGAAACATGAATCAAAACAGAAAATGTAAGACAAGTGTCTTTGAACAGGTATTAACATGTTTTACATTTTCTGCTTGTTTACCAAGTTTTATGCTTATGAAGGCTTTCCACCTATTATTTATTTCACAAACGTGCATTTAAAGACAGAATTTGCCAGAGATCAGTTACTCATTATTAAAATATATTAGCTTAAATTCTTGTCTCCCTAGTAATCTTTAGGCATTTTCTCAGTGTGATCTTCTTAACCCTTATTACAAGCGGTTAAAAAGAACCGCTAAACTGTGATGGGGTTCATTTTCAGTGTACACTGAAAATGAGAGCAAGTATTATGCACAAGATACTTGTGATTTGAGTCATCCCTACAATTATTTTATCAACATAATTAAGTCTCAATCATATGCAGTCACTAAGCACTGTAGTAAACATTGGAGCACAAATAACTGCTGAAAGTAATTTACTTAATACTTCTTGCTAAACACTTTGAAAACTATTTTACTTTTTCTGCTCCTCAACTACAGTAAAGTTAAACCTCAGCTTAAACTCCTTGAGTGCTTGTAAGACAGTTTTTGTTTGTTTTAACACCAGAAGTCAATGAATAGTCAAGCATACTTAAAGCACAAAAATGAAAATAATTTACTTCTCAAGCCAACATTTTTTCCAGTGTTTGTTTCAGAGACTGCCTCTCAAACACCTCTCTTTTCAGTCCTTCTCTCATATGCCTGCATGAAGCTGATCAGAAGTTTGAAATTCAGCCTTCAAGAATGTCTCACAGCAGGAAGATTTTAGCGTTTGATCTTTTCCTCTTCAACGATGTGAGGAAAGTGTTTCATTTTACAAAATAAAAAGTTATTTATATGGTGAAAAATCTGTCTTTAATATCAGAGAAAAAAAATCCAACAAAATCCACCCCAAAATCCCCAAACAAACAAACAAACAAAACCTAGAACAACTTTGAAATTTAGCCAGGAAGGAGACAGGATTTACTTTTTCTCTTTACCCTACTCTCTTTTTTGCATAAGACTATTTTCACTAAATGAATTATCACATCATAGCATATTGGATTCAAATATAGGAATTCCTTGATATATTTTTTCTGGTAACATAATTTTCCACATTTAGTTACATTTTCAAAACTGTTGTATGCATACATATATAAGTTTAGGAGATATATATCTGAATAAGAGTGAAAGATCATCAATAAATATCACTATAAATTTCATTATTTTTATATTTTAATTATCTTTTATGTTCTTCCTTCCAAACATAAAATAAAGCTGGTTTACTGTTTAGAATAATTAGTTCAGGCTTCCATTTCATCCACTGTCAATATAACAGTAGAGGAGGGGAGTCTGTTCTGCTCTAGTGATAATATCATGACTTACAGAGTCAGTGTTTTCTTCCCAAAATTGTGTTCTGTTTGAATGGAAAAAGCAGATATTTTATATGGTACTATTACTGTTATGCTTCTGCATTGTGACTTACAACCTGAAAGAAAAATGTCCTTGTATATTAATTAGCTAATATTACCATATTTGCCAAAATTGAAACAATTAAATTTAAAGTGGATGCAGAAACATCAAAACCATAAATGTGGCAGGACAGCATTCTTAATATAGATACAGTGTTCACAGAGGTGATTGAAGTATGTCTGTTTGGGTACTTTGTTTTGTTTTCACATCTTTGACTTTCATCTGCAGCTGAGTTTCTTCTAATTTAGAGCCAATATTAAGCTGTTCATTCAGAGCTGATGACAGGTTTTTTGCCACTAGAAATCTCAGAATGGAACATGAGCAGAAGTGTGTGTGAAAGGAGAATTGTTATTGCAAAAACCAAGGCAGAAATTAACAAAAAAGTGATCTGCTTCTTGATAATTTTGTTTTACTCTGTCTGATTAGTTAGAAGAACTTTCCGCCCTTTCTTCTCCCAAATGGTTTGTCAAGGGAATGTGATACTAATTGGAAATTCTTCTTCCCCCTCAGGTGTCAAAATGGTCATATGGCAGGATTAATCCTTCCCGTTAATTTGATTACTAATAAGAATTACAGCTTTTATTTATTGCTCAGCTTAATAATTTATTTCCCCCATCTGCTACTTGACAGCATTTGACTACACTGAGTTGGGAATCATGAATATTAAAGGCTGTTGGTTCTTTGCCAATTTATACCAGGGTAAAATTTGCCCTGTGCACAAGTGCTGTCCCATTTTTGCTGGGAATACTACTATCCTATGTAAAGAGCAGAAAGTGAGACACATGTTCCAGGCTGATAAAAAATTACCAAAAGTAATACTGGAAATCAACTGAAAAGGAGTTCATACAGAAATAACTTATGCTACCATTGTTTCATGAACTTACCAAACAACTTAGATGCCTACTTTATCAGTTCATACTCTGAATGACCTATTCCTTACTGCTAATTGTAAAGAAGCTCATCTCCACTGAAAGAAGAAAATTAGGTCAGTTGAACTTAGAACAATATCTCTACTCTAGGGAAAATGTACACATATGACTCTACGAATAGTTACAGTCTTTATGGATAGATATAGGTTTAACTCCATGTCTATAAAGATATACAGACACAGAGTTATATGTACGTGTATATGCATATGCATACATAACAAAATTGTATGTACTTATTTCTACAAAGACAGAAGGTCCTTATTTTTCACCTTGTACCTCTAGGGTACCTTTTAAATGGTAGGAAACGTAATTTCAGTTAATAGTAGATGTTCATTTTGAATTTGATGTTACTTTCAAATTCAAAACTAACTTTTACTTTGCCAAAAGGCAAATGAAGAAATACAGTATGCCAGCTTTCTCACAATTCACACAGTATAAATACGTAAAAGATGTTAGTAACATTACCATTAAATAAATATACCAAAATGAAATCCAAATTGATACCGATAGTCCAAATTGATATAAATATATTTATATTTATTCAGAAATACAAAATTAGTTAATATGGTATGAATACAGCTTGTAATAACCGAACTTCATCCAAAGAACTTTCCTTATGATGAACAAATTTAAACAGGACTCAAAATCCTATTTAAAATGCCAAAATTAAATGTTTTACTACTGATTCTGGTCTAGATCATGAGAACAGGCTGCAGTAACACTGCTGGAATATTTTTTATGGTTGTCTTTTACATTTCAGAAAACTAAGAGTTTTATATTCGATGGTCATACATTTTTTTTCAATATAGCAAATTACCTCTTTCCTCCCACACAAAAGAAAGGGATAAAGGAGGTAGGAAGAATATAGCCTACATGTTTGCATTAAGAGATTATGTCTTATGAAAAATGAAAAACCCCAAACCTTTGCTAGTTTATTTAGGTTTCATTTAGCTTACAAAATGTATTCTAACTGTTGAAGTAGTTTTGGAAGCACAAAATACTATAGTCACAGGAAAAGTTTTGAAAGAAGGCTTTCAATTAAATTTTACATGTTCAGTGGAGGAGTGCAAGTTTCCTATCTGTATATTATGCCTCCACAAGTGACAAGAAGTTGTTTATCATCCTTTTGAGGCAGTATATTTAATCATGATTACCTCCGTCATAGTGGTTGATCACATTAATTTCACTACAAATTTGTCTGCATGGATTTTTTTTAAATATATGATTTCTATTCGGAATCAGAAATGAAATCTTATTGGCTTAAATGCAGTAGGAAAGTTAGAAGAAATTGACATGGCATGTTGGATACTAATCTTTGACATTGAAATGACAGGAAGGTATTAAAATGTTCTGGTGGCATGCATGAAGGAACAGAAAGAGTTGTTTAGACAGCAAATAATTTGAGGATCTGATAATATCATTACTTATTTGCTACGATTTTAAAAACACAGTCTGTGCATCAGCCACCCTTCCTGGCATGTCATGGGACATTTGTTAGTCACATTCTATAAAAACATGAAATAAGACAGTAAATAATTGTACACAAAAAAGATGCTGGGAAGTGCTAACTGTGGTTTAAGATAAATCTATTGACAGTTCAAACTAAAACTGACCATGTGTAACATCCAAATTGAGCAGCAAATGAGCACAAAAAGAAAGTCTAGGTAATGAGTAATGCTTATGAAAAACAAACCAGATTGGGGGCAGTAATAAAAGGTAAGCTATACCTCCACTGATTTTGGTGTTTCCTACACTGGTATTGCATGTAGAATAGGAGAAATGCATAAAAGAGAAAGCAAATTATAATACCTCAGATGACTGAATATATTTAATGCTTGCATTTGCACTTGAAAAACTATATAGCATTTTTCTCTTGCATAATTTCAGAAATTAATGTGGGAAATAGACAAAAAATAGATCAGAGTTTACTTGACACTAGAAATTGAATGTAGGCTTCTTTTAGAGCAATTTCATAAAATTTTGTGATGATAAAGTGTTCATTAGTTAATGGCTGCCACAGCTTTCATCTCTTCTTTGTTCTCCACTCCAGTGGAGTATTTGCATGTCTCAGATATATCGCTGGAAAATTCAGCCTGTAGGTGTCCTATACTCTAATGCAGAAGAGAAGCACAGCAGTGTTCTTCTATATTTTTAGTTAAAATTTTATGTTTTCCATGAAATTAAATAATTTCAAATTAAAGTATCCCGTACCTAAAACATTTAATTCCCATGTCCAGAGACCTTTTTAATTTCTCTTGATAACTGATTCATTTAACCCACGAAGTTCAAAGTGGTAACTAGTACTATCACATGCGCAATGCTCAAAGACAAATAGGAGCTTTCTGTGCAATACTAGAAGTAAATCAGTTCCAAGAAAAATAGAAACAAATATCTAAATTAGGAAGGTTAATTACTTTTACAGATGGATATATAAGGTGTAGGTCCCAAAGGAAGCCTGGTCTGTGCTGTTGAATTTGTATAGGTTGGAAAATTAGACTAGAGTAGACTAGACTAGAATGTTATATTCTCAGTTGGAAGAGACCTATGATGATCACCTAGTTCAACTGCCTGACCTCATGAGGGCTGATCAGAAGTTAAATTATGTAATTAAGGGAATTGCCCTAATACTCTTAAATGCTGACAGGCTTCAGGCATCAGCCAACTCCCTAGGAGGCCTTTTCCATATTTTAACCACCCTCTCAGGAAAGTAATGTTTCCTAATGACCAGGAAGAGGAGTCCTATGATGAGTATTGTAGCCAATAACAAAGCTGCAGCTGGTTTGGTCTGTGTCTACAACAGTTAGCTTCTACTTTGAAGCTCTCTGAATGTCTCCTAATGACAGTATGTCTTTATGCAAATTAGAAGTGAGGATTTATTTTTTCTGTTTGCCAAGGGATTTTATTCTGGAAGAAGTGAAATGAATTCAAATGCCTGGTTTAGTCACAAGAAGTAAAATAGATATTTAAAAATAACTTGAGTTTTTTAAAGAGAAAAGGAATTGTGTGCTCGCAGCCCAGAAGGCCAACTGTATCCTGGGCTGCATCAAAATAACCGTAACCAGCAGGTCAAGGAAGGTGATTCTGCCCCTCTGTTCCTCTCGTGTGAGACCTCATCTGGAGTATTGGGTCCACTTCTGGAATCCTCAACATAAGAAGGATTTGGAATTGTTGGAACAGGTGCAGAGCAGGGCTACAAGGATGATCAGTGGGATAGAGCACCTCTACTATGAGGACAGGCTGAAAGTACTTGAGTTTTTCAGCCTGGAGAAAAGACTCCAAGGAGACTTTGTAGTGACCTTTCAGTACCTGAATGAGGCCTACAAGAAAGCTGGGACTTTTCACAAAAGTGTGTAGTAATAAAACTAGGGGGAATGTTTATAAACTGGAGAGGGCCAGATTTGGACTTCACATAAGGAGGAATTTCTTCACCATGCGTGTGGTGAGCCACTGGAACAGGCTGCCCAGGGAAGTTGTGGGTGCCTCCTCTCTGGTAGCATTCAAGGCTAGCCTGGTTGCCTAGGCTGCCCTTATTTAGTGGGATATGTCTCTGCCCATGGTAGGGGCATTGGAACTAGGTGATCTTTAAGGTCCGTTCCAACCCAAACCATTCTATGATTCTATGATTCTGTGATTCTATGATAAAATTAGGTTGTTTAGTTTTACTGACTAGGAAAATATTTTCATTTGACTCGATGTAATATAGTAGTTCAGAATATGCTACAGTGTTGATCTTTCCCCATTACTGACCTCTTTAATACCTCCAACTACATGATTTTTAGTATTTTATTATTGCAAGGCTGCTGTAGAGTAGGTTTTGCTGACCCCAGGTTGTGGCTTCCATTAAAAGCATTTTTTAAAATTATTATTCTCTGAGTTTTTAATTATATGCTATGGTTAGAAAGCCTGAAGTGAAATCAAGCGAAAACAAGCAACTGGTTGTATACTAAAGGACCTTTACAAACAAGGTCATGAAACCAGATACAGCAGGATTTCTGTGAATTTACACTTCTTACCATGACTTTATTGTGAATTTATGTAAACACATGAATTTTTATCAACATGTCAGTCTACAGAGGATGTGAGCAGCCTTCATCATTAAAAGTAAATAAGCATTTTTAGCTGATTTCACTGCTACTGGGGAAGAAGTTTATATGAACCAAGCAGTATCTCATGTGGAACCTTTTCTAATACACAGCTTTCAGCACAGCTGCTTATATGACATTTCATAATGTCTCAGGAGTCAATTGTTCTTTTTTATAAATGATAACCAAGTTGACTTCCAATCTCAGCTCCTCGTGTACATGCTTCCATTCACATTATTTCCATCTGCTTTTCTGGTCCATTATTCATTCTGAGGCAATGTGGTGAAGCTTCACACTAGTGTTGTGAAAGCAATAATAAAGAGATTGTACTGTAGTTAAATTTTTAGCTTCCTGTCACTCATCTTGTATTCTTTACACTTGCAAAGCTTCTTCTAAAGTCAGGAGAAGTCTGAATGCCTGTAGAATGGCAATCAGCCTTTTTGTCTGTATGAAGCAAGTGGATCTTGACCACTGAGTGACAGCTGCAGCATGCTGCATGTAGTTTCCTCATTATCAGTTTGTGACTGTAGTTTCAGATTTAGAGATATTTTGTATGCATTGCTCTTCTCTTGAATGACTAGTATACACTGGGATCCATTAGACAGTTCAGGAATGAACAAAGAAGGTAAGCAATCATTTCATATCCTCCACATTTTTCATAACAAAGATACTGGGGATAATATGGTGATTACTCCTAAGAAAAAGCTCCTATAAATACTTGAAGCAAGAGAGTAATACTGTGTATTAAGCTGCTGGGCCTCCTTTGGAATCAGGCCNTCCTCATTATCAGTTTGTGACTGTAGTTTCAGATTTAGAGATATTTTGTATGCATTGCTCTTCTCTTGAATGACTAGTATACACTGGGATCCATTAGACAGTTCAGGAATGAACAAAGAAGGTAAGCAATCATTTCATATCCTCCACATTTTTCATAACAAAGATACTGGGGATAATATGGTGATTACTCCTAAGAAAAAGCTCCTATAAATACTTGAAGCAAGAGAGTAATACTGTGTATTAAGCTGCTGGGCCTCCTTTGGAATCAGGTCTTCAAAATGTAAAAAAAATAAAAATCAAGACCTTCAATAAATGTATCCTATTAATATCTAACAACAATAAAAAATCATGCTCTTGCATATTTTCAGCTTATGCATTGTAAGGAACAGTTTGCATAATTAAAATTCTCTGAGGTCTGGGAATGATTTTCTTTAAATACCTGATTTTCTAATGTTGTTGAAGTTAACCTATAATTTTCAATACTTCAATATAAAGAAGGCAATCTAAGTCACATAGCCGATTACTGTGATGGAAGGTGCTCCTCAAAATAGAGTGATAGGGCTCTGTCTCATGGACCAGCTTGGCTGCTTCATCCTGCAAAATCCCTTTTTTTTTTCACCATCTGCTCTCACAACCAAGACTCTGCTAAAGCTTCTGGGAATGGGTGAGAGGATTTTGTGATTGGATCTACAGCCCATTTCCATCCAAACAGCCACCCCTTGCATTCTGCTCCTTAGAGAGTCCTCTTTTAGTAAGACCTAGTCAACAGTAATTGTTCCTGGGGCACCCTTCCTATGAGGAAAGGCTCAGAGGTGTGACAGTTCAAACAAAGCTCAGAGGGGTCCTCATCTATGTTCATACATACCTAAAGGTACTTAAGTGCAAATAAGATGAAGTCACACTCTCCTCAGTGGTGCCCAGTGAGAGGACCAAAGGCAATGGGCACAAAGTGAAAAGCATAACGTTCCCTCAGAACATCAGTAAACACCTTTAATGTTGGGGTGACTGAGCAGTGGCACAGGCAGCCCAGAGGTTATAGAGTCTCCTTCCTTGAACATAATCAAAAGCCATTTGGACATAGCCCTGGGCAATGCACTCAAAGGGGCCCTGCTAGAGGAGAGGTGGTTGAATCAAGTGATCTCTATATGTCCTTTCCTCAGCCATTCTGGGAATGATTCCACAATTCAGTAAGTTGAGTTTATTTGATCTGATGATGACAACTAGCACAGGAATACAACTTCAATACCTACTGGGACAAAAAGCTCCCAGAATCTGTGCATAGTTTTGAAGATATTTTGGGAAAACCTACAACCTATCAAAGAAAAATGCATTTCATTTTTCCAACCAGAATTACTGGAGAAAATATTGAGTTTGCTGTATGATTCCATATGATATTATTGCATCATGTTATTCAGCCTGAAGTCCTTTTACAAGTCAATAAATATTCCAATAACTAACACATCAATACATTAACTCCACAGAACAGACTTGAAAACAACACATTTCATAAAACCAAGTCCCTTAATTGTGCTTCCAAAATAAAAAATACAGCAACAACTTACACAAGCATGGAAAGTGCAAGGGGTAATCAGCTGAAAGATTTGTAGAAGTCCCTTTTGTGGAACTGAAGATACAAATATTGAAGTGTGATAAACTATCTTGATCAAAAACATTCTGTAGAACTATGTATTTGCAGTTGCAAAATTTTTAACCAATACATTAATATGACAGACTTTAGTACTTGGAAAAAATAGGACTCATTGATCTATGCAAAATGCATTCTTAAATAAGATTATGAAGATATAAGTGCCTATCACTTTCTGCAGTACCTAAATACAAAGTTCACATGCTCAAATCTACTTTAAACTACTGTATAAAGTTTAGCTTAATTCTTATAGTGTTTTATTGCCTGTCCTTTAGACTCCCGAATTTCTGTTTGATAGAAAAATTTTAAAAGGATATAGTAATACATTGTGCAATATTCACGTACACCAACAAGAAGAGTATGAGAGTTACACCATACTGAGAAAAGGGCACTCAAACTATTTCTGTGAGCTGTATACTTTAGAAGTAGGAATGCTACGGAAAATATTTTAGAGATTCAAGAAACACTTTTTTTTACAATCATGAATGACAACAGCAAATATACTACCAACTAAGGAAATTTGACCTAATGACAGATGATGAAATAAAATAATATCCAACTGAAATATTTGTGATATAATTGTAAGACAAAACAAAGTAAAACAAATCAAAGTCAGCACTGTTATTTTGTAAAATGGGGGCAGACAGATTCATAGTGATCAAAACTAGTATTAGAACAAAGAAAAGATGCATTGTAATAAAACAAACATATGAATAGAGTAGAAAGCTGTATGTAGATTATGCAAAAACTAATTTTGGTAGTGGATCAAGATGTGACTATTATTTAAGTTTTAAGAAAAGTTTAGAGAGAACACAGCATGGTTTTCCTATCTATAAATACAGCAGGAAGGAAAGGACCCACTTTTACTGAAATGGGAAGAACAACTTAAGTGAAGAACTAAAGTGGAATGGGAACTGGTGGGTATAAACTGGCTATAGAAAGAAGTTTCATAGAGATCAGGGAACTAGGAACTACTTTTAAAATAAATTTTTACTAATTGATCAAATGAAATTGCTATTCACTGTAGCAAAAGTAAGATGTTCACAAGTTCCTTCTAAAGTCATATTCCTCCACAATTTGTTGACTAACAAAACCAGAGTGAAATTGCAGAAACCAATAGGCTATACTATTTTCATTTTCTTAAGGAAAGGTTTATTATAACAGCAATTTAGTTATAGACTTACTTTTCAGAGAAATCAAGGACATGTCGTAATCATATGTGAGAAGGGGTCTAAAGCATTAAAAAGGTCACTTTTAATGGAGTAGACAATGGAGAGACAGAAAAAATGGTATCAAGAAGAACTACTTTTGTGAAGATGCTGTTGCATTATCGTGAGCACAGCTAACTAAGGTGCTAAGTGTGTCTGGAATACAACTATGCTCTTAATAAATAGGTATCTAAATTTTGGAGAACGAAGGCATTTCGTTTTATAACCCAGAATGCAAAACTTTAATAATAATCTAATAATACCATCTAAATAGACTGATGTCTAACTGATAAACATTCTTTTTTATTTTCTAGCAGAAATTTCATAAATAATATTTGACTATGACAGCAGAAATAAGTGGAGCAATGAGGTCTGTTGAGCTATGAGTTACATTGATTACTGAAAAGCATGAAGGCCTGACTTTTTTAGTCTTTGTTTCATTTTGCTTGTCATCTTGCTGGTATAAATTTTAAGTCAGTATATTTGTGTGTTAAGTGAGTAACGTTTCTAAATATTATAGCCATAGTGCTATGTTCCCAGTTACACATATGTATTCACTGTTATGAAGAACTTTTCATATAGCAACTAGAAGATAAGATTCTCTGTGATTCATAATGCAGAATATCACATCAAAATAGTGGCTCAGCTCTCACATCAGAAAGACAGGATGTTATCCAGAGGGACCTGGACAAGCCAGAGGAGTGGACCTGTGTGAACCTCATGAGGTTCAACAAGACCAAGTGCAAGGTCCTACACCTGGAATAGGGCAATCTGCAGTTTCAGCACAGAATGGGGGACGATGCGATTGAGAGCAGCCCTGTGGAGAAGGACTTTGGGGTGCTGGTTGATGAGAAGATCAACATGAGTGCCAGCAATATGCACTCACAGCCCAGAAGGCCAACCTTGTCATGGGCTGAATGAAAAGAAGCCTGGCCAGCAGGATGAAGGAGGTGATTCTGCCCCTCTACTCTGCTCATGTGAGATCCGACGTGGAGTATTATGTCCAGTTCTGGAATTCCCAACATAAGAAGGATGTGAAACTTTTGGAATGGGTCCAGAGAACTGGTAAGATGATGAGAGGGCTGGAGCACCTCTGCGATGAGGACAGGAAGAGAGGGTTGGGGTTGTTCAGCCTGGAGAAGGTAAGTCTCCAAGGAGACCTTATAATGACCTTCCAGTACCTGAAGGGGGCATACAAGAAAGCTGGAGAGGGAGATGTTACAAAGGCAAGTGATAACAGGACTACGGGGAATGGCTTTAAATTGGAACGGGGAAGATTTAGATTAGACATTAGGAAGAAATGAGTGTGGTGAGCATCTGGAACAGGCTGCCCAGGGAAGTTGTTGGTGCCTCCTCTCTGGCAGTGTTCAAGGCCAGCTTGGTTGCGGACTTGAGCAGCTTGATCTAGTGGGAGGTGTCCCTGCCCATGACACGGGGATTGGAACTAGATGATCTTTGAAGTTCATTCCAACGCAAACCATTCTATGATTCAATGATTTTATGATTCTATGATTTGATGATTCTATGATTCTATGATAGTAGTTTGAGATCCTCAATTCTTGTAATCTGATAGATTGTAGCAAAATCTCATTAAGTAATCCACAACCTTATAAGAGGTTACAAAAATTACAAAATTTCTAACAAAAGGTGAATTCCATGTAACTAAGTATTAGATACCTTTTTTTCCCCCTTTTTTTGGATTCCAGTTTATTTGTCAGTAAATGTATCTTCATTCACCCAAAAAGAATAGTCTAAATCCCACTTAAGCAAATATCCCTAATAATGTCCATTGAAGAAGAGGGATTAGAGGAATTATTTGGTTTTCTTTTATGTTTCTTTTTTCTCAAAAAAAAAAGTAATAGGGAAAGAGGCATTGTATAATTCCCTTTACAGAAAAGGACAATGAAGAAATGAAGATCTAACATGATTTTTATCTCAGGTAATTCCTTACACAATATTAAACTTTTTAAGTGATGTCCGAGATTCTTCCTCTTCATATGTTACTTCTTGTGATTTACTGGTATTATTTTAAATCCTTATTTTTAATCATTCTAAGCATACCTTACCTGCTAAATATAAAAACCATTCAGAATTTGATGACATTATTCAACATGAATGCAACTTGAAATAGATAGATTTAACATATGTAGGCTTTAAAGAAGTTAAAGAGGGAAATTAGGAAAAGATTCTTAAAGTGAATCTTAAGTTTAGCCATTTTCATCAAAGGCTGTGTATCCACATAGTAAGAATATTGCTGTCCATGTTGTTGAGGGGTATCCTTTCGTGAGTAACCAGTAACAAATGAAATTAATAATCTAGAAAGAAAATATAGACTTCAAGAGAGAATAAAATATCTTAAGAGATTTCAAATATTACATAGTAATCCCAAATTAATAGTTTTTTTGAGACATTCTGTTTTCTCTCACTCCATTACGTAGTTCCCTACTTAATGTTCAGCTTCTCCTGCTGAGTCACTAAGTGCCCAAGGTGCAAACAATCTTATACAGAAGTAAATGCTTGACTTATTTTTTCACTCATTTTTATCACTCTTCTTTGCTGTTATGAGGTAGCAAATGAAATGATGTTTTAGAAACCTAAACGGTTCACATCCAATTTATAATTATAAGTCATATCTCATACTTATGTACCATAGTAATTTAAATTGTTTAATTTCAATAAATCATATTACTCAATGAAACAGAGATTGAAGACCTATTTGTGAAAAATTTGTAAGTAATAACATTTAACAAAAAAAATATTTAGAAACAACTCATACAGCTATGCCAACTAAGCAATGTTCTGCCTACTCTAACTTCATTTTCTCATCTAAAGATTGATTTAATAAGCAAACTGGCAGTTATATTTTGAGAACCCAGCATTATAAGGATGCCTGCCCCTTCCTGCTTATTAGCAGTGAACTTCTTAAAAGCAAGAAAGGAGTGGCATCTAAGCTTATGCACAATATTAAGCATTTTAAGTATCCTTACTTAATCCTTTGAGTTTCTTTCGTTATGTGTTTAAACAGCACTTTTTTTCCCCAGAGAGATCCAGAAACAGCCCACAGCTCGGCAAAAAGTTACAACTGTATTCAGTTTTTAGTCTGTTAATCAGCAAATCGAGGTAAAACCAGGTAAGTAAAGGAGGGCTACGTAAAAAGTGGCCTAAGCTTAGGTTAAATATGAAAAAAAACCCTGTCTTGTGTCTTTCTAAGAGGTTTTTTTAGTCTTCATTTTTTCCTTCAGTGACAGATTTAAGCCAGGTTTATAGCTGATTTCCCTAGATTTTCAGCTGTTTTACAGTGTATGGCATCACAAAGAAAAAATAAAGTCACAGACTGCAACATCAAAAATGTTACTTTTCTGGTTTTGATTGTTAAACAAAAAGGATATTTTTCCTATACCTAATAGTTAAACAATAATTATAGAATCATAATAGATATTGAACCCATAATTATTGTTCTAACACTGTGCTAATGCAATGCACTTAGAATTGTAGTGCATTTCCGAGCCACACATCTGCTTACTGATTCCATCTTGGGCTGGAAGCCAGACACGCACTATCCCTTCTCCTTTTCTGCCTGTGGGGAAAATCAAGTACTGAGGCCAAGCAGGAGACAAAAGATTTGTCTACATTAATTATTAAGAGTGCATCAAGGTCTGTTTTTACCACTGAGTTTATTTTGCCTGAAGTAAAGTACCCTTGCAAGGAAACCAAGTTTAAAGCTGCAGACTAGGTCCATTGGAAACACTCCACGTTGAAGGGGACTCAAAGTGCCTCATCCTGTGATTCCAAGGCAAAATACATTTTCTCAGCAGTTCTCCAGTATCTTGGCTCTACAGGTGCAGACCTCTGTTAGTAATAGCAACAGAAGCTGAATTATCAAGACAAAAATCTATTTCATATTCCCTGTGTACAGACAGAGGGTAGAAACCTAGGTAGGACACCTGGAACAAACTTTGTTTACAGTAAACAAGTAATAGGGATAGACAATCTCAGAAGCACAACAGATTTTATCAAATTGGGTCCTGGTCCTTCCTTCTTAAACTGCATAGTTTGCTGTTGTACATGCAACCATGATGTAGTAGATCTGTGTCCCAGACATGCAAATAAGTTACAGGGCATTTCAGCAAATGCATGTATCAGACAAGCTATAATTTCATTTTGACTATGTGAGAAATTGCATGCTGATGTTAGGATTCTGTACTTCCAGAAGAAGCTTCCCTCTGTAACTTCTCTAAACTAGCTCTCAGTTCATTTCTAATTATATACTTCTTAGCAACATAAATAATTCTTCTTCTGTCAGTAAAATAATTACAATGAGTAAGAAATTATTTTCTAATAAACTTCTGATATTGGTAGCAATTTGAATCTAGATTAATTTTTACTTAATGAATATGAATTTGTGGCTGTCCACTGTAATTAGAGGTAGCTTGACAAATGAATGCTCTGTTATGCCTTAGTTTACATTCAGCCATACATTTCTTATTGACTGACAAACAGGAAAACAAAAGGCCTACAGCCGGGGTTTTCTGCTGGTTACATTTGCTAAGTCCTCTAACTGTAAATTTGTTAACTGGAAATTTCTTCTGGAAATGTATGTCTGCTCCTTGCTATGCCTGAAGGAACATGTTTGAACTTAACAACCACTTAAGTTTGTATAGTTCGTATAGTATTCATACGTGGGTAAATAATTGCATAACAATAAAAACAAAGTATTAAAGTGGAAACAGACCTACTGCCAGCAGATACTTTGAGGACATGTATAAAGGAGATACAGTGAGCAGAATCTCACTGGACAATTTCCAGTATAAGAATGTGAGCAGGCACAGCAGATAACAAATGCAAGTAGCCTTCTATAGTTCTCTGATGCAGAGTAAAATGTCTGAAGTAATTGTAATAAATAAGAGACCTTACATTTGAAGAGATCGGCAAAATTATTAACTCTGTTGAGATTCATAAATTTATCATTTGTTTTGATAGGAATGGTGATAAAGGTGAGAGTTTTCTTGGGCATACAGACTTACATAATTTCTCCATGTCTCTTGAAATACTGAAACTGTTTGATCTGTGTAGTCTGGAGAATCTGTCTAGTCTGGAGAAGAGGAGGTTGAGGGGACATGTTATTACTCTCTACAGCTACTTGAGAGGAAGGTGTTAGTCTCTTCTCCCAAGTGACTAGCAACAAGATAAGAGGAAATGGCCTCAAGGTCCATCAGGGGAGGTTTAGATTGGATATTAGGAAAAATTTATTTTCTGAAAGTGTGGTCAAACACTGGACCAGGCTGCCTAGGGTGTATTCACCATCTCTGGAGGTGTACAAAAAATATGTAAATGTGGTACTTCAGGACATGGTTTAGTAGGCATAGAGCTATTGGTTTCACAGTTGGACTTAATAATCTTAGAGGCCCTTTACAACTTTAATAACTCTATGATTCTATGAAGAGCAAGTGTATTCTGGAACTGTATTTGCAATGCAACACATTTCATCACACAGTCACATCATATTAACAGTTTCTATTCAATGGTAGAAATTTATGTAATGGTGGCTACATATAGCTTTTAGTCTTTGTTGAATTAACCAAAAAGGACCTTTCAACAAAAATTCTGATTTCTTAGTGAATTGAAGCAAAATTTAGGGAGAGAGTAAATTTTATGGGAAGGGTAACTCAACATCCAAAACTGATAGTGCCTGTAAAAAGCCATGTGAAAAGTGGAACAGTGGTTCAGTTCTTTTAAAAGAACCAAGATTAGGCAACAAGATTAGGGTGAGCTGTAGATGTCTTTATGATTGTGTGTTGTATGATATGCTTTTGTTTTTCAGGTAATTTTCACAGAAAACGCTGTTACCCATATTCAGTACTTCCTACCTAGAACACGTTTCTCCTGGTTATCTCCTTTTTACTCAGGAATGAGTTTAAAGAGCTGCGGATTAATAGCAATATAAACTCTGTAGACATCAGGGCAGATCTCTACTCAAACATGTTTATATTCATGAGGTTTTATTATTGAAAATGTAGCACTAAGCTGGCGCTGAGGAAAGAGGAATCCATTGGTGTGGCAAAGCCAACTAGAGGAGCATTAACAATCAGCTACAACTAAACTGGCTCCAAATGGAGACACACATAAGGACATACTTTAATAATTTTACTAGAAAGCTTTCACTGTCTTAGATGCCCCAGTCTTTTCTTATCCAGGATAATAGGGCTTCATTTTGTTTTGTAATATGTGGAGTACAATTTCCCTGGGTTTTGGTCTTTACCTGGTTTGTTTCCTCTGTGTTTCCTGTATTATTGTTACCTGACAATAATAAACCAACACAACAATTTGTGAGATCATACACTAGGGAGCTGTTGATCACTGTTATCAAAGTGTTCTATCTGCCAGCCCTATTCTCTATTGCTTAACCTGCAGATTTTAAGACTTCCCAGCCTCTGTTCCTCAGAGAAGGCTCCTTCTTAACACTTAACTTTCACCTGTACAGAATTTAAGAATGTTTGAAACAGTTTTGCTCAGAGGGGTAAAGGGACACTCATGGTAAACACAATCAAGCTATTTTGAAGTGAAGGTTTCTCTACGTATACAATAAGCCACGATATGGAATTCTGTTAATTTTATACCAAGAGTAAAATATAACAACAGTCATAAGCATACTTTAGTCACATATGATGCATCCAGTTTCATAAGGGAAAAGAAAAATGTTTTGCATTTTCAGGCAAAAATGTGTTCATGAAGTCATTCACTTGTGACCCCTTCAGTTTCACCTGCAGTCCAAAAATCCTAGATTTATACCGTGACAACACAGGGATAACAGTGAACCTAATCTTATAACATACAATACATATGAAAGATTTCTGTTAACTCCATTATCTCTGAGTATTTTAAAGGAATGATTGAGAATGTCCTTTTCAGTCACATGATGTGACCTTTTCAAGTCCTGTAGGGTTATATATATTCAGGTGGTCAAGAACTTGATTTTCCCCTAGTGTAGGAGGGTCTATACCCCCTTGGTCCCCTTCTTGTTGTCCATTGACCCAGGAGGGGTGAGGAGAGTAGTTGCTGGTGAAGGCTGAGGTAAAAAAGTTATTGAGTACCTCAGCCTTCTCCTCATCTGTTGATATGAGGTCACTGTTTTCATTTATCAGTTGAGGGACATTTTCTTTAGCCCTCCTTTTCTGATTGACATACCTGTAGAAGCCCTTCTGGTTAGTCTTCCTTCCCTTGCCAAGTTCAGCTCCAGCTGCCTCTTGGCCTTCCTGACCCCACCCCTACAACTGGGCAACCTCCCTGTACTATTCCCACATTACCTGTCCCTGTTTGCACTGCCTGTGCAGTTCCCTCTTGCTCTTCAGTTTGACCAGCAGGTCTCAACTCTGTCACAGTGGTCTCTTCCCTTCCTCGCCCAATTTCCTAAATCTGAGGACTGAGCACTCTTGAATTTTATGGAAAGCATCCTTAAATATTTTCCAACTCTGTTCTGCTCCCTTGACCCTGAGGAACATATCCCGGGGGGTCCTAGTGACTAACTCCTTGACGAGCTGGAAGTTTGCCTGTCTATATCCCTCAGGGTCTTGAACTACACCAGATTTAAGGAATATGCCTGTTGCACCTGAATATTAATTGCAATTCAGTCAACACAAGCTCATATTCCACAGAATGGATTAGCATCCAAGAAAGACAACAGAATACACTTTATCCAAGTTTTCCATTCTATGAAGTTTTCTGTAAGTAGAGTCTTTCTGGAGCTCACATGTGGGCTTCATATATCATTGTGTTTTGNCAGGGATAACAGTGAACCTAATCTTATAACATACAATACATATGAAAGATTTCTGTTAACTCCATTATCTCTGAGTATTTTAAAGGAATGATTGAGAATGTCCTTTTCAGTCACATGATGTGACCTTTTCAAGTCCTGTAGGGTTATATATATTCAGGTGGTCAAGAACTTGATTTTCCCCTAGTGTAGGAGGGTCTATACCCCCTTGGTCCCCTTCTTGTTGTCCATTGACCCAGGAGGGGTGAGGAGAGTAGTTGCTGGTGAAGGCTGAGGTAAAAAAGTTATTGAGTACCTCAGCCTTCTCCTCATCTGTTGATATGAGGTCACTGTTTTCATTTATCAGTTGAGGGACATTTTCTTTAGCCCTCCTTTTCTGATTGACATACCTGTAGAAGCCCTTCTGGTTAGTCTTCCTTCCCTTGCCAAGTTCAGCTCCAGCTGCCTCTTGGCCTTCCTGACCCCACCCCTACAACTGGGCAACCTCCCTGTACTATTCCCACATTACCTGTCCCTGTTTGCACTGCCTGTGCAGTTCCCTCTTGCTCTTCAGTTTGACCAGCAGGTCTCAACTCTGTCACAGTGGTCTCTTCCCTTCCTCGCCCAATTTCCTAAATCTGAGGACTGAGCACTCTTGAATTTTATGGAAAGCATCCTTAAATATTTTCCAACTCTGTTCTGCTCCCTTGACCCTGAGGAACATATCCCGGGGGGTCCTAGTGACTAACTCCTTGACGAGCTGGAAGTTTGCCTGTCTATATCCCTCAGGGTCTTGAACTACACCAGATTTAAGGAATATGCCTGTTGCACCTGAATATTAATTGCAATTCAGTCAACACAAGCTCATATTCCACAGAATGGATTAGCATCCAAGAAAGACAACAGAATACACTTTATCCAAGTTTTCCATTCTATGAAGTTTTCTGTAAGTAGAGTCTTTCTGGAGCTCACATGTGGGCTTCATATATCATTGTGTTTTGAATGAAATTAAGACAAACATTAAGAAGGATTGAAGTTTCAGATATTGGCAATAAAATGGCTGCAAAATAAAATCTTAGCTGTGAAATGGTCTTGAAAGAGAAAATGTTATGTATTACCCACAAGAGTTAGAGGACTATGGGGCAAAAGCAAGGAATGTGTTCATGAAAACAAGGCCATTGTAATCTTTAAGTTACTTTGCTTCAGTTCTTCTGCTTTCCATATGTCATCTTTTCTCTGTTTACTTCTTGTTTTTTAAATTGTCTGATTTCTTTCCAGGGTCTCTGCTCCTTTCATATGTAGAATCCAGCTTGTTGTCACTCAGACATCAGGATACTTACTGAGAGTATTTCTGATAACACTCTTTCCATGCCCATCTAATATGAGTGGCAGGAAGACCATCATCCAATCACTCAACCAAAGTGACAGATGTGCAATGGTGGGAGCTGATGCAGCCGATCTTTCCATCAGAATATGGCATTTGACAACCAGCATTCCCAGGTATATTTGTAGAAGTAACTTCTGCTCTCTGTGATTCCAAACAGATTGAAGGGCTTACTGGAGGGTACAGAAAATTCCTCAGTTGTCAAGAAACTTGACATAGCAAGGACCTGAATACTGAGATAGTGAAGGTTTTTTCTCTCTCAATCACAAGCTGAAAACTGCCTTTTGACTCGACCCTTCTGACATACAGCCTCTTGCTATTCTGATATTTCTGTTGCATCTTCTCAAGGCTCTCTGTGACACTACTATGTAATAACTACTGTAAGTAGATATTAACTTCCCCCCTTTAAAACTGGCAGAATAAAATCTGTCTGAAACTCCTACTGATTGTAATGAAAGTCAAGGCTCTTTTTTGAGTTTTGTTCTTGAATGGTGACTGCAATTTTGGGCACATCATTTTTATGAGGGAAGATGTTAAAAGATTCTATTCAGAAAAGTCCAGTTATTAATATATAATATTATAATATTTATATTATTATTACAATTTAAGACTATGCAATTAACTGAGCACAAATAACTAAATTTTAATTACTTTAGTTTGCTTGAAAGTGTCTGATCAAAATTCCACATCATCATCTGTACACTCTGTGACATAAATAATCAGGAAAAAATAAAATGATTGTTAAATTTACACTCTTACATATTTAACAAATGATAATTATTAATTTATGTTCTGAGTACATTAGAAACAGGACCAATAATGTAGGTGGACAGGCACCTCATATGTTTTAATTGCTGAAGAATATTAAGAGGAATCTTCCTAATTCAGTGCACTTGTCAGTAACAATATTCATTTATGACATTTAAATTAATTGACTTGTCAGTAGCCATATGTCAAATCACTGACATGTGTGAGAGACCTCCATATTTATATAATTTTTCTGATTGGTCAACATTTTGTGCTAATGAATACATAGGCAAATCTAACTGCAGCAGGAGATGGACGTGTATACACCTTCTGCTAACTCTCCAGGTACACTTTAGGCTTCACTTGAAGTGAATATTTTTGGTATCTCAGAATAAAGGAAATTTTATAATTTGGCATATACCGAAGTTAAAAAAAAATAAAAGAAAGATAAACCAAATAGACAGCTTACATTGCTATCCAATGATGAGATCATCACTACTGGATTCACTGAAAATGCCAAGCATCTGGAGTTAGGTAATGAGTAAAAGATGCCATCTACTCATATCAAACAGGCTTTCAGATCTACAAAACTTTTACAATTTTTTATTGTAACCAAACTGCTATGTGTTCTGATTAAAAAAGCCCATGTCACATATTTAATCCTCAACAAGATCTGCTCATGAGTAACATTTAATATGTAAAACTTGTTTTCCATTCCATCATTTGTGTGATTGAATACTGTATTAAAAAAATAAAATTACATTTGTTCATTTAATATATGTGTTGTCTATATTATACAAGCAAAATCAAACCAGTCCTCGATATTAAAAATAACAGAATACAGATTTTCTTGTGTGTTAACTTTCAAGTTGAAAAAATGTATATGTGAGGAATTATACATAAATTCTGAAACAATTAAAGTTTATTGAAATTTGCCAGTTCAAATCTCTGGAAACAACAGTTTACCAACTTGCATTAGATAATAGAAGATAAACCATAGTTTAGAGCTTTGTGTTCTGCACACTTGCAATGTAAAGGACTGGAGAGATTTGGCACTGCACAAGAAAGAATACCTCTACATCACTGCATACAGAATTAGATGCATAAATCAATTTTTTTTGTTTTGTTAAGGGACTTCATTCATAGTTAAAAAATATGTTGTTAGTGGTGTTTATTTTTTTAAAAATGGACATGGCTGAGGCTGATAAAAGCAAGAAACCAATTATGAGTTTACTCAGGTTTCAGAATTGTCACACTGACATTTAAAAGTAATAATTTGCACAGACAATAGTCCCCTTACTTCTGTTACTATGACTGATGTAAAAGCAGTAGATGATCCTGATCTCTATTAACTTAGTAGTAGTATGTGACTTGTTTACATTTAAGAGAGGCTTGTCTAAGATACTTCACTGACTTGATGAGTATTACAATTGTAGCAGTCCATCAGGATAATAATTGTATTTTGCGTTATAAACCAAAGTAGAAAATCCAGGAGGCACTGTTTATTTCCTTATTACTATGATGCTAATAACACTAAGTTGGTTACAGGTCTTATGAGGAACACGCCTTACTAGGAGCGACTGAAAGAGCTGGGGTTGTTTAGCCTGGAGAAGAGGAGGCTGAGAAGAGACCTCATTGCTCTCTATAACTACCTGAAAGGAAGTTATAGAGTGGAGGGTAATGGCCTGTTCTCCCAAGTGACACAGGACAGGACAAGAGGGAATGGCCTCAAGCTCCACCAAGGGAGATTTAGGAAAATCTGGACATTAGGAAAAAAATTTTCACAGAGAGGTTCATTAGGCATTGGACCAGGCTGCCCAGGGAGGTGGTTGATTCACCTTCCCTGGAAGTGTTTAAGGCACACGTGGACAAGATGCTGAGTGGCATGGTTTAGTGTTTGACAGGAACAGTTGGACTCGATGAACCGGTGGGTCTCTTCCAACCTGGTTCTATTATTCTATGGTTTTCTCTGTCTTTCAGTTTTCTCCATCATACATTTCCCATGATTGGGAACACGACACATCAATAGAGGACATTTGTATTCTGATAACATCTAGGACATCAAAGAATAGTAAAGAAGTAAGTTTAAAAAAGTTCATTGTAACTTGTACATTCTATATGTCAAGTTTCAGAAATAATAGATCATTGGAAAAAATCCTGATTTAAAAATCCATCAAATTTATGAATGATACACTTTCCATTAGGCTGATCTATATCTGAGGATCCTTTTTTTGCCATTTATTCAGCATCATATCTTGCTCCATGAAATTAAGACTACTTTGTTTCTAGTAATACTACAGTTCATTCCTAGTCTTAACCATCACATCCTCAACCACAGTGATCATCAGAAATATTTTTTATCCAGAAAAAAGGTAGTAGTATTTGCTTGCATTAATACCTTTGGATCTCAATTACAGTGATATAATTGGCATGAGTCTTTCCGATTTTCATTAAAGGCAACAATTTACCCATGTGAAACGAAATATCAGTTAATAATGTTTAAAAAATAAATGGATGCAAAGAGTCTTGCTTTACTTCACCACATGCTTTTTTTACCATGTCATGTTGTGACTGCAGGAGGAAAGGCCACAGTTTGCTTCCCCAGAGTGATATCTGGCACAGTACCCTTTAATATTAAAAGCAAAAATCAAGCTTCTTACTTGATATAAAAATTCACTCTAACATGATCACTAGATGTGCCTATCACTGTGAAAATTATGTGCATCTTTACCACACCCAGTATTAAAAAATGGGAAAAGTAGTATTCATCATTATGGATTTGATTTATTAAGTAAAGAAGAAAAAATTGATTTTCTTTATAGAATGAAAAGTAAAAAAGAGTTTTAACATTGTTTCCAGACTTTTGGAAAACGGTTGGGAGGAGAGCTCAGGGTCACAGCAAATGTAAGTGCCGGAATTTGGTTTGCCTGTTGACCTTCTTCAAGCTCAGCAGGAAACAAATGTACAAATCTTGCAGCTGCTTGGCCTTTGTTGTACGTGTGCAACCTTCCAGATTTTACTCTGTCTACACTATGACCTCATCCTGTGTCCTGACTATTCCACACACAGCAGTTTTGACCAGAAAAAAGAATAGCAATATTACTGGGGTAGGCGCCCGAGTTAATTGCCCATCTGGCAGAGAGCAGGCAGGTGCCTGGATTTGAACATTAAGTGACTTGTGCAGAATGGGTCTGGTTGTCTCCATGTTCTAGCATATCTGTCTGTTCCCTATTGATGTCTCTTCAAATTTAAAAGTACTGGCTTCAGATAGAGTTATTATTTGGAAATGGAGTGAGCATCTACTGATTTATAAGTACAGAAATTTGCTCTATGGATTTTTGCAGATATGTAAATTAATAAATTAAGATATGAATAGAGGCAGAAAGGAATGAAGTCACACCATTGTTCTGTCAAGTTTCTATGGTAAGGACACTCACCAGCCAAAAGCATCCTGTGTCCATTCCAGAAACATAGATAGACAATGTAATATTCAAAGATGAATTAGGCTTCTGCAGTGCTGAAATACTGACATTTGAGACCAATTAAAAATTGTCGTCACTTGAAGTCAACTGCAGATGTCTGGCACTAAAATAAAAAATTCTCCCCATGAAACTTAACCCGTTTCTCATCTAACAAATAAGATAAAAAATAGGGGGCATGGCCTCAAAGTAAGGAAGCACAGCTCCACTGACTAAGCCAATTTAAACCATCTGAGGCTAGTGTTCTGTGACGCTGAAATTATTCACTTGATTAATGGACCAACTGTCCAGCTCTTGTCTAACCTGGACTGCAACCAGTCTCTCGTTTGCTGTCAAATGCCAGCACGAAGCCCACAACCATGAGTGTCTGTAATTTAACATTTAATGAGCTGAGAGACAGTACCATAATTTTTGCAACCTTGATACATGACTTAACTGTGCAATTCAATGCAGGGATTGTTTTCTGAGTTTTAAATAATGTAGAAACACTAGGCTGAGGAAGAAGAAATGAAAGAACTGTGTAATCTGTTAACAGCATCTGTGTTCAGACCACTGACAGCAAATGGAGGAGCAAAACACAGATGCTATTTCAGTACTAAGTACAACACTCTAGTTGAATGGGGAATTCAGGGAGATAAATGGTTATCTTCAGTGGTATAAACTTCTGAATTAATGTGACTACAAATTCTACAATAATGTATAAAGGGATTTACTTATACTTAGATAACTGTTTATAATAATAAATTCCTAGATTACTAGTTTTTATTTGATAGCATGAGGTTTTGCCCCCTTACCTCCTCCTGGTGCTTACTAGTTCTAGCAGTTCAAATACATTACAGCTATTATCAGTTTCCATTAAGGTAGTTACTGACTAATTTAATGCATGTGTGATGAATTCCACTAATGAATAACAAAATCTAAAATTTCTAAATAACACTATCCATCTTTCCCAAGCAACATGCGACACCTTTTGTATGACTTCTTAATTATTTTGTAGTCATCTACGGATTTCTCATGAGCTTTAGACAATATTACTGTAAACAAATTCATACCAGAGTGTCACCAGGACTGCAAGTGAGAATTCTGTTGCTTTTCAGTGGCTGTATTATTTTGAGAATCCAGAAATAGTTCCAGTTCCCAGTAGATTCTACCCTCATGTACTTACCTGCTATCATTGTTTCACCCACTTGTCTCACTAGCAGCAAAATATATTTTAGAAGATGGTTTCTACTGGCAAAATGACTTTGACAGATATCTATTGCCTGCCTTTCCTGAGTGAATGATCCCAAATTCCAGAGGTACGTAACCTCAGGAAGACTTCAGTGTTGTGTATGGGCAGATCAGTCCAGTTTGATGAGCTTAATGGATGTCTCCCTCTATGACTGAGACAGGTGTTGAGACTACTATGAAAATAATTTTAATGTAAAATACCTCATTTGAGGGTCTTTATTAGAATATTTTGAATTAATTTCAGGGTAGTCACATAGACATAAGCCTGTGGTCTGACTCCATTTGTCACATAGAGACACACATAAGCTGGAACCCAATGAAAAGATTTACAAAAGGATATTAAAGAGCGAACAAGAGGGAGAGTGGAGATTCAGGGCAAAGCACAGCTAGACATGCATACCCAAGTGTTCACATGTGACCTGTTACTCCTGTCACCGTAGCCCTCTGTTTTCCCATGCTTGTTCTTTCACAATCCACTTAGATCTCTCTCTTTCCCCACTTCTGGTTCCTCCCCTAAGCATCCCATTACAGGACTGTGTAATCCTCAATTGCCTTTCCCCAGCATCCAATAACAAACCTGTTAGCCCTGTAAGCAGTTGTGCCTCTCAATCTGGAAACTGCCCTGGAAAGACCTAGTGGTGGGGGGGCATGGGGACAGCATATGATTCTCCTGTGATATCCCTGGGAGCAGCTGTATCTGAGTATTTATTTGGGTTTCCCATCTTCTCACAACACAAACTTCTTTATAAAGGTTAATACTCCCATCAGAGTATCATATAATCATACCACGTTTGAAGTAATAGCCTAAAATTTACCAAGATTTCAGAAGTTTATGTACACTTAATAGAACCAATTTCATTTTCTTACTATGCAGCCTAGCACAAAGTACAAAAAACTTTGTCTCCAGGGTAGCAATTCATGTTAAATGCACCGTTATCTCAAACCAGCATACAGAACAAGACACCTCTTTAATTTGTTGTGCTTTCTCTTCAATGTTAGTCGAGTCAAGATACAACTATTTCAGAAAAAGACTTTGTTAACTGTCAACTTTAACTCACTCTGATAAACACTTATAAAATATCAATGAATTAGTTTCAACAAAACACATATTTATTCATAGTTTTGAGATATAGGGAACAAATAGTTTGTATTTTCTTTGTATTGTCATAGGTACTGGGTAGCTATCCTTAGTCAAAATTTTTCTCTAATCAAGCAGTCATAAAGAAGTTACATCTTCAAAAAAACCCACTTTTATTCTCAGATAATAAGCCAATTTCATCAGCTGAAGCAGACAGAGAAGTATAAAGCCCAGTAAAATTATACACTCAATATTCATCCAAACATCCCAAAGTAAGAAACTGCACCACATTGTCAGAGAACTCTAGCAATATTTAGGGTGTTTAGAATTCAATATGCTGGCATTTGCTCAGAGCAAATAGGATGATGACAGACCTGAAGGATGACTCTCTTTCCTCATCCATGTCTACTGGGAATTTCTGATGGATGAAAAGATGACTTTTATGATATCACAATAACGAAAAAATATTAACTCTGACAAGTCATTTAATACTATTTCTGTAACCAGTAGGTCAAATGAAATTCCTTATGTAATATTTTTATTGGATTCACAAATAATGAAATGAAAATATATAGACCTGTTAAACCTCAACTCCAAAGGAGATGTTCAACAATCTTACCTCTCAGTGTCCTTACCTAGGAATGTAATTTCTGTGGACCTGGAGCAGATAAAAATCCCCTAGCACTTTAGAATAAAAGTCTTAACCTAAGGATTCACTGTAGGAAGAAATGCAGTGACTAGTTTGTGAAATTATGCAGATCCTGTCTCACTTAGTTTTCTTAGGAATTTCATTCATAATTTTCACTAAATATCAAATACTTAATAGACTTTTAAAATCACAGCACTTAACTGAAAGTGGCTGGATGTTACCTGGAAATCCAAGTGTGAATATAAATTACAATCTTATTATTTTATATAGTACTAAATGAAAGTGTTTTCTGTTGCTCAAATATTTAATACAGAGAATTGAAGACACTATTCAGATTACATATTGACCACTTTTTTTAGTCTTTCATCAAATTGGTGATCTGCTGTACACTATTACCAGTAATGATTAAAAACACACCTGTCAAGTACCAGAAAAGTTATGCTTTGCTTAGTATATTATTCTTTAATCTTTGTCTATTTGGTGATCTCTGTCAGTCTCAGCTAGCATGAATAACTTGTGGTCTAATAGAAAAGTAGCTGAATTCTAAATTCAAATACATTCATTCATCTAGGGTTGCAAACATGCTCATAGCCTTATACTTTCATTAGGAAAGAAAGTGATTCTTCCTGTATAAAATTGTAAAGCCAGGTTTTCTGAAAGCTTAAATCAAAGGAAATTGAGATAATCCAAGGGATTTTGCATCTAAAATTGCTACCAACAATTTCTTTTGAAAAGCTACAGAAAGAATTATTCCCACCACAAACCTCTATGCAAACATAAAAACCCTGAAAGTTTTTATTACGAGCATTTTAAAGCTTAAATTAAGAGCGATTAGGCAATAAGTAGAGACCAGCCATAAGATATTTTGAGATGAATCCATGAGACTTGCTGAATAATATAATGGCTCATGAACTTCAAAGATGGTAAATGTGAAACAATACTCATGGAGAAAACAAAGTCCTAAATTTACATAAGAAATGCTAGACTCTGATCAGAACATTGCAGTTCAGAATGTTATGTTGGATTATCCCAAAGCTGCTACTGGAGAGATCAGACCGGCAGCAGTTCCAAAATGGGTTATACAGACAGGAATGGAAAATAAAACAGACAGCACTATTTTATACAGACAGGAATGGTGAAAAAAAATAGTATTAAACTGTTGTATAAATATGTAACTAGTTTACATGGTTTTGATCCTCTTATATCAAGATACTTTTCAGATTCCTAGTGTGGCTAGGAAAGGCTCAAGGAAAGAAGGAAAAGCCAGAAGACAACCTCAAAATGATGAAAGATTGGAAAGCTCAGGCTGGAAGAGAGAGAAAAAAATATTAAAACCCAGATAAATTAATTTTAATTACTTAAATACTAGTAACTAATAAAATTCAAGATTATGGATACTAGAAAGAACTGTGTAGTGCCTTTCAGAGTGCCTAGTTCTTAACAGGTCATCAAACGGACATATTAGATGGCAAGCTGAGAACAAATGGAGGTGAATCTTCACACACACTAGAGCTGAGTTGTATATGTCCTTGCAACAAGAGAACGTGAATAAACCAAATTCATGAAATCTAGTTGATGCAAAAAGTATGGTGGTTTAGAAAATTCCCGGGGCATAAATTGTTGGAAGACTGGGGAATATTCTGAGGAAATATCACTGTAGGCTGGTCCTGAGCTCTTTCCTAGGTATATGATTAAATAGATCTTTGTCCTTATCCCAAAATGTTGTTCTTATGTTCCATTGAAATCAAAGCATTATCAGGTGATAACACCAGGCTTTTTACTGACAAGCATAACAGAAGAATGAGAAACAGTTGTCAAGCATTGATACAGGAGAAAGTTCTGACAGGATATAACAGAAGCAATATGCAACCAAAGGAATAACTAAGCATTGGAGAAATTGCCCAGAGAGCTTAGGAGATCTCTGTCCTTAGGGATCTGTGAGAACCAGAGGGTCAGTGTTGTAAGCAGCTTAGTGCAAGTTCAGTATAGACTCTACTTTGTGCAGGGATGTTGGACTGGGTTCCTTCTGATGTCCAGTTCATCCCCAATGAAACTGTGTTGCTATGAAATATTGAGAAACTCATCTTATTTTTTTTAATTGACTTTAGAAATTATCTTTATTAATAGAATCATAGAATC
>WAAB01021663.1:0-16199 GCA_013389865.1 Piaya cayana | reverse complement strand
GGGCAGCCTCTTCTAGTGCTTGACAAGCCTTTCTAGGTAGAAACTGTTCCTAATTTCCACTCTAAACCTCCGCTGGTGCAACTTGAGGCTGTTTCTTCTTGTCTTATCACTTGATACTTGGGAGCAGAGCCCAGCTCCCACTTCACCACGACCTCCTTCCCAGAGCTACAGAGAGCAATGAGGCCTCCCCTCAGCCTCCTCTTCTCCAGGATAAACAGCCCCAGGTCCCTCATGTTTTCCCAGAACCCCTGTGCTCTGGACCCAGGTGTACACCAGGGTGCGAATGGAAACGCCTGCACTCCACATCCATCCACATTGATACCTACAGACATTTAGGGACATATAGATATATCAGGCATATTTCTACCTCAATAAATGACCTCACGTTGCTCTGATGTTGGTGTCCTGCCCAGGATGCCAGCAGCTCCCCCCTCACTGCAGAGGACGGACACGAAGGCTTGTGCTGCTGCTGCAATGAAAACATCAAAAGGAGGAAGAGATGAAGCTTTACAAGGGTTTCAAGATCAGATCGGTGCAGATCCCACCAGAACTTGGCACTAAATATAGAATCATAGACTCACCAGGTTGGAAGAGACCCACTGGATCATTGAGTCCAACCATTCCCACCAATCTCCAAACCATGTCCCTCAGCCCCTCATCCACCCGCACCTTAAACAGCTCCAACATGACCTTAACATTCAAATCCACATCCAGAAACTCTGACCTGCAGTGATGGGTCCAGTCAACAAAGAAACAGAGAGCACTAAACAGCCTGCGCCTTGGAACTAAGATACTGAAGGAAGAAACATTAAGAAAAGAAATGTGATTTTCTAGTATTGCCCCATAGCTGATTTATTCCTGATATAAAACTAAACTTTGAAATGATGGGATCTTTTTTCCACGCATTTTTCTAGATGGCAGTGTAAATCAACTCAGAGCGCAGTCAGTAAAGTTGTTATTGCCTTCTCTAAAATCCTGCACTATGGAAAATATGGAAAGAATTATTAATATTTCCCAGATTCATATGTGCTGTGCCTTTTGGGAAAGACGCGCACGCAGAGAGGCTTTGAAAGGCAAATTAGAGCCGCTGCATGGCTTCAAATACTCCAAAACTCTGGTGGCGGAGATTAATCCCCTGCTGAAAAGATTTCTCTCCGTGGTTTTGTGCCACGTAAACAAGGTGCAGGGCTGGAGGCGGGAGGGCTGTGGTGCTGGAGCATCCCAGCGGGACATGCTGCCCCGCTCCTCGCTGTGCAGCCCCCCGGCCCTGTCCCCCAGCAGAGAACGGGGCCATTTTTAATACCAAGGAGCCATTCCCTTGACGAAGGCGACTGCTACTCACATCCCACCCAGGAATATTTCAATCCCCAAGCCCATTCTTGTGAGGAGGGGGCTGCAGAATCCGTCCCCGCTGGGTTCCCGCGGCCGCCTGGCCAAGGCAGCGCCGTGCACGCACACGCACACGCGCACCCACGGCAGCTCGCGCCCGAGTGATTTACTCCCCGCAAAGTGCTGCTTGGTTACCACCACGGCACAGCCATCTCCTCCTCCTCCTCCTCCTCCTCCTCCCCGCTGCCCGTGAGCGCCCGGCGGACTCTAATCCCCGCAGATCGCGGGAGACGGAGCAGCAGCCAACAGGAGTCGCTTGGTGCTGACTTGGGTAAGGAGAATATTCTCTCTCTAATAGCCATTTGCTTTTCCTGGCTGGTCCGTGGAGCGAAGCAGGTGGGATTCTGGCTGACCTGGGGGTTTGAAATGAATTTTCTCCATGAATGGGAAAATAGCGGAGGAGTCCTGCGTGCAGGTTGTTCGTCTGGCACCCTACGGCTCTCGCGTTCTATCTAGCGGTTTCATAGAAAGCCGCCTTCTGATGCTTCACTTTGAAAGTAGCGTGAGGAACGTGAAATATTGATACTGGAAATGGTGTTTGTGCAAGCGCTGATCAAGGGCGGCGAAGTTAAGGCGCCGCTTTGGAATCGATGGGGCGGCAGGGCAAACACGAGGTGTTCGGTGCGGGGTTTGGGGAGATGGTGAGCTGGTGTTTTCAGTTTCTTGTTCTTTTGTCCCTGAGCACAGCGGTTGGCCTGGCGGGGAATTCATTCACATGCAGATTGCTTGGTTTGGTGTATTTTATAAAGCAAAGCCCTTTGATTTTGTATTTTCCCTTTTTTTCCCCTGTAAACTTCTTTTAATTCTAAACCAAAACCACAAAATCAGCACCTATCCCCCCCCTCCACATGTAACTTTGTCACAAGACTATTAATCATGCCTTACGATCATGCTGCTAATGCGGTTCCATCCGTGCCCGAGCAGAGGCTCTGCCTGCAGACGGATTTATTCCTGCAAGACAGCGAAGTGGAACAAATTTCTTCAGGAAATATTTAAGCAAGGTCGTAATAACACTCATTACATCCCGAGCAACCATGTGTCACGTGCTGGAGCAGGCAGAGCTCAGCAGCCGGCACCGTTATTGACTTTAGTCTGTAGAGGAGCCCAAAGGTCGGACGTTAATATTGAAACTCCTGACGACTTTCCACTTAGGCTTGAAAGATTGAAGCCCTGAGTATTTCTTAATTGGTTATGATGGGGAAGAGGGAGGTGAAACAGATTAAAGCAATATTATGTACTTCATTTGAACCTCCCGAGGTCTTTACCTACGTTAATTAATAAGCGTTTCCATCGTATCGAGCAATTTACTACGACAACAAACTCACTGCCGCTCTCGCACTGCCAAAAGGTGAATTAATAAATAGGAAACACAGACCCTGCTCTAGATCGGGGGCTTAGAAGGACGCACAGGGGGTGCACCCAACGCACCCCATGCTGCGGCTGGGAGACGCACCCACCGAGCTCGAGGATGATGCACGTGTGAACGGGGTGTCAGGATGGATCTGACACATGAAAGACATCAGGAGCGTGATGGAAGGGAGCAGGAGGACACAAATGGCAGGGAAATCACGTTAGATCAGGCTGGATGAGGCTGTGAGAAGCCTGATCCAGTGGGAGGTGTCCCTGCCCATGTAGGGGGATTGGAGCTGGATGGGCTTTAGGGTCCCTTCCAACTCAAACCATCCCTTGATTCTATGATTCTAAAACCTGCAGTCCAAGTGCAAAGTCCGTTCACCCAACTTTTATTATGATTGGGTTAGTGTTTGATAGGAACAGTTGGACTCGATGATCCGGTGAGTCTCTTCCAACCTGGTTATTCCATGATTCTGTGATGTTTTCTGTTCCTGCAGAAAGTGAAGCGACCAGGCACATTAAACCCCAGTCACTCATACCAGCCCCAGGAAAGGTCAGGACACTCTTGAGCCTGAATAAACAGCACAAACCAGGCCACAAAATACATCAAACGTTGCATTCTCCCAAACTGCTGGGAAGTGCAACAAGTGGCTTAACCAGACTGAGAGCCAAAGGAGAGGTGAGTCCCCAGAGCCTCTGTCAGCAGAGTCACAGGTCTCATAATCCCGTAATCACAGCAGGAAGGAGAGGCCTCTGCACCAAACCTTTAGGCAAACGCTTTCCAAGAGGGAAAAGTACTGAAAATAATACGATCCAACACGAGGAATCATAGAATCGTTAAGGTTGGGAAAGTTCTCTAAGCTCATCCAGTCCAACCCCACCAACTAAACTACGTCCCAAAGTGCCACGTCCACACGTTTTTTGAACCCCTCCAGGGACGGTGACTCCACCGCTTCCCTGGGCAGGAGGGAGGGAGGTGGATTCATCACCCAAGCCCATACGTGGCTTTACGTTTCAGTCGATTCAAACATTTCATTCTTTTGCTCTCAAAATAGCAGCGCTCGCTCCCCTTCCTCGCAGCGAGGCGAGGGGAGGCAGGAGATGACTTGCTGGTGATGGCACCGAAAAATCTGAGAAAGCAGGAAATCCAACGTGCGTGTAGGGAGCCAGAGCTGCTCATCCAGCCTCCCCTCCAGACATCAGCTCAACCAAATGCCGTACGCAGAGAGTGACAGAAGGAGGGACTGTGAGATGAACAGATGATTCACAGGAGGCTGAAGAAAACACAGCGCTACCTTCCTTGGGGAGCAAAACCCCTTGGAAAAGGGAACTCGTCAAATTGGTAAAGAATTAAACACAAGATTACTAGGGGGATTGACCTTAAATGAGCAAATAGGGGAAAAATTTGATATTTGTATTCAAATGGGACAAATCTGCAGAAGAAGGTGCACCTGGCACCGCTGTCACCTCCTCCTGTCAGGAGGGACGCGGATCCCTCTGCCCTGGTACCTGCAACGGGGTCCAGCAGCCCTGGGAGGGATCTCAGCCTCGCTGGGCTCGGGCTGCTCCAAAGAGCTTGTGCCAAGCAGGGCTGGGGCAGCCCAGGAACAGAGTCTACAACACGGCTCGTCCCTGGGGTCACACAGACCTCATTTAGGCTTTTTTTTTAACTTCATCTTCTTGGTTTGACAGCAGGCTGAGAAAGAAATAGAGAGGTCAGCTGAATTTCATAGAATCGTAGAATCACCAGGTTGGAAGAGACCCACCAGATCATTGAGTCCAACCATCATTCAATACCATGGTGGTATCACATATTTGATATTTAGTTAAAACAGATAAAACTCACCTTCCACCAGCTCTGCTGAGAGTTCCCTTTGTGATGCACCAGTTCACTACAGATTTGGGAGGGAGGAGCAGGTTACTGCACAGGGAAACATCCTCAAAATATCAGCAGAAAGTTTTTTACTAATCGATCAACACATTTCTGAAGAATTTTTTATCCTCGCCTATTCCAAACAGCAAAATATGGCTGGTTTGCATAAGGAGTTGTGTTTGTAGGAGCTACAGATGCATCAGAACCCAGAAGGTAAATAAAGGTCAAGTGCACATTGGCCTTTGGTGGTTTTATAGACTGAAGCCTTCAACTGTTTACAACCGAGTCAATTTTGTTTTCAATAATGTTAAGTTAACCTTTAAAAACCAGAGCCAATGAGCCTAAATCCCTGATACAGCACTAATTAAGGAGATAAACTCCGTTCAGGAGGAATTCAGTATCTAAACTGCCTGTCACAAAACACCTTTCAGCTTTTTCTCAGCTTTAATACTTCTGCCTCCTCCAAATGCTTATTTTTACACGAAAGGTTTGTGCTTTGTCCTTTGAAGGCTCAGCCCTGGGGCAGCTGTTCCTGCTCTCGAGAGGCTGATGCTCCACGTGCTGAGGATGCTCCACGCACCGAGGGCGCTGCCGTTGGCACCCAAATCCCTGCTGCCCAGGGATATTTTCAGTGCATTTCTTTTTTTTTTCTAATTTATGAGGATGCAAAACACATTTGTTGGTATTTTTTTTCTAGTTTCAAAGCTTTCTTTTCACCTTCCAGTGTACTTACAGTTCTGTAAGACTAGACCTGATCTCATTAAGGGTGATTAGATATTTGTATAACATTTCACACCTCCCAGACCTTGTGCAAGCTCTACCTAATTCCACACCCCCTCCGGTGAGCTCCGCAAGGCTGACAGGGTTACTTTCTGTCTTACAGACGTGCTGCACCCTAAAGAGCTTAACCGGGGTGGGGAGAGATGAGGCAGTGGGACCTGGCCAAGGTCAAGCCGCCCGTGAGCAGCGAGATGCACGGACGGGCCGGGAGCCCCGGGGCTGTTGGTACCCGCAGAGCAGATTCCCTGTGGTTCCATCCTCCAACACCCAGAACACGCGCTCAGCCGCCGCCCCGCGATTCCAGAAAGCTGCGTTCCCATCAGCAGCTCTCGCCACACACCCCACGCCGAGCCGGGCCGCAGGTGGGGAGCACTCGCTTCACCTCTGCAGCTCAGAGACGCCCCAACAGGACCAGACACCCCCCTTTGCCAGGCCAGCAGCCTCCCTCGAGCGAGCACCGCGGCGTCACAGCCCCTGCCAGACAAAGGGAGGTTGTGACTCAGAGCAAAAGCAACCTGTCAGTTAACGAGAATGAAGGGCGACGGCAGCGCAAACTGCACGAGACAGATCAACAAAATGTTTGATATCGATTCCCCTCCCCGCAGCCATGAGCTCTTGAAACTCTTTCTTATGCGAGCGATAAAGCAGCTCAGCCCTAATCCATCTCCATCACTAGTTGTGCCTAACTTTTAATCCGTTCGGCGTGGATGCTGCAGTTAAAATTAGCAACCGTTCAGCGGGGCCTTTCTAACCGCTAAATAGGAAGCACAATATAAACATTTGTAATTGCCAACACGCGCTCAATGACTACGCTGACAGGAGAGAGTTACCATATGGCCACCAGCTCCTACCCAGCAGATCCCGTATTCCTCTGCATCGATGGATGGAGCCGCGGGGACACGGTCAGTACGAGCACTTGTGAGGAGGAAGAAAAAAAAGCACAAAATTCACGTGCTTGAAAAGTCTGACTCCTCTGACCGAGGAAACACCTTTCGCAGCATCCTGAATCCTGCTGGCTCCTGTTCTTCGCGTAAGCGCTTGCCGCACCAGTCACCCCTCTCCTCCTCCTCTCCCTCGCAGCGTTCCCTGCTTCCACTCTGGAGGAGATGGGCCGCAAGGAAGAGGACGACAGCAGCTCCTGGAAGAAACAGACGAGCAACATCCGAAAAACATTCATCTTCATGGAGGCCCTGGGATCGTAAGTACCGGAACCGCTTTCCAGGCAGAACCACATCCAGGTAGCAGCTCCCCAGCCCAGGGCAGCATCCCCTCTCCTGGCAGTGGCCAAATATCATCTTCTGATTCAGGCGATAGCCCTGAGGTGCGGGGTGGGTGCTCTATCGGTGCTGCGGGTGCTGTGATTCACATCTTTCCTCTAAACCTGCATCATTTAGAGTTTTTGCCCTCTCCTGCTCTCATGCTGGTCAGCCTCTGCCACCACAAGGTCAAGCGGGGTCAAGGGATGGCTCTGGGGGAGGCATGATAATAATAACTCGTATATTTAGCTCATAAACAAACCCTGACTCAGTTGAGGGATGAAACAAGAACAAGGATGTTCAAGTTGCACAATACGTCTCTGTGAGTTAACAGCTTAATTTGCCTATTCATGCGGATGAGACAAGAAAACATTTCCAGATTCCGGAGGAGGAATTGAATTACCTCCACCAGCAAGTCCTGTCACGGCCAGATTTTCTGTGACTCTAGAACCCACCACAAAGCTCCAAAAAAATCCCCAACTAGACCAGAGCTCAGAGATGTCTTAAATAATCAAGTTCCTGGGCAGCCTCGCATATTAGTTAAATTATCCAGCAGCTTTCTCTAAAGGCATGAGAATGGAAAAGGCTTTGTTCTTCCCTAGCCAACTCATCAATTCATCAATTTTTAATAAGGGACATAATTATCATAAACTGTTTGGGACAGCTCTGTGGAACAGATGCCCCAGCAGCTGATTTGTAGGTTGTTCATTTCCTACTATTACATTAATAGGAAATCCAGCATCAGAAATTGGTTTGGTTTTTTTTCCACACACACCACTTCAGCGAGCTGAAGATCAGAAATGAAGATCTGGGACCTAAAATTACCTGGAAACGCACTGAAAAAAATGTGTGAAATAAGAAAGAGGCCCCAACGCCACCTGCATCTGGGGCCAAAAGAGAAAAAAGAAGGTGACATGTTATTTACTGAGTGAGAGNAGATCAGAAATGAAGATCTGGGACCTAAAATTACCTGGAAACGCACTGAAAAAAATGTGTGAAATAAGAAAGAGGCCCCAACGCCACCTGTATCTGGGGCCAAAAGAGAAAAGAAGGTGACATGTTATTTGCTGAGTGAGAGATTCGGATTCATCTGCTGGGATGCCTTCCCCAAAAGCTTTGGGTTGGGTTATTTTATCCTTGCAAGGAACCAGTCCTGGCCCAGCCGAGTTCCTCACAAGCCCAATGCTCTTGCACGTTGCTTTGGCATCACACGAAGGCCCATGGGAGAAGGAGGAGAGCTGAGCCCAGCGAGGAGCTGCCTTGGGCTCCCTCTCCCTACATCATCGCCGGCTGCCGCTCGCTAGCAAAGACACACGAGCGAGAACCCGCGTGTCAGACAGGGACAGCTCAGCCAACTGAGTGGCCCAGCACACTGGGTTCTTTGTTTAGTAGGTTACAAGAGGTTTTCTGCCCTCGTTTATTGGGTTGGCTGCAACAGCCTCCCAGCCGAGAAGGTGCTGCCGCTGCTCTCCTCTTCCTCGCTCTGCCCTCCAGCTCCTCTCAGGGCTCGGCAGCCTCAGGTTCTCTTTAACTGCCATCAATTAATCTGTTGCTCATTTGATGAGGATTATTGAGGACTGACCTGGCAGAGTGTCCACTGTCACTGTCCCGAGACACGTGTCCAGCTGCCTAAGACAAACCTCTAACAGGATTGTGAGCTTTAGGCATGTTATAAATACCTGCTTGTAGCTGCGCCGGGCTGAACCCTTGCTGGGGATGTACAAAACACTCATTGTCCCTTTGGGACTGCGGGTACGCGGGTATCAGCAGAAGGGAAAACACATTAGATGCTGAATGAAAACATTGACTGAGCTTATCCAGTTATTTTGCTCTTTAGATACACAGAACATCGGTTGATAAACCCAATCAGCCACCTAACTGGGCTCTCCTCACTGAGGTTCAGCTGTCTGCGTCCTCAGGGCAAGGCTGCCCAGGGAAAGTGCAGAGCTGCTTTAAGGCACGGGGGGGCTTTGAGGACACACGACTTGCATTAAGTGGGAATTTGGCCTCAGCAGAGTTGAGAACTTTCCATGGAAACACCATCGAACACCTGAGCTGCTGCCCTCTTAGCGAGGCTGTTCTCGTACAGTCCCTCGGCCGGGATTGTATTTAGCCCTGGAACATCCCTCCAGCCCTGATGGATTCGAGGGCACACGCTCCCTCAAAGCCAAACCACGGTCAGTGTGTCCTCCGGCACGTGCCGACAGCAGTTTGCCATCTGCCTCCCGGAGGGGAGCTCCGAGCCAGGCCCGGCTGAAGCTCCCCCACAGCCCAGCACACGCAGGGGTAAAACACTCAGCTGCCTTTATAGATGCTCCTGAAGAAGGTGATTTCACTTCATTTCATTGCAGGGGTCTTTTTTGTCCACTACCTCAACAGGGCTTCATGATAAACTTTGCAAAAATAACAAATTGTGGGGGTTTCCCTCCATGTAGCATAATCTTACATTGAATATCCTAAACGTGAGGATGCTGGAGATGTTCTGGCTCTACAATCAGCATCCACTTCAGGTTAAATTACTGCCCTATTGCTTTTCCTCCCTCTCTCTGTAAGAATCCTTCCAGTTCACAGCAGCAGCATCTACTGAAACCCAACTTCTTTCTGCAGAGGTGCCTTCTCGGAGGTTTTTCTAGTGAAGCAACGGAGCACCGGCAAGCTCTTTGCGCTGAAATGCATTAAGAAGTCTCCTCTCACGCGGGACAGCAGCTTGGAGAATGAAATAGCGGTGTTGAAAAAGTGAGTACCTGCCTATCCTGTGGAGCAGAACGAGCGTCCTTTCCCCAGGCATGTGGCTCTGCAGTAAGAAAAATAGAAAGCAGCATTTCTTTTTATAGAGTGCATCGATATTACTGTAAATTAGGAGATTAGGGAAGTTGCTTCTCTCATTTCCTGGCTGGCTCTGTAGCTCCAACATCACCATAACGTTCCCAGACCCACGGAAGGAAATATCCAGCCTGAATCTCCCCTCCTTTAGTTTAAAACCATCGCTTCTTGTGCTGCCACAACAGGTCTTGCTAAAAAGCCTCTCCCCAGCTTTCCTGGAGCCCCGTTAAGCACTGGGAAAGTGCTCGGAGTTCTCCCCGTTTTGTCCTTGCCAGGTTTGTTCCTGACCCACATTTCTCTTTGCAGAATAAAGCATGAAAACATAGTGACTCTAGAAGACATTTATGAGAGCACGACCCACTTCTACCTGGTCATGCAGCTGTGAGTACCACCAGAGCTGATTCTTTGTGGGCCACAGAGGAAGAAGGAGGGTGGGATCACAGCATCGCATCACGTTCCAGCATCTCCACACCAGAGCCCCTCACATATAGACACACCAGCTCCACTCAAATCCCCCTCAGGCACGGTTTGAACTAACCAGGACCCTCCTCATCTTGCCTTGGTCCGTGCTCCTTTTAGCGTTGAGTTTCTAAACCAAGATTAGGATCTATTTATGCAAATTAATTCATCACAGTTGAGCAGGGCAGAGACAGAAGCATTGCTAATTAAAGCTGTGCCACGCAGGGTTTCTAGAAATGAAACCGGGCAGAATGTCAGCTCCCGAGAAAGCAGCTTGCGGTGGGCACCGGCTCCGAGCGCCCGGCTGCTCCTGCTAACTCGCAAAGTTAGCTAGAGGAAGGCGTCGTGTGAAAACACGAATCCACTTGTGCGGCAGAGCCTGGAGGCAACCCTGCCCACGGCACTGCCTGCGGCTCAGACCTGCAGAGAGCTGCATCCCAACCCAAATTCCATCCCATAATGCTTACTGGCACCCCGAAACTGCTCTCAAGAGCATCCACCAGCCTCTCGGCTGCCCAAGGAGCGGCTCTGCCGTAGGTGGTGTGAAAGGACCAGAAAGCCAGCTTGTCTAAAGCACAATTAACTTTGGTTAGTCTTCTTTTCAGTCTTTTTCTATCTCACACACCATTTCTGCAGGGTATCTGGGGGAGAGCTGTTCGACCGAATCTTGGAACGAGGGGTTTACACCGAGAAAGACGCGAGCGTTGTGATCCACCAGGTGCTGACAGCAGTCAAGTACCTCCACGAAAATGGGATCGTGCACCGGGACTTGAAGGTAAGACCCGTCCCACCACGACAGCAGCACCTTGCAGAGCTCCCCCTGCTCTGCTCCGGGACTTTCTGTCCACAAATCCCACCCTCTGACACCTCCGTCTTCGCAGCCTGAAAATCTCCTTTACCTCACTCCCGAGGAGAACTCCAAAATCATGATCACGGACTTCGGCCTGTCTAAAATGGAGCAGAACGGCATCATGTCCACTGCCTGCGGGACTCCTGGATACGTTGGTAAGCCCAGGATCAGGAATGGGTTGGAAATAAACTTGTGCACACACAGCACCTCACCTAACAGAAAGGAAAAACATATATAATTATGTTAACAACACACTCCTGACAGGTGGGCTGCGTGCACCACGTAAAGAGTGGATTGTGATTGAGTGTAGAGACTACAGAATCAGAGAATATTTAAAAGCGCAAAGAAAAGGATAATTTTCAAGGCAATATATTCCAGCGTTAGTCATATATTTACAGAAAAAAAATAATAAAAATTGTTTTAACGCGATGAGATTTTGCATCGCGTTCACCAGGCTGCACCGGCTCGATTAAGAACTCAGGATGGAGGCAGAAATTCTCTCTCCTTCCTATTTAATGGTATAAAATAGATACAGAAGGCGCAGACTGGCAAACGGGGCTGTTACCGGCTGGTTCCTCAGCAGCCAAGCATACAAAACCTATTGAGGAGTTTATTAATACTCAGAAATCTTTCCTTTCTCCGTTGTGCAGCCCCTGAGGTCCTCGCCCAGAAGCCGTACAGCAAGGCCGTGGACTGCTGGTCCATCGGAGTCATCACCTATATCCTGTGAGTAAGAGCAGGCACCATCCCACTTGTTTTTCTGCGGTTTCCCAGCTCCCCCCGTCCTCCCGACACCTCTGCAGAGCGGCAGCGTGCGCGGAGGCGATGCCGCCCCGCCTCTTTCGCTGGTGGATTCTTCCCTCGCACGGCTTCACTAGACCAGAGAAATGAAAGGGATGCGGGGAATCAAGCACTGGAGATGAGATGAAAGGAATCTCACATTTTCTCTATTATGTGCCTCATCCTAGGCTTTGTTTTTTTTTTTTCAATTGCCAACAAATATCGTTCAATCTTCCTCGGTACTTTTTGTTTCATTTCCTCCCACGCCGTGCAGCTCTGTACCAGCTGTGGCTTTGTCCTTTCGCTGCTGCTGTTAAGTTTTTAACTCTTTTCTGTAGCTTCAATGCGAGGGACAGACAGAGGGATGGAGTCACCGACTCGCTCGTGCCGACACGGGCAGTGGTGCTAAGGGGCCGCTGGCTTTCTGCTCTCTTCCAGGCTGTGCGGGTACCCTCCTTTCTACGAAGAGACTGAATCCAAACTGTTTGAAAAGATCAAGGAAGGCTACTACGAGTTTGAGTCTCCGTTTTGGGACGATATCTCCGAGTCAGGTAAAGCTCAGACGCTGGGAAGCACCGTGGTCCCTTCCACAACTGCAACCCGGAGCCCCGTGACCTGCGGGTTGGGTTGGACTTCATCTCAGAAGGTTTTTCCAGCCTTAATGATTCTATAAATCTAAGCCACACACCCACCAAATGCCCTTCACTGGCCTCGCCAAGGACAGGGAAGGATGAGGAGGAGCTGAACTGAGTCACTCGCAGCAGCAGCAAAGCCCCAAGCGTGGGAACTCACTGCTGAGGCTCCAAACCCGCAGCAGCACAGGCGATAACGCCAGAGCCGAGCGGCACCAGCAGAGCTCGAGGGGCTTTTTGTCCTGCCTGTGATGCAGCATCCTCAGCTGAAGCCTCTATTAACCAAACTCTTACTTCCACAAACAATTAGAGAGCTCAGAGAGGGTTTTAGGATTCCCTTGAAAATCCCAGGCTTTTTTTTTCCCCCTTTTCTCCTTTTCTTGTCCTCCCACCGTGTCACCTTTCAGTACAGCATCATGAGCTGTGTCAGCCACCCCTGCACCTGCCACCAGACCAAGCTGCTTGGGCCCCGTTCACCAAAGGCAGCATCTTCGCAGCATATTGTGAACATCAATCAAAATAGGAACAAATTCACATAGAAACAAAACTAGCAGGAGGTTTGTTAGGATTTAGTAACAAACACCACATCCCTCCCTGCATGTACAAAGGGAAAAGTGGGAGGGATGTAAGCATCCAAAGAGTAACTTCATAATCTGCTCAATCAGTCATTGTTGATGTTTTTTAGAGGTTTTTTTTTAAGCTGAATATTCAACTCAAATTCCTGTAGTTTAGGCATGAAGTTCAGTCCCTCCCCATTTCACATTTTCTCCTCAGGAGCCCTTTGCTACAAACATCTCCCGTTATCAGAGGAATGAATCGGCACAGACATCTCTGTGCCTCCTGCCTCTGTGATGTTTATCCAGCAGCATCTGCCGTGTCCTAGTGGGATCAGATCTTGGAATAACGAGTAAAACTAACCTTCTCTCTCTTCTTCTCCTACTTCCCCAACCAGCCAAGGATTTCATCAGACATTTGCTGGAGAAGAACCCAAACACGAGGTTCTCGTGCGAGGAAGCCCTGCGGCACCCATGGTGAGCAGAGCGGGACCCTCGTGGGAACCGGTGCCATTGGCGATTTGCCAGTATCCACATCTCGGTCCTCGTGCCGGGTGGCAGCCAGGGACAGGGGCATCTCCCCAGCCCTTCTCTATCGCCATCGCCAGCTGCCTCTGGGCAGCCCTGGGTGTTTCTTTTTTTGCGCGAGAAGAAAGAAAACGATGAATAATTAAAGGTGCGATTTGTGCATATTTGCCTCTGTAAACAGAGGCAAAGAAGAAATCCCACCCCGAGCTTCTCCAGGCCTTGAAGTGTGTGTTTGTGTTACATTTTGTTGCTGTTTTTCCTTTGGGTTTAATTATTGCTGATTGAACGTACAAAGCAGTTCGCTGCCTCCAGAACGCGGAATGCCTCACAAATGCCATCTGCCCACGAGCCCATTTTCTTCTCTCCCCATCTGCAGGATTAATGGAAACACAGCCCTTCACCGTGACATATACCCATCTGTCAGCGCTCAGATCCAGAAAAACTTCGCAAAGAGCAAATGGAGGGTAAGTCGCTCGCTGGTGGGAGCCCACAGCCACTTCACCAACCAGCGTCGGCTGCTGCCACCTAGCAATAAGCAAAAGGCTTCGGCTGGGTGGGGAAAGCACCCAAAAGCTGAGCTCCTCCAAAGGCCGCCTGGAAAATGATGTAGTTACTCTTTAGGGTGTGTTTGCACCAATATTCCCTGCTGCACGCGGGTAGATTTATCACCGCAGTGCCCTGGCCAAGGGAGGAAAGAAGAGAGGGAAAGGATGTTGAGGCTCTGGAGCGAGTCCAGAGAAGAGCGACAAGGCTGGTGAAGGGGCTGGAGAACAGGACTGATGAGGAACGGCTGAGAGAGCTGGGGGTGTTTATCCTGGAGAAGAGGAGGCTGAGGGGAGACCTCATTGCTCTCTACAACCGCCTGAGAGGAGGTTGTGGAGAGGAGGGAGCTGNAGATAAATTAGTGCTTCATTCGTAGCAAGAGTTGTGGTAGGAATTTAAGTGGAAAGAGCAATGTCATAGGAACCACATGTACGATAGCGTTAAATACATTCAAAACTCAGCTCCAGCCTCTATTTCATAATAATTGGGGTAATTTGCAGCTGTTCCACCCCATTTCCTCATGCAGAACAGGTTGTAGTTTTCCAAAGTACCTGCTGTTTGTACTCAATAGAAATCATGGTGTTCCCACCTTCCACAAACCATCCCAACCATCCGTGCTAACGCCCATCCTGGGGGGTCTTCACCTAAGAAGGACATTCCATTCCTCCTGGCATCACCAGGTGCGGACACTCCATTCCTGCCGGCATCACCAGGTTCTCACTGCGGGTGTTTTTCCTCCCCCAGCAAGCCTTCAATGCCGCCGCTGTCGTGCACCACATGAGGAAGCTCCACATGAACGGTCACCACGCAGCAGCCGAGAGCACCCTCCCCGTTCTACAAGTCTCAGAGGCTCCCAGACCCAACGCACCCGTGGTGGCCACGCGGCCAGCGACGCCAGCTGAAGACAAGGACATGTCCCTCCCTCCGGTCCCCAAGCAGGGCTGGCCCAACCCTCCCACCGAGATGGAGCAAGACATGGGAACGAGCGATGGGAAGATACAAAGCCACTCAGAGAACGGATCGGTGCCTGCGGGGAGCAGCCCGGCCCAGCCTGATAACCACAGCCCAGTCCTGCCGGATAACCACAGCCCACCAGCTAGAACTTCTTGTGGCTGCAGCCCAGCCTGCATGGGGCACGAGAAAACAAAGACATCCTTCTGCTCTGAAACGGTGCTTCTCAAAAAATCCGCAAAATCCCAGTAGGTATCCAAGTAATTAGCTGTAACTTACAACAAATAATCATCATTCTTATAAGGGGAATAATGTCACTGGAAGGTTGTGTTTGGCACGTAAGCTGCCAGCCCCTGGTGAACGGAGAAAGGAGGGAGGGGTAAGGACGGAGGCAAAGGTTTTGGCTGGCTGGGTAGAGGTGCCCTGGAAATTATTTTCCATGTTTGAAGGAGCATCAGGTGAGGCACATTGCCCAGGCAGAGCTGCCACACTCCATTGACTGGAGCACATCTGCTTTGCAGAGACAGAAATTGCCTGTGGTGAAAGCTGCCAGTGACTCAAGCAGGGCTGAGCGAGCGGCCTCTGCCTCTGCCGCAGGGCTGACTCGCACCCAGCTCGGCTCTGCTTCCAGCACCTGGTGTTCTTTGCATTGAAAACAACTTCAGTTCACTTCCAGAATTATCTTAAACATTGTTAGTTCTCTTTTTAATCCTTCCTCTTCTTACTCTTCCCTTCCAACCAGCCATTTCAAATCAGAAGTCCTCGTTCCAATGAAAACCAGTAAACACTCCTCTCACTGCGGCACTGGGCAAACTGGAGTGTGTTTGATCATGTGATGAGGCGGCAGCCGCGGGGCTCCCCACATCGCCAGCGGTAAGTGCTCTGCAAGCCAGTCACCAGCTTCGTTTAATTAATCCCATTACCGTGTGAAAAAGGGAAAGGCACAAATAGCAAAGTGATTGTACGTGAGGTCAATTGACTCACAGCTATTTTACAGAATCATAGAACAACCAGGTTGGAAGAGACCCACCAGATCATCGAGTCCAACCATTCCTATCAAACACTTTTGCAAGAGAAAGAGCCTTAATTAAACCATTTCCAAGGAATATATCCTTTCAGCTCCCATTAAGGCCAGGGCAGTCACTCTGAATCCAATTCTTACAATTCTAACGAGGCTGCCCAAGGAATGTGTGAAAGGGAGCCAAGCCTGGACCCTTCACAGACAACTCCAAAATTATTTGAAGCTGCTCACTGGGAATCACACTGGAAGCAAAGAGCTTCATCAGCTGGGATTGGGGCTTTTCAGCTGGGTCTCAGCTGTGACCACAAGCAAAGGGTTGATGACAGGCTGCCAGACCCTGGCTGATCTCATCCAGGGCTGATCCAGGCAGGTCAGTTTAAGTTGGAATAGAACAGACTATTTCAGTT